>OX393562.1:18940746-19038246 GCA_947652115.1 Blastomussa wellsi | reverse complement strand
GAAGCTATTAATCTCCTCCTAGAGCACGGCGCTGATGCGAATAGAGCCAGCCATTACTACGGGTTGACTCCTCTAATGTTAGCTGCACAAAACGGCCACTTAAACGTCATTCACTTGTTACTAGAGAATAATGTAGATGTAAATAAAGGCGATACACTGGATCGCCCGCCACTACATTTTGCTTGTGAAGGAGACCATACGGAAGCAGCGAAATACCTTGTTCAAAGAGGTGGAGATTTGTTCGTGAAATCATCTTTCAACCACGAAAGTGTACTCCACTTGGCCACTCGCCTGGATTTGGTCAGTTTTCTTGTTGAGCAAGGTGCTGACATTCATGCCAGAAACAATAACGGAAAAAACCCGTTACACGTTGCTGCTGCGAAAGGCCAATCTGACACAGTTCACTATCTTTTAAACAAAGGTGCTAATATCAATTCACGTGACGAATGGGGCTTTTCGCCTTTGTTTTACGCTTTTCAGGGCGGTCATGCTGATGCCGCTAAAGCTCTGATTGAAAGAGGATGTGACCTTACGTTAAAAAGCGCAGACGATTCTTCCGTGTTGATAGAGGCAGATTTATTAGAATCAGCCGCTAGAGAAGGTCATACAGATGTTTTACAACTTCTTCTTGACAGAGGTTCTTCTCTGGATGCGGTCAGTAGCAGTGGGCAAACACCACTAATGGCAGCAGCCGAGGCTGGGCAACGTGCTACAGTAGAATATCTTCTGGACCAAGGAGCTAACATTAATGGTTTTGATGCAGCAAAAGTATCAACTGCGGAATACAAGAGGGCTTCTTATGACAACAGGGAGTGTGAAAATAGCGAGGAAGACGACGATGAATATGAATGTGAGAGACGCGATCGAGGTAAAGTCAAGACCCCCTTGCACTGCGCCATAGCAGCGGAGCAACGGGAGGTTGCTAAACTTCTGTTGAAGCGGGGAGCTGATGCTTACTCTGATGATGAATACAGTTCTCTTGTGGAACTTGCTGCTCACCATGGCCTCTTTGATATTCTTGAACTACTTGGTCAAAAGGAGCCATTTTGCTGTTTCAACAAAATGGAAGACGGGGAAACTCTACTGACTTTAGCAGCGGGTCGTGGGGATCTAGTCTCAGTTCGCTCTCTTCTGCACAAGGGTGCGGATGTAAATGCAAGAAATAATTCAGGAGACACAGCTATTTCTTCTGTTCTTTGGTGCAAAATGCGCCCAAATGTTATGGAAATCGTCAAGCTTCTTATTAGTTTCGGCGCTGATATTAATTCTAAGAACATAAAATTGGAAGCGCCTCTTCAGATAGCAGCTATGATGGATTTCGAACAAGTAGCCGAGCTTCTCCTTGAATATGGTTGTGAAACACAACTTAAGAATGTCTTTTCGTATTCCCCTCTTCACCACGCTGCTCAAAATAACAATGCAAAGCTTACTGAGTTGTTACTTCAGCTCGGTGCGGATGCCAACATAAAGACACAAGAAGAGATGACGGCCTTACACTTGGCTGTATTTAGCAACAGTACTAATGCAACCAAGGTATTGCTAGAACAGGAAATTGACATGGAAGTTACAGATGCGCAGGGACAAACTCCCCTTGCTATAGCAACAGCGTCTGGTAATCGTTCGATGATTGAATTATTATTGCAGCACGGAGGCAGTGTTCATGCAGTAGACAAACTTGGAAAGACCCCTCTTTTCCTCGCTATAGAAAGTCGTGCCAGTGATAACAATGTCTTCAAAACGCTGCTGGATTTTGGAAGCTCTGTAAATGTAACCGACCACTTTGGAAGATCCCCCATTCATTATTTACCGGAACATGCCACATCGGAACTCTGTGAGCTTATGTCAGACTATGGAGCTAATACCAATCTTCGAGACCAAAACCGAGAGACGCCTTTGCATTTTGCAGCATCAGTTGGCAATGCTACTTGTACAGCGTGGCTCCTTGAGCATGGTGCGGACGTGGGAGCCTTGGACCTTGCAAATCGCACTCCACTCCATGCAGCTGCCTACAATGGCCATGCAGGTACGGTCTCGATGTTAATTCAATATGGTGCCAATGTTAATTTAGCTGACAACATCGGATGGCTTCCTCTGCACTTTGCTGCCGCAAAACGGGGTGTGGCTGCTGCCGAAATTTTGCTAGGAAGTGGGAGTGACATAACAGCTGTTGACAAAAACGGGAGAAGTGTCCTTCACTTTGCTGCAAAAAGCTGTTGTAAAGAATTGATTGAATGTTTTATTCTCCATGGTAGCGACGTTAATGCAAGGGATTTTAAGGGACATACAGTGCTTGGATTAACAGACGAACGAGGAATGTGGAATTGGAGCTGGGACATTGTTGATTTGTACCTCAACAATGGAGGTGATAGGCATGCTGTCGATGCAGTAAGTGGTCGAACAACACTTCATTTTGCTGCAGTAACTAGTGTATCTACTTTGGACATTCTCTTAAACGAAGGATTAGAGCTTGAGGCAAGAGACAAGTATGGCAACACTCCTTTACACAGGGCAGCAGCACGTGGAAATCCGGAGATGATACAACGACTTGTTGAGGGAGGAGCAGACTTGTCTGCTGTTAACAACAGAGGTCAGACGCCACTGTTAGTGAGCATGGTCGCTCGTAACAGTTTGGAAGGATTGCATATTTTATTAGAACATGGAAGCAGCGTGCAAGTGGCAGACAAAGATGGTAACACGGCCCTTCATTTTGCTTTCAGCCAGTTTCCAAGCAGCCTTGTGAAATTAATAATAAAAAATGGCGGACACGTTAATGCGGTCAACGTACATGGTTGTGCGCCGCTTCATCAAGCTGCTGCCTCCTATGTCAAAAAGCCGAAAGGTGCAATAATGGCCTTAATTAAAGCAGGTGCAAATATTCACAGTCGAGATAAGCAAGGAAATACGCCTCTACACGTAGCCATTTCACTAGGCAGAGTTGAAATTGCTGAGCTACTAATTAAGAAGGGAAGTGATGTTCATGCAGCAAATTTTCAGGGGAGAACATGCATCCACATTGCGAGCTATTTTTTTGAACAAGAAAGTTTGAAGACAGTCATTCTGCATGGAGGAAAGGTTAATGCTGTTGATGAGCTTGGTAGTACACCTCTTCATCTCGCTTTGTACACAAACGGAGTGAGCTCACTAGTGAAACGTTTGTTGAATCATGGTAGCGATCCGAAAGCAGTAGATTATAAAGGCAGTACTCCTCTACATGTAGGCTGTTATTCAGGGATGATGGGAGCCGTCGCAGTTCTGGTTGACCACGGGAGGTAAGATAGATAATATTGTATTTGCTTTTGCATTAAATTGCACCGGTCCTACTCACTCAGTTAGTAACAATTATCGACGTGGCCTTAGTAGTTACAAGGTTATCTGCTAGACAATTACGAGAAACAGTGAGTGTCGTGTGAGGCGCGGTGTCTTAATCGCTAGTGCGCTGGCCTGGGTAAATGTGTTGTGTTCTTGAGCAAGTCTTAAATCCCACACCACTCTCACAGTGCCTCTCTCCACTCAAGAGTATCAGTGAATTGTTGGGGTAACCTGACAGAATTCTGGGGAGTAATGTGCCATGGACTAGTATCTCATCAGCGGAGGGGGGGGGGGGGGGGAGGGAGAGAGCTTAGGATTACTCCAAACCACTTCATTCTACGGAAGCTGGAGTTAAGTGCTATGCTTATATTAGAGTGGTTTTCATTAAACCATGAAAACAACCTGTGACAATTAGTGCCAAATAGTCAAAATTAAACAATAGAATTAGTGCATAATCGTATCTAATTGTTTAGTAACTATTTCACGGCGGAAGTAACGTTCTAAGATCATAGTAATAGTTCAAACATCATACCTATTCGTCAACGCCGCACCATGCAGTCGATCAACTGTAGTAATTTTTAACTTTTATCCCATCGCGATTTTCGTTCTGCTTTTGTTTGCAGCGACCTCGAGGCTAGAGACTCTAACGGAAGCACTCCACTTCACATCTGCGCAGTTTTTGATAAGAAACTAATTGCTTCTCTACTTCTCCTACGCGGTGCAAACGTAGACAGTAAAGATAATGAAGGAAGTACTCCTTTACACTTGGCTTCAGCCTTCAGTGATGTGGCCATGGTGTCTTTGTTTCTTGAACATGGAGCTAATGTGGACGCGAGGGATTCTGAATGCAGTATCGCTCTTCACACAGCCACTGCACTTGGCAAGACAGAAATTGTTCGTGTCTTAATTGATGCAGGAAGTGACGTCGATGCGCTTGATTCAAGTGGAAACACACCGCTGCACGTGTCTGCCGGCTCCGGTCACATGGACGTTGTTCGCCTGTTGAGGGATAATGGCGCAGATCTGCATTCAGTCAACAAAGAAGGGCTTACACCGGCTGGATGTGCTAAATTTTTTTGCCACAAGGAAGTTGAGCAGTGGATTGAACAAAAACTTCGATGACGCTTATGTGAATCACATTTTTTTCAAAAAAGGCGTTCATAGTTACAGGTGGCCTGCCCTCTTATAGACGGTAGAAATGACAAAACCTCAAGTGGAATCATTAAGTGCACGTGAGTGATTTCCCTGCTAACCTTTAGCACATGTGGGGTCATTTCTATGTTTATTTAAAGCACAGGTGACCAAACCGTACTATAAGAGTTTGTTTGTACCTTTCACGTCGGCAACCTATTCAATCCGATGTGTCTTTCCGCGGTTATAAAACTTACGGTTGTGGGAGGGGTGTCGGATATGGAAGGGATTTAGTCCTTGGCCGAGGTTTTGACCGTTAGCAAATGTGGGTATTCTGTATTCACGCATAAAGCCTGGTTCACACTTGTGAAATAAGCATAACACAAGTGAAATAAGCACAAGAAAAAAAAGGAAAATGTTTCTTTTTCTTGTGCTTATGCTTGTGCTTATTTCACTTTTGTTACGCCTATTTCGCAAGTGTGAAGCAGGCGTAAATGGCGGCCGATTCGTGGCCGGAGTTGTGAATTCGAAGGAAGTTCTTGGTTCCAAAATTCAACCTTTTTGCTTTTAGAAAGATTACATATTCATCGCTTTTGTAACTTGAGGAAGAAATATCGACGTTTGTGTGGCTTGAAGCTACTTTTAGCGGACGTTTTTGAAGTGGGCAGGTTTTCAAAATTTGCTTTCCTACCATGTCTCCCCTTTAGTATGCGTAGAGACCGATGGAATGAACTTTCAAAAGCTCTACAAAGGCTAAAAATGGACTAGGGGTAAGGTTTTAAACTTTATTGCAGCTTTTCAAAGGGAAAAAAAGAAATATTTCAGGTAAATTTATTAAAAATCCATTTAAAATCTTATAGTACGCTTTGATCACCTGTGTTTAAACAGGGTTTAAACGATATTTTGGGTCATTTTTCGCGATGGACCAAATTTCTCTTAAAATGAAGGAAACCTCAAATAATAGTTTAGTTAAGGAGAACTGAAAATACCAAGGAAGTGATACTTAACCTAAAAGGAAGGAATGGGGCTTAGGATGGGAAAGATTGAGACGGATTGCAAATAATGAAGTTATTTAGTCTTAAGTTTTCACAATAGTAATAATAATAATAATAATAATAATAATAATAATAATGGCACAAGCCATGACGTAGCTCCTTTAATAATAAGACTACGAGTCACAGTTTTCCAGCTGCGCGCGACGACAATATTCCCGGCCTCGTGAGCTGCCCAAAATTTGACTATGTGATGAAGAAATTCGTGGTCGATTAGAGGACGTACCACAACAGACTGGCGGCCATTTTGAATTCTATTGTTTCAAGTAGCTATTATGGGATGCCCAGGGGGGCAAATACATATTTTAATTTATGGGCATCCCATAATAGCTACTTGAAACAATAGAATTCAAAATGGCCGCCGTATCGGTAAAAGGTCTATCACAACTACATCCTTTAAAGGAAATACGTCACGATATTTTGAGTCATTTTTTGTGACGAACTAAACTACCCTCAAAACGTAAGAAACCTTAAAATCATACTTTACTAAGGCGGAAAAACATCAGGTAGGCGAGTAACAAGGATAGTTTAGTTTAGGCTGGAGAAGATTGAAACTGATTACAAATGACGAGTTTGAAAAATTGGGCTAAATTTTTCAAAATGCACGAACCGTGACGTAGCTCCTTCAAACTTTACATTTTAATGTTGCGATTCATAAATTGTTATTTCCCATCGGATTCCCATACAAACATTGTAATTTTTGGCCGCTTTGCCTACCCGTCAAGATGGCGTCAAAAAATGAAACCAAGATGTCAGCCTACAATTTCCACCTTGTCACAAGTACAAATCGCTGTTATCTTTATCCACTGGGGAGAAGTTCTTCGTTTTAACGATCTTTCGTATATACCCTGCCTAGAGGTTGCTCCTGGAACAAGACTAAAAGGGTTCAATTGTAGAAATCTAAAACTGTAAGGTCCTGGGTGCAAGGTACAAAAGATTTATGAAGGTGAAGCTTGCACGAAATCTATAAAAATGGTGTGGATGCGACAACAAACGAGAAAATAAACCTGTTCAAGTCATTTCCACTTGTCAGTCAGGACCTATTTAAATGCGCCGTAGTGTTGAAAGAAAATCAGCGTCGGCCTTATGATTGCTGGGTCAACTCGGAAGAAAACAGACATTTCACACGCCCACATTCAATTGTGGGCTCGATTATTTTAAAGGGCCTAAACATGAATAAATGACTGTTATGAACAGTAAATTGAGACTGGAAAACCACACGCTCTTAAAATTGCGAGGCACGGAAAAGGGAAAGAAGGGAATGTTCTAATTCAGAGGAACACTTAATTTTTTTTAAAGCAAGACGTCGAAAAAGTATGTAATCACTGTAAACTTGTTGGCAAAAATTGGAACCGCAAAAATAATTGTGAATGGCGGCGCACGTAGTTCGGACTCTGATCATGTGTATGGCGATGACTATAAGCCTTGTTGGAACTCAGAAGCACAAAATGATGTGGTCTATACTCATCACGGAAAGAAACTGCAAAGGTGGATTTCTCTTATAACCCTTTTCAACAAATTAGCGCAAAAATCGCAGTTGGCTAATTCTTTGTGGAAATGTTACTTCCCATGTTTTGCCCACTCAGTTTAGACGACAGTCGCCACGCCTTGTCCGCCCGGCTTAGCGGGAAGGTTAGTGATACTTGAGCAGTTTATTAGTTCGCGGAGGGCGTGAGTGTTTTGGAGTCAATTGTCTCACACTGGTTTTGTCTGCCATGCAACATCAGCTACTGCTCTTCTCTTGCCCCGAAACTAAAAGCAAAACAAAACAACCTCAGACTGATTTCCCAATAGCTACTGTGTTACACATATTTAATTATAACTATTGAAATCTCGGTTACAGGTAGTTCGTCATTAAAATGAATCCATTGTCTATCAATTTTCCCACGGAAAATGCATTGTCTTTTCTCGGCGGTTGTCAGTTTTGTTTGATGTGGTTGTTTTTCTTCCATTGAAAGGCAAATTATCGATTTCTGAAGGAAAATGGCGTTAAGTGGTACAATAGATTGCCAAAGATAACAACTCTATTGTTATTTGCTATTAAAACGAAAGCTTTAGCTAACACTGTTCTTAATAGAATTCTAAATTGTCTTTGAGCAGCGGTTGATTTGCAAATTTAACTGAAATAATTGCGAACGCTACTTCAGTTGTGGCAAATAAACAGATGGGCTAAGGAAGAATTCTTTGAAAAAAATAAATACACCTGGGATAATTATTTGGTTGCTAATGAATTTGAAGCTTTGACACCTTTTCGCGCGTCCATTCGGTCCAAGGTTGCCGGCTTCTTCATAAACGAAGCCCCAAAAGCAAAACATTCGTCAAGTGGTGAATTGTGACTTACATGTTCGACAGATATTAAATTTCAAAGGTAAGGTCGCGCTCCCAATTCTTTATACCACCATGAAAGCATGAAGTAAATGCGAGGAGGCGATGATAGCAACTTCATGCACTTTAGCTCCCAAAATAAAACCATTCCGTTCGCGAATCAGTCCCGATATAAATTCAACGGCAGTTTCTCTGCTTCTTCTTTGATTGTCCGTCAATGGACTTGGCTGTTCCTCGGCGTTCTGGCGTTTCTTTTGATCATGTTTCATTACAAACAAACCATGAGCCAGGCGATAAAGTTAGCTGGGGTGTTGCGAGCTCAACCATGTACCACTGGCCGTGACTGAGCATGGATTCATAGCTCTCAAGACGTGCGGATCACGAGGGATCCGCTTCATCGCCCTAGAGCTCGCCTTTGTCAAAGAATGGGCAGTCCACTGATGCCGAGTCAGGGCATCGGAGCGACTGTACTTCTGGCCGCATCCCAACACAACGCAAGTAAACACTTTTTTCTCGGAATTTTGAAGATGTGTCTTTTGGTGTTTGCTCAAATGATCCTTTCGTCCAAAGGCCTTGTTGCATATTTCGCACTTGTGGGGTCGCACGCCGGTGTGAATGCGTTTGTGGCGCGTTAATTCCTCGTTACGAGCGAAACGTCTCTCGCAGCCATCAAAACTACATTGAAACGGCTTTTCGCCGGTATGAATTCGCAAATGACCTTGAAGTTGGCCGTTGTTGCTGCATCGTATATCGCACAAAGGGCAAGGATACTTCTTCTTTCTTGGTTTGCCATGATTCAAATTTGGGACATAAACGTTCGAATTTTCACCCGATTCTTTGAGCACACGCAAAACCGGCGCGGGTGTAAAATTCGGCTTGGCCGGCTGGTCAGAGTTTTGAGACACGACGCAAATGGAAGGAGTGACCGCTTGGGATTCAGCGCAAAAATTCATTGGAGAAACTTGGACGTTAATAGGGGGTGAAGGCGTTGTAGTGAAAGCTGCAGCAGCAAAGCCAAGCGGTCCCACAGCCTGCTTCCAAAGGGCTGATGAATTTCTCAGATCGGGAGGGCGAAAGATCTGTTGCAGAGATGGTAGCGAGGGTGCATGAAAGAGAATCCTTGGCTTGAAAACGCGAAACAATCCCAGGTTATTTTGTGTTGCTTGCATGGTTTGAACTGCGCACTCCAACAAAATACACGAAATGTGCCTTACTTGACAAGATGGGATTGACATGGAGTTAGGTGGGGTGACGAACCACCAATCACAAGGCTCGTTGTCGGCCGAATTGTAAATGGAGATGATAAATTAAAGCTTTCATGGCGGGGCGTGATAGGAGGGCATGATTCCATTCAAGGGCCACCTCATAGAATTGTCCTGAAAGGACGCATTTAAGTCGCTAAGTTCACTCTGTAAGGTAGAATGTTTCCAGGAGGATTACATAGCTTGAGTTAATCCAGCTTTGTCGAGGTTTTATTCGTGTTTCTTGACCAAATTCCTAGTTCTGTTTTATATAATATTTATCGACACCTATCAAATATATCTCAAAAGAAAACAATAAAAGAGTAAAACTTCACACAACAGTGAATGATAAACACGACCCAGGAGCCGCGATTGAGTAAAGAGAAATAACACGTCTTCATAAAACTCCGGGCCAGTTCTTGCCAGAAACATTACGTTGATTTCATGTTACCGACGACACGAAACGCATTTAAATTTATCTCTTTAATACGCTCTAGAGAAGAGATAATATCCCACGAGTTTGCGGATGAAAACAGAAAAACCGAAGAGTCCTGTGAAGCTTTCGCCTTCTCTCGTTTTAATAACCAAAAGATCTGTTTCTCATCAAAATAATACAATTAGCATATTTGCGCAATTTACACTTACGTTTGTGCACAACTATCAGGGATCACGCCCAGAAGCCCCATTTCAACACAGTTCGGAAATGTGCAAAACCGGAAATGATTCAGCGAGCCCTCAGGGCAGGCAATTCCAAGATTGGAAAACAAAGAGGGTTGAATACTTCCTGTTTAGAGATCACACGCAACAAGCCGCTTGCAATATAGATTACTTTCATACCATGACGGAGCAATTGCAAAACCATCTGCGGGACCTCCCAGAGATTGAGTCGAGTTAAACGCTGAAACGGGCGAGTCCGTTTTGAGAAACCAGTCCAATAAAGGTCAATAAACCAGCTAGATTTCCACCGATATCTATAGCTTATGCACTTTGTAACTGGAGGTTCACACAAAAGGCATGGCAAGGGAGCCCACGAATCAAAATATGTTAGCCATGTCACGTCCGTTTGTGGGTCGTCCGCTATTTCGGACTCGTGATTTCACTAACTGGCCTTTCAAGAGTGATCGGGTCTTATCCAAGCGTCTCCAAAAAAGATGTTTTACGCTACCAAACTACAAGAACTGCACTCTTTCTTTTTTATAAGAATATCGAGGCTGAAATTTGTGAAATTTTAAGAATATTTTAAGAACAAACCCAAGGCTGAGATTTTGGAAAGAATATAATTTTGTGTTAAAAATGTGCAAATACAATACAATTTATTTCTCTAAACGGAAAAACTAGCCAATAAAACGATAACAACCTACACTATAGCCATTGGTCAATGCAAGGGACCGGTCGATGAATGGTACTGTAATACATATGTAAGGTATGCAGCACAAAACACATGAACTAAACTGTAAATTCTTAATCTAAGAATATTCATAAGAATCTTTTTAGCCTAAACTCGGCAGAATAGCAATATTCAGCCTGGGCCGGAAAAACAATATTCTTATAAAAAAAGCGAACCGAAAGCTGAAAGAAATGTTCGGCAAAGAGGTTTTATTTCGCCTGAAAAAAACAACTATTATATATCACTCAGACTCTACTTACAAGTAAATGCAGTTTTCGTTGTAAGGCTAAGTTATCTAAAACAGATCTCACGCTGAAGAAAAGAAAAGAAGGATTGCAATTTCTTAGGTGGCCATTTGGATCGAACTTGCGAACTTTTCTTTTGTATTTATAAAAGCAATTGTAACGTGCGGAATTTTTGATTTTTTTTTAATTTCTTCATAAATCCCAAGGCAGTAATTAACATACAAAGATAAGTGAACAGGACTGTGCAGGAGTGTTTCAATGTTTTTGTTTCTCCTGATTACCTACGTATGCGGAACATTCCGGCATTCAACGTGTTGTACAGATAAATGAGATGTACGTTGGTCAATCAGGACATTAGGCCGGTGAATGACCTGAGAAACTGCAAATGGACTGAGTTGCGCGGCGCCTTGGGTCGGTTCGCAGGATAACGGGGGCGAATCCCGCTTCCCATAGGGTTTTGCCTTCCGCACGGAGGGCGTTTACGCTGGAATATTCCCGGTGTTCCTTGTTCATGAAAGTACTGGTATCAGGTGTATTTCCCTCACAGTGGAAGTCGCAAGTCAGCAATGCAGCACTTATGCGAAAAATTCCACAAGGTAAAAAATTCGATAGGCAGTAGCCGAAAATGATTCTATCATCCCTATTGTGTTTTGATCGGATCTTCTGCATGCAATTGTTCAAAGTATCAGAGAGATTTAAAAAAAAAAACTTTCAGTGAATGATGAAATTGACACAAGTACGCTAGAGCAACGGGGGAAATACTCTATTTTGTGGGCTCTACGGGGACGTACCACTGGATAGGTATATAATTTCAAGCGAGTCTGTCCTAAACAGGGTCGGGAGTCGTCCTAGAAAGGGTATTGCTTCAAAACTTTCGTTGAGTTCCGAAATCAGAAACGTTCATCAGTATTTATTTAGCCGGCCGTCAGACAACATGAGATCATTTTCAAGACTAGATATTAGCGCTATAGTATATCATTACTCTGCATTGCAGTTTTTATGACATTAATCACCTGTTAATCACTACTATCAGACCTTTTAAGCTCACCACACTCTACCACGTACCAAGGGTCTCTCATCTTCCCGTCTTCTCGGAGCTCTGGCAGGGCGGGAAGATGAGAGACCCTGGGAACGAGGTTACCAATGTTGTACGATTGCAGTGATAGGGGGACAGGGCTTTGGAAATGAGAGGGGAAGTACAGTGTTGAAGTGAGACAGTATTGCAATAAAATCAAATTCAACACTTTTTTCGTTCCAACAGTCTCCTTTTTGTATTTTTTCTTTTTAATAATATCCTACATCCCATGACCGTACATTACGTATAAATTCGTGTTCGCACAAACAGAGATCCGAGAAAAATGGTAGAATGATAGAATGTAACCCAAGCTGTTGGTGGACTTCAGCGGAATAGGTTACGCTACAGGCGCCCACGTCCGAAAGGGAAAAGGTAATTTAGAAAAGACGCCTTAAACGGCTCGAGGGGGTGGAAGGGCGCTGCCTTGAATTTCGGACCGGTGAGTGTCGCGAAGGTTCACAACCCTAGCTCTATTTAAGGATAAAGAAAACGGAATAAGGCCCAAACCTGAAAAATACCACCCTAGCTATTCAAGCAAATCTTATTTCGTTAATTCTTGTAACCTTAATACTCTTAACGGATAATTCCAGACCGTTTCTTTTTCGTTTAGTTTGCGGTTTACGCAGGCAATTTTAGACGAAACAGTTTAGGTATCCAATCTAAGGATCACACCAGAAACAATTCCAAAAGGGGCAAAAATGATACCCTAATTAAGGATCGAGAACCTCAAAAACCATACCCTATCCCTCGGCACATACCTATATACCCCAAATATGGGAGTAACTCCCGGGCTAAAACATGGAACGCCTTATACGGGGTGGTCTTTAACAATGAAAAATCCCCTTTGTTCATTAGATAGCAGACACTGATTTTATCCTTAAATCGTCAGCCAAATTGAGCGACCTACAGTGTGCGGTGCAATAGAGTTTTGGAGGATTTATCTCGTTTCTTCCGGTTTTAGGTCGGAGGGTATTTTCAGGATTATCGCTGATTGCTCATGCAGCTAATGACGTTAAATTGCTCTGAATAGCGAGAATAGCATTTTTTAGCGCGTTGGCCAGTTTGATTGTAAAATATAGCTCTTGAATTTGCCATTACTGCGGTAATCGTCGTTTAACGAGCAGGTTATTCAAAGATTCGGTCAGCTAGATTGTTGTCTATCAAATATGCGCACGCAAACGTACTTCGGCATTCTGACCTCATCCCATGGATGGTGCATTCTGATTAGTTGTCGATTGCTCCGCACGGATTGACCTGGAGTCGAGGGGCGTTCCTGCAGTATTTTCAATGTGGTAAGCACGGTTAGTCGAAGTGACATGAAACGGAAATTAAGTTGGACAAGTTCTTAGACTATCTGAACAAAACAATTTGTGCCTAGCTCAGCTACCGCAGAGTCACGGAAATTGTAGAAAGCGTGCATTATACTGCTATAGCATCTCGACAGCAGAGTAAACACATTGAAATTAAACCGAAAACAATTTGCGGACGCTTCGTTCAAACTTTAACTTATGTCTGACTGTCTGTCGTGTCATTAGTTACTTCTGCGACTATCAGGATTTCATAAGGATTCCATCCGGGGCATGAACTCGTAACTTGCACTGCACGCTCGATAAAATATTAAGTGGTTTTTAATAAGATAAATCAACCTGTCCACGTCACAAAACTCGTGCGGAACAAAAGGCATAATATAGTTTCTAATAGGCTTTTTTAATTAAATTTGGCTCTACCCGTTATAATCTTATCTACATGATAGTTCAATATAATTCCATTATAATGACATATTGCCGCCATGTACATCATCTGTCCATTATTAATTTATTCCATGTAATTCAATGTGCACGCCCTGTCCAAACAAAGATCAGTGTCTAGGGGCTCGTTTAATGCCTTCCACGAAATGGTTCAGGAGTTTGGCATCCTGTTGCCAGCGCCAAAATTCAACGTATTTATAGTGAGTCTCCTTTAGGCTCCGAGTTTTAAGGACTGTTAAACTTTCCGGGTCTTGCCGTCTCCATTGCATGGCAGCGAGAGGCGTACTCAGAATGGAAACTCACTTTTAAGTGCGATGACATTCGCTGATGGCCTCTCCTGCATTCCGATTTCTTGCTATAACGCTGTCCCATTTTCAGTTTCTAAGGAATGTCGAGTCATCGAACTAGCAGTCTACCATCTTCCATTAGCCATTCTCTCGCAAACAAAATGACACGCCTCAAAGCGGTGGCTGACGCCCTGGGCGAGGGCGGCCAGTGTAGGATGATTTGACGTGACCTTTAATAGTGCTTGGAACTTGGTTTTCGGCAACTAGTAAAGTAGGTCAAAAAACTAGCGAGTAATAAAAGTTTGAGCCCAGTTATCATGGAAGTGAAAGTCACGAAGCAAGATTTGCAAAATGAGAAATGTAAGCGGGTACTTGGGTACGTACGATTGCATGTTTGGCAAGCAAGTCCTACACCTCTTAATTTATTATTACAATTGAATGATCTCATTTTTTGCTCTGTTTGATAGTTCACCCTGCGATAAGACGTCAGCCGTCCGACGGATCGGCGTTCGTGCTGCGACGTGCGGATTACAGTAATCGCATTTTCCGCTAAGTGTGCAACCTTGTGTAGCTAAGGTCAAAGAGATTTGGACCTCAAAATCAAGGCGAATACCAAGATAATGTTTTTGAAAAGTTAAGTTTCGTTTACTCGTGTGCAGTATGGTATGCGGAGTCTGTCAGACACTGACTAAATGTAATTTAAAATCAGTTTCCCATAAACTGCCCCATAAATATGTGGTAGGATGGCAAGCACGTCGAGAGATGTTGTAAGATAAAAGTGAATTAAAATTCACGATGCGCTTTTACATCAGCTGCATGCTGCTGCCGTTGTAAGTATGATCTCCTCAAAAACATCACTTGGCATTGTCCCCTAGCTACAAAACGAGTTTGTGCCCCTTTTGACAAGGAAAATTCAAGGATTTTTCAAAGTCAAAGGAAAATCCATTTTTCTTTCAGTTAAAATATTTACAATACAATAATTCCATACCTGATCCGGTTACTTACTTACGTGCTTACCGAAATATCAGAGTAAACCTTTGATGGACAGAAATGCGAATGAATTGAAAGAAACGAATTTCATTGCCGCTTAATTAAATCAAATTAGCCTTTCCTGGACTGTTTAAGACGGTGAATTTTCTAATTTTGGTTAGTTTTATTCAAGGACTTTTTCACGGCTAACCCTGGATAAAGGGTATTTACCCTGATGCACACCAACGAGTTTACTGATCGGCATGCGGTTCTTTCTGGAAAAATACATACACAGAAGAGATGGAAATGTTTAATCCATTAAATACGTTGCGCAAGACGAGAAAGAGCAATCTTAAACCCCCCCAGGGGCCTCTATTTTGTCCTGTCTACAGGGATTCAGGGCCTGGAACTGTTTCCAAAGAATTTGTTGTGCTGTGCCGGCAGGCAGGTGGAAGCATTTATACCCTGCTTTCTTGGCAGTTGTTTAGAGTGAACATGGTTTGAATTGGTCCTACTATTCCTAAGCAAAGAGTATTGGAATGTCACAAAGCGAAACCACAAGTGGAACTGGTTCATCTTTGTACGTTTATACCACTACACCTTAAAAACTCCGGTTCGATATGGCAAAGAAGCCGCGCTCGCCGTTTACAAGCAGATGATCGATATTTCGAGTGTTAGGCCTTCGGTCAGACTGCATCAGGTGATTGAAGATCAGGTAATTGCTAGCTAGGCATGGGGCAGAGAGCTAATCTTTTAGTATTGGCTGGGGCGTGCCAACGAAATAAGTCGGATCGACCCAGTCATTCAAAAAGCATAAAAGACACAACAGTGAACTACAGATCTGAATTGCAGTATATGGTGTCCACTGGATAGTGATATTTCCGGTCGTGGTAGTTTTATTTAGTATATACGCGCAGTGATTGGCTATCCAAACATGGGATATCCAAGCATAGTAGAGGGGACTACTCTACTAACTATGCCCCGAGCAACTCGTGAGCCTCCCGGACCCTCACGTTAACAATAAATGCGTTGAAATAATCATTTTTGAGCTATATTATCTCACTGTTTTTCCCACCGCTTGCCACCTCCACTTCGGTGAATAGTTGTTGTAAATCGCAGTGAAATGTGGTCTGTACTCTTGAAGTTGTGTACTTGTAATTAACTGAAGGGCCCTAGTCAGCCTCCACCATTTTCGATGCCATTGTAATGGAAATTGTATGGAGTATTGCTGCAACTTATGTTACTGAAAGTGTTTAATTACAAATTTAGCAAGTTTCTCAGTGATGTCTTTCGTTTCGATACGCTAAGGGTGAAATATAATGCTAAACTGACTCCCGCGTGTAAACAATAAAAAAGGTGTGGCTGACTAGGGTCCTTTAATGCGCTTTTTAACTGATTGCACTCAGTGAGAAATGGCTGAACAGTTTTTATTGGCTTTTTAGAGCTATTTCAAAGTTCAAGTCGTCTTACTCTGTTAACAACGGATCTACCAACAATTCCAATTACGTATACAGTGAACCTTAATCAGAGCATGACTGGTGTACTAACAAACCGATCGATGCACTCAGGTGAAACTTGATGAAATCTTGACTTCTACGAGATGAGACCTAACCTATGTTGCTAACAAAGTTTATCCATCTACGGTTTATAATGTTCCTGTCATGCTTGTGACTGTGCATCCAATACATCAACCTTCATGTTCAGCCTGGAAAAGATTCCCCGCCACTGGGTTGCCAAGATTGTATTTGGCAGCCAGATCACGTGCTTTTCGCGAGGCACGCTCAAAGCCAGGCCTGGAAAAGAAGAATAGAAGTGTTGTACAGTTGTTCTAAGTTAGGGGAGGGGGGGGAATATTTTCAGAACGTAATAAGTCAAGAGGAACGAAACGATGATGCACACTTACTTTTTACACACAACTTGATCACTGTAGCTAATCTTGCCAGGTTGTTTGTATGCAAGAAATATGTAACGATGCAGCTTTGTCCCCTTGGGAGGCCCAGAACCAACATACTCCAACTTCACCTCTCCTTTGCTGATGTCACAACCGGGGATATTTACAACAAGCCAGTGATGCCATTCACGGAACTTGGGATCGTGACGACTGGGTGCATCAGGATCTGTAACAAAACCAGAATGTGTTGTTCCAGGAAATATCTGTACCAGGCTTTTAGCCAGATGGCCGTCCAGGCATCCTGTGGACAGCCACTTTCTAAAGAAAATTGTTTTATTTTCCATATGTTGCTTTATCAATTGTCCATTTTAGCAGGCCCCATAGCGCATTTTGGACGGCCACTTTTCGAATCCTTTTCGAAGTCTGATCTGTACTTCCCCCAAGGAGAGTGGTTGAGTCCTTTAAAAATTTTGGTCTTTAAGGATGCCCACCCCACCCAATGGAGTTTCCAAAGATACACCATGGGGAGGGTATGGACATTTTCTGTACACACAGATGTCATTTCCCAGTTAACATTTGGTTACAGAAGTGTTGGGGGAGGGGTGGGTAATGTAATGATTTTCCTTTGCTGGTCATTTAATGCTTCTCGTGACCTCCAAAATGGACTTTGCATTGATAGTTTGAGCAAAAGTTACTTTTTAAATGAACTGTAAGAAATAACGATAAGATTTAAATGAAACTTGCCTGTCATTAGAAGAGTGTAAAGAGCCCCTTCTTCAACTGGCCATGAGATTGATGTTGGAGGTTTCTTCACCTAAAAAAGCAGGTCAAAAATGATATTATTTTGGGCTGTTTACATTCTGTAATAATTATGATTTAGAGTGAGTAAAATAATTAAATGCTTGGCCTGCCTAGCCTGATTGTGCTACAAAACACACTAAATTCAGCAACACATGGTCAGTGTTACAGGAGGTGACTAGTCCTGCCAATGGTATGCTGGGCTGGACTCCAAAATAAGTGGAACTGGTGCAGGTTAGAGGTATGGTAAGGGTCGTTAATGATGTGTCCTTTAGCAACACACTTTTGGTGCCTAGCAGGGAGGGGGAAGGAGGGTCACCATGCCAGGCCAGCCAGGGGGGTTGCAGAGGGAGGAGCAGGACTACTCCTAGCTAAATCACCTAATGCTATTGAAACATCAGATACTCACCAGTCTAAGGGACATGAAGTTTGAATACAGACATAATGTGAAGTTGGCTGATAGGGATTTTGAAAAGATCACATTTCATTTACGAACTGTCAATGCTTTCAAGATTTTCCCACCCACTCTGATGAAAGTCTGCTCTGAAAACATTTTAGAGCAAGAGTTAAAATGTGTCATTCATAATTGATCAAAAATGACATGTAACCAGACAAAAATTGTGAACGTCTTAAAAGAAAAAACTATGCGCTAAATTTGTAAAACTAGTTTAATTATAGTATTATACCTGCCAACTTTTTCAGAGTCAAAAGAGTGAGATTTTCATAAGGGTTTTTGAAGACAACGACAAACTATTACTAAGTTGTCCCAAGATTCCCAAGGATGTTCCGAACACTTATGAAGACAGTCAAAAGATTTCCAGGTCCCTGAACCCAGGATGAAATGTCTTCAGAAGTACTTTTTATTTGAGTCTAAGAATTTGGGTGAAGTACTGCCATTTACTTAAACTAATTTTTATTCTAATAATTATAGCTTTCACTTTACATGTTTTTACTGTGTCAGTTCAGGCTGCAATATCTCAAATTTTTCAGCAAGCTAGGTATAATAAATTGGTCCATAGGAGTGAACAGACTTGAGATGGAAGTGTTTGATCCACAGGCTTGTCACGAATAAGGCATGAATAAGGCACGAGAGTTGGTAGGTATATAGTTATTATAATGGTTACAATAGCAAATCTTATAAACTTGAGGCCCTCTGATAAAAAAAAATACAATAAAAGCTAGTTAATGTCATTGATAGGACAAGTCGGATTTCCTTTTGGACGAGGGGGTCATGAGTAGAGGTGTCTGCTTCCAAGTGTATCAACAGGGGCAGATTCAGGATTTTTCTCTGGAGGGGTTCGCACCCCCTGCACCCTCCCCATAGATCCGTCCCTGGTCCATTACTGAGGAGTGCTTCCATTGCATCCAAGCTTTTGCTTTACTCTTAAATATATTAATGAGTTTGCCAATAGATGGTCACTGTTTTAATTATAATCATAATGAAAATGCACTGTTCAATCATTTTATATCATAAATACCTTTACCTGAGTTGGAGTCAGTGGATTTCCCATGTTAACTTCCAGGTCTCCATACTTCACCTACAAAACCATCAAAATTATACATTATATAAATAAATGCCCTACTTTCATCAACTTTAGCACAACGACATTAGCTTCATTTTTTCATACAATTTGTCCCCGCCGTTGTAACTCTGCCACCCCCATGACAATCTCTCCTTCCCCCTCCAAATGTCACGCCACTTTTATAAGCTCAGCTTTGCTCTAAACTTTCAGTCTCCCAGCAAAATGTACTATTCTATTGACAAGACAGTTCGAAAAAAACTGTCTGTTGTTTGGTTTTATACGCTTTAAAAACCTGTTAACCGTTTATTGAGTCTACAAGATGTACACATGCACAAGATGCCCTTGAATCCGTGACGAGTTTTACCGTACCGATCAGCATGTGTACATGGGGGAGAAGGCGGATGTACACAGGCTACACATGTACGGTTTACAATTAAATTAATAGTGAGCTAACCTCGATGACTTGCTCGGGAAGTGCATCGACCACATCAGGAACAACTGCATAAGCTTCCATTGCTGAATTCTTTTAGCTGTTTTTCACACCTTCACAGCAGGATACAGAACAACCCAACCCTTACATTGCCCGGGACAGTACAGACTGTCAATGTAGCCAGCACCCGACCCGGGGCCCCTGGCCGACAACTGGTAACCCGCTACAGTTTTTTCGTCAGGAATGCGGGTTTTGTTTTGTTAGCAAACAAACACGTCCAAATGATAAAGATAAGAAAAAAAAAAAAAGAGAAAAATAAAAATAAATTTTTAAACATAAAACAAAACAAACTGGATTTGGGGGGTCTCACTGAGAAACTTGACGTTCACCAAATCGAGGCACTAGAAAAGATGGCTGCAGCAGTGCCGATGTTGGACGATGTTATTAAAGAATACCTTGTATTTCGTGGCTTTTCAAACACCTTAAAGAGCTTTGAATCAGACCTTAAAGCAGATAAGGACAAAAGTTTTAGGGTAAGTTGCTTTAGCATGGTATATCTCGCTGTTAGTTTATAAAATTGATGTGAACTGTAGTTCTGTGTAAGAATCCAAAGAATGGGCTCTTTTTGTGTACACCGTATGGACTAAAATGTACATTATTTTACCTTTGCTCGTTGTTCTTTGTTGTTTGGGGCAGCATTGTTTCTCATTTGTTTCTTTTGTTGACCTTTTGTTTTAAATCATCTGTGTCCGGTACAAGGAGAAGTAGCCAAAGAATGAAAGTTAATGGGCTACGGGTAAACTGCAGAATGCATGTCATTGAATAATAATAGTGTCTATTGTGTTATTCCTCGCAACACATGTAAATGAAGTGGACCAAAGTGGCCTTTAATTCTGTAGTCGCGCCGCATGCAGTATTATAATTGCTGTAGAGTGAGCGGAGCGAGTGAGCAGCAGTTATAAACAGAATGTATAACAAAGCTGTACAAAATCAGGATTTGACGGAATGCACTGCGTATTGACCAGAATGCACTTTGCATCGACCAGAATGCACTGTGCGGCAACCAGAATCCACTGCATGGCGACCTGAGTGCATTGCGACCTGGTGGTACTTCGCGTTGAGTTAAAGAAGGGGAACTGTCATCGGCCTTCTTTTCAGTGATCTTCAAAGTTCTAGACCTTTACGTGTGTGTTAAAGAGACAAACGTGAGGCTTCCGGTTGAGACGAAGCATGTGTACAAGGAGGACGAGTTCGAATAATTTAGCCTGTTTAGCTGAAACCCTGACAAATTTATAGTACAATTCTCCAAAGGCCAAGCAAACAGAGCATTTTAAAAAGTTCACTTAAAAGACGCGTAATTTGTTTACAGGGCTCGACTTTAGAAAAAATACCTTGGGGCCAGCTGGCTCCTAAGTTTTAAGATTTGGTCGCCAGCACAAATTTTTTGGTCGCCAAAAATTGTCGGCTTTTTTCTTGAAGGTTTCCGCAGGTTTCCGTGTTAATTTATATGTGGCGACTGCACGCGGCAATTCCATGTGCGTGTGTGTGAAGCTATAATTTCAATTTGCAACCGGTGGGAATTGGAAGAGTTCAAAACGGCATGCAAGCTTGAATTCAATCGTTTGTGGATCCCTTTAGTCTCTTCCTTGTATTTTCTGTACAAACCAAACCAAACAAAACGTTACATTTGAAAGTAGGTCGTAGCAAACATAAAAATAATTTCAATGCTGAAATACGCCTTCCTTATTCAAATTGGTTTGATCATCTTTCTTTGTTTGCCGTTTAAGCAGTTTATTTCAAGTCAACCTCTTTTCAAGTCGAGTCACGAGTCATTGCATGATTGGAAGAAAAGTTAAATTGACTTATGACCAAAATACTAACCGCTTTTTGGGAAACCTAAAAATAGCTTAACTGGAGAGAATGCGAAAGTTTTCGTGTTACAGTAAGACAAGAAGAAATCCGATATCTCCAACAAAACAAAACACAAAATGCTAATGCATGTGTCTGAGGTTTGCATTTCGGCCATTTATGATCTACTATCAATGTATTTTATTCTTTCACATGCTCTTTAGGAACTACAAAATATTGGCAATGAAAAAGAAAACTATAGTTTAATTCATGAGAAAGCTACAACAAATATACAGTCGCTACATGCATTCAGTTTCTCGTCAATCATAATGGAAGCTTTCGTATTCCCTATTCTTTTCCTACAACATACCGCTAATTGTATTGTGAAAACGAATGTTATTTCTTTTGAAATGGATAGACAATAGTTTACAATCAAATGGTAAAGAATTTTTCTTTTTGCAAAAATCTCATTTTAGGAACAAATGTCACTTCCGGAATGCTTTCAACCAAACATGTAGATAACTGATTTCACAATAGTAATTATAGTTAAGGCGGTTTAAACGACTTTTTACTTGAAAGTGATAAGAAATTACATTCCTCATGGTTTACAATTAACATTCATTCATTTCGTCATGGATCTTAGGAAATGAAAAACTAAATAAATAAAATAATAACTTGAAATTGCGGTGGCCACACTGGCGACCACACGTGAAAAGTTAGTCGCCAGCGGACCAAATCCAGTCGCATTGGCGACCCCACAGGTCGCAACGTCGAGCTCTGGTTTACGTGCAGAACTTTTGATGTTTAGGCCAACAGGATTTTCAAATAATACAAACGTGTTAGATAAAATGTTTACCAAATGAAAACGATGATGGCCATGAAGACATTAATCATCTGCATTGTAAGCCCACTTGAATGTTTTTCTAATCTGATGATGCCTTGTGATGACTTCTGATGATGACTTGTGCTCAGGCTGCCGAAGCATCAGTCACTACTACGGACAATGAATTATTCTGCAGACATTTTTCGCACCTGGTAGAAATCTGAGTCACGAAATTAACTTAAACTACAAACAGTGGTTTGACAGCTAACTTACATGTAGGGTGACTGGTTCAATAAATATATCAGGCCTTCCTTTTTTTTCCTTCTTTTTAAAAAGAGATGCAGGCCTGATTGCAGGTTATCGGTAGTTTTGATGCAGATCACTCATCTAGGCCTTGGCCGTAATATTGAATTCTCAGCTTCGATTACTTCTGTAACGTAACAGCAGACTAAGAAACATTTCCCAGGACTAATACTTCAGAAACGTCGTCTGCTGACTGGTCCTCCATAACAAGCTAGCGACAAGCGAACAAGAAAGATGGCTGTGAAGAATTCATATCCTTCAAGGTGCCCTCCGAGCGCTTGTCTTCTTCGCACTTGTCACACAATTCTGATGCTTTGATTCCTATAATTATGTGCAGCGGGCTGCCATGTGCTTCTTACTGCATAATATTCTCTCACTTTGGTGGCCACCAGTGCAGCTTTGACAAGTTTTTACACGCATTGAAATTCTACAAGCATTTTGAAAACCTAAAATTATCGTACCGGCTTTCACACATGTTAGCTCGGTAAGATCGTATATCCTATGGGATGCTTTGATCACTGCGTGCATCAGTAGATATGTTGGTTGTTTTTATTGGTTGTTATATGAACCGTAGGCGTACTAGCCGGGGGGGGGGGGGGGGGGGGCTGCAGCCCCCCAGTTTCGAAAATTTCAGACATTTTCGGGCAAAGCGCTCTGGATTTGGGCAGACCAGTAGCAATTTTTGGGCGGTTGTATACCGGTTTAATTTGAAAATTGTGACTTTTTTCGGGCATGGAAATTACAGCCCCCAAAGTCCAAAGCTGCCCATACGCCTATGATATTAACCAATTCTTGATGGGCAAAGATATGTTGGCCTGAACACAATCCTTCTCTACTCAACAAAAGATGATGGCAGCTGGCACAATTCCAGTTGATGAAGGTTTTTTGCCTCCTGTTCTATTTGTGGGGCGATTCGCTTGGCAGTTTTGGCAATTTTTGAGTGGGAGAGAATTGGGGTGCAGTTGCGTGAGTGATTTGCACTTGATGGTACATAAAACTGTGATGTTTGTCAGAAGGCAGTGGGCTGTTGCGAAAAAAAAAATCTTGAGGAAAACAGTGAGAAGGGTGCTAAAATCCTGGCTTGAAATCGTGTCAGTAATCACAAATTCGAGCTATCTTTTGAGTCTATCTTGGTTTTGAAAAGGCGAAGAAGAAGAGAGTTCGAAGCGATTTCATTCAGAGTGTTCAAATCATTTTGTGAAAAAGTTGCCTGCCATGTCGTTGTAATATATTTGATATTTATAGGACAAAAATTTACTTGCATAAATCAGATCAGATCAGCTCATATACAGCATACGTCAACAGTACTGTTGCAGATCTTTCAACTAAACCTGAGCGTAATGTAATAAAAAAAACACAGGAAACAAACCATGTGAGTAAGATAATTCTTTATTGATTTATTTATTTCTATCAACTATTGTGGCCTCCCTGTGATTTTGATAAAGCTCTGGTAGTCTTGCTGGGGTCCAATTTGCATTCTATTTTCAGACTTTGTGCACTTTTCTATTGATGTTCACTTGAGTTGTTGTTGTTGTTTCACGTTTGCTGTTAATTGTTGTTCATGATACACAGATAACCAGTGTTCCAAAAGCAAAGCCAACTTTGTATAATAGCCTGTCAGTTGGTTAGTAGAAATCAAGTGTCCATTCTTTGGTACCCTGTAAGTAAAGGGGCTAAACAAAGGCACCCGGTGGTATGAGAAACATATTGAGCTTTGACTGCTGGGACAGACAATGCTGTCTTTAATAAGCAGGTGTCGGTTTTAAGTGGGTATCTGTAGAGTTTGTTACACTGTATATACTGCTACATATACTGGTACATATACATGCCAAAATAATTGTATGCATATTATAACTTCCTAAGTAATGTAACTAAAGTTAATGTTTAGGTCAATAAAACATTGCAGTATAAGTGAATAAAATTGGTTTTCAGGTTAAATATGTTTTCAACCTAATCTGCTTGAACCTGAAGATATCCCTTTTTACAATTATAATGAAAAACTAGACTTTGCTTAACGAAGGTACAGACCTGTGGCCTTCAAATGTTTTCAAGAAAGTCCAATAAAATCAATTGCTATCTTCAGGTTAAAACAAATTAGACAAGGTAGGAAACAGATTTAACCTGGAAACCATTTTAACCTACAACATATATACTGCACACAGCCTTATTCTCTTTGAATTCAGGTTGATAAAATTGTGGATCAGTTGTACCAGTACATCTTAAGCTATGACATTGTGGGCCTCAGGGACTTCTGGGACTACTTAAATGATCGATTCTTTAAGAGGCTGGACTATCAGCATAATTCTAATGTCAAGAAGCTGGAGATGTGTCTTCTGCGGCTATATATTGTGCACGCTGTACAGAATTCCAAGAATGATAAGGTCGTGGAGTTTTTTGAGAAGTATACTCCAGAGCTACAGACTCAACCAGAGTGGAGAGAATGGTTTGGTGAGTTGCAGTTTGCTCTTCAATTGTTATCAGGCAATGTTAATTTTAATCACAGCCATGGATGTAGGTTTTGTCCCTCGATGGACAAACAATTCTTCACTCGAATGTGATGATGACTTGTGCTCAGGCTGCCGAAGCATCAGTCACTACTATGGACAACAGTCCTGTTTCACGGCTACTCTCACCTGGACAATCAGACTACTCGTTCTTGAAACTGTTACTACTGGGTTCAAACCATTTATTGTACTTATCCACTGGATAGCGATAGCATTAATTATCTGCCCTTTGAATTAACTGAAATCTGAAGGTTTGAAAAATCACGAAATTGGCATAATTTCCAGTATAGTTGAATCATGTTATGTACGGAAACCATTAGCTAACCACCAACCTGGTGAGAAAGTCAAGCTTGCACTGTACATGGGCTTAACCATACAAACCTTGCAACAGTCCTCAAAACTTAATGAAATCAAAATTATCTATTGCTGGGCTTAAATCACACAAGGACACAAGTGCTTCTTAAAGAGCATTTTTATCCTTGTGTTATTTTAACCTTGGCAAATGTGCCGTTAACATGGACATTAGATAACAATAAACATAGAGAGAGATTTGGTGAAATAACTGTCAGCTAACTCACCCCGAGGAAGGCAGCATTAAAACTCTACCAAACAAAATAATATCTAAACTAACACTTGCCAGTAATAATTTTTATCACTGAAGATGTAGGTAGGTGGGTAGATAGGTTAGTACCTAGGTAGTTTGGTAGTTACTTGTAGGTAGGTAGATAGCCAGGCAGGTAGGCAGGTTGGTTAGGTAGGTGGATAGCTATATAGATAGGTAATCTTATTTTACGTCTACGTCGCAGAGGACGTTGGGTGCCTAGAGACCTGGGGGCTGAAGCTGCCAACCCCAAAACCACAGTCATGTCCAATACACCCGCACTGTATCGATCCGTTGAAGTCATATTCAGTTCGTTCGATTCGTACGGATCGTTTAAATGTTCTACGCTCCGTAGTAGCGTTGACGGTTCGTATATTCTATATTACATCTCAACGATCCGTAAATTTCAAACGGATCGTCATCCCTTCTTACGGAACGAAAAGGGCAATCAACGGTCCGTACGTTTCGCACGGAGCGAATAGCTTTCATTCGGTCCGAACTGCATCTCATTAAATGAGAGACCATGTGTGTCTGTAACGGATCGTTCAATTCGTTCGATTCGCAATTCTTGCATCTCATTAAATCAACAGAGTGTAGTCGTGCGGTTCGTAATTCTTGCTTGGAAAGGAATGTTGTATACATGTATATTCCTCGTTCTAAATGTGGAAAATACCAGCGATGAATACTGTACACGCGTATATTCCTCGTTCTAAATGTGGAGAATACCAGACATGCTTTCTTGCTGTGTTGAAGAACCCGAAACGCACGAGTGCGGTTCGTAATTCCTGCTTGGAAGGGAATACTGTAGACATGTACATTCTTAGTTATTCTAAATGTGGAAAATACCAGCCATGAATACAGTATACATGTATATTCCTCGTTCTAAATGTGGAAAATACCAGGCATGCTTTCAAGCCGGGTTGAAAAAGCAGAAACGGCAACGACTTCAGTCACTCTAACATATACTCTAAGTGCGTGTTCGCGTGCGTTTCGTAATTCTTGCTCGAAAGGGCAAGCCGGCAAATGCTGTATACATGTATATTCCTCGTTCTAAAGGTGGAAAATACCAGCGATTAATACTGTATACATGTATATTCCTCGTTCTAAGTGTGGAGAATACCAGACATGCTTTCTAGCTGTGTTGAAGAACCCGAAACGCACGAGTGCGGTTCGTAATTCCTGCTTGGAAGGGAATACTGTAGACATGTACATTCTCAGTTATTCTAAATGTAGAAAATACCACATGAATACAGTATACATGTATATTCCTCGTTCTAAATGTGGAAAACACCAGGCATGCTTTCAAGCCGCGTTGAAGAAGCCGAAACGCAACGACTTCAGTCACTCTAAGTGCGTGTTCGCGTGCGTTTCGTAATTCTTGCTCGAAAGGGCAAGTCGGCAAATACTGTATACAAGTATTTTCCTCGTTCTAAATGGGGAAAATACCAAGCTTTCTTTCTAGCTGGTTAAACAAGCCGGAACGCAGGAGTGCAGTTCGTAATTCTTGCTTGGAAGGGAATATTGTATACATCTGTATTCCTCGTTCTAAATTTGGAATAGAGCGTTTTCACTCACGTGACCAAAAAAATAAATCGAAAACCATTCAGTGGACAGAGTCAAGAAACTTCGACGTTATAGAATATAAATAAAGAAAACATTTCTCCAAGTTTCAGGCGTGTACGTTATTCCAAACTTCAGATATTGGTCGAAATGTATCGCACAAATTTACAGAGCCCAGTATGGAGCCGCCATATTGGTGTACCTCTGTGAACACCAACATGGCGGCTGGAAATAGTGTAAACATTTGGAATTTACTTTGGTTATCTAGGCGACTGGTTACCTATTTTGAACAAACAAATGTTCATATAAACACTTTTCCTAATACTCAAAGTTCTAAAATGGCTAAATCTCGCGAGATAAGTATGCGTTTTTCGACATACATGATCGTAACAAGATTTAGCAACTGACGAACGGATCCCTCCTTAGGAATCCGAAACCGGTACGGGTGAGCTTAAAAACCTAACCGATTGTAGCATTTAAGGAAGGAAAAATCACTTAAGGATATCCTTGTCCGTTCAAAATTCCTCCCACCAAAACAACAATCATAAAAAAGTAAGAAGCCTTGTTTTATACAGTAATATGCACAATACGGACCGTTTTAACGACCGCTACATCACACGCCAACAGTCCGGAACTGTTCTAACCAAAGCGGTAATCATAAAATTGTTCCTCCTATCAAGTTGATGTTTCAAATGCGAGCGTAGAAGCTGAGGACTTGAAGACTTTATTATAACCCAAAGGGATTTTTTTAGACTGTTTACAGTCCGCTATTTTTTCGTATTTTGCCTCGATCGGCGAAGGCGGTGAATGAATCGCAAACTCTACTATGGATCGAGTGTAGCAAATTAACCATCCGTACGAATCGAACAGATCGTCAAGCCGTCTGCCCCACACACTCAAGATCATCAGAAGGGTGATTTTTTCTAAGTCCCCTTAATGATATGCAATATACGATCCGTAAACTCTACTAAACGGAGCGCAGGACATTTAACGATCCGTACGAATCGAACGGATCGTCAAGCTGTCTGCCCCACATACTCAAGATCATCGGAAGGGTGATTTTTTCTAAGTCCCCTTAATGACATGCAATATACGATCCGTAAACTCTACTATACGGAGCGTAGGACATTTAACGATCCGTACGAATCGAACGGATCGTCAAGCTGTCTGCCCCACACACTCAAGATCATCAGAAGGGTGATTTTTTCTAAGTCCCCTTAATGACATGCAATATACGATCCGTAAACTCTACTCTACGGAGCGTAGCACATTTAACGATCCGTACGAATCGAACGGATCGTCAAGTCGTCTGCCCCATACTCTCAAGATTATCAGAAGGGGGATTTTTTCTAAGTCCCCTTAATGAGATGCAATATACGATCCGTAAACTGTACTCTACGGAGCGTAGGACATTTAACGATCCGTACGGATCGAACGGATCGCCAAGCCGTCTGCCCCACACACTCAAGGTCATCAAAAGGGAGATTTTTTCTAAGTCCCCCTAATGATATGCAATATACGATCCGTAAACTCTACTAAACGGAGCGTAGGACATTTAACGATCCGTACGCATCGTCAAGCTGTCTGCCCCACATACTCAAGATCATCAGAAGGGGGATTTTTTCTAAGTCCCCCTAATGAGATGCAATATACGATCCGTAAACTCTACTCTACGGAGCGTAGCACATTTAACGATCCGTACGGATCGAACGGACTGAATATGATTTTAACGGATCGATACAGTGCGGGTGTATTGGACAACCCTCCAAAACCAAACTCCAAAACCTGCCATACCAAGAGCGCAGCCCATCTTCCATAACCCACCCCAGCCCCGAGAACCCATCACACTGAACAGAAAGTCAAGTGGAAGTAACAGGAGACATAACTGTAACCCCAAACAGGATAGGAGGGAGGGGAAAAAAACCCAGTAAATGCTGTACATGCAACAAAATACTCTGGAACGCAGGACAAATTAAAGTTACACCTGCATGAGCATGCGTAAAGGGGCTCGCATAATGCAAACCAAAATACTGTTGACCCTACATGCGATGAGTGCGTAAAAGACCTGGCACAGAAAGGTGACCCAACGCCAGCAAACTTCTACTAACAGTAACATGTCACAAAGTACGCTGCTAATTGTTCACGGCATGCCATGCCATGCACTGTTAACTAAGTTAAATCAACTTTTAACCTCATTTTAATATGGTAAAAAAAACTTTATGTAGTTAGCATATGTGTTGAGCTTGTGTTTACTTCCCCCACATTTAGAATCTAGCATTGAAAGTATTGTAAGAGTACAAATTAAGACCTAGTTATTGGATGTGTGCTGCAAGAGTAGTAAATAAATTAACTTATGTATATTGAATATGGTTGCAAGGCTAAAATTCAACCAAGAGGTTTTATTATTCTTCAATACAACATTTTATGTTCTAGAGTCATTTTAGTCTTGACAGATTACAGAGGAGTATTTTATCCTGAACAGTGGCTGATGGACAAGCCTATGACTCTACCCATTGCTTATTAATTTTTATCTCAGAATTCCTAATTTATGCACAAAGTTCTATCTGCTAAATGTCTTAGTTGTCATATTAGTAAAAACATGCCTAGCTGTTTGCTTTCAGCAATCCCATTTATCAAGAATCCTGAGCAGAATGTCACATTTGAGATGTACTTTCAGAGAGCATGGCAGGAAATGTTTTTTCTTTCACTCTACAACTTTTTGATAACCTTGTTCCATCACATGCATATCCTTTGAAAGAAAAACATTCACTTTAGTTAGAGCAACCAGGGGTTTCAAAATAAGGCGGCGGCTGCCGGAGTTCCACCGGCTACTTGATTGTTATGCTGCCGGCTACTCTGGTCATAGGAGTCAGCTTGTGACGAAAAAGCTCACTTATAACAGCCACCTACTCTACCAGTCGATGGCACCTACTTCAAAACATTTTGAAATCCCTGAGCAACTGGTCTGTCCACTCTTACATGTCTCTGACTTTAGAATTATATTGACTTATGTTATTACACTCTTGCCACTTGATTTTGTTTTGACATCTATAATTTTCACGATGTCTAATATTCAAGTAAAAGTGTGTTTCAATCATGCCACTTACTCAGGGACAGTGGGGGTAATATGCCAAATGCCTAATTTGTATTGTCTGGTTGCAGTTAGTTTTGCTCAGTTTGTTTGCGGTTAATTTCATTAAATGTTTGCTTGTGGTAAGTTTCACTCCTGTTTGCCTGCAGTTAGCTTTTAAGTGTACCTCTCGAATTTACTGCTGGGGGGTAACCCTGCGATGGAGTAGCATCCCATCCAGGGGGGAGTAGAAATACTCTGTCATTTCATGCTACAGAAACTGGGATAAGCTCCGGCCTGATGGGCCACTAGGCCCGAATGCAGAGTTTACCTTTACCTTTTTGAACATTAAGGGGATGATTACATGGCGAATTTCAGCCCGGTGGGGCGGGCTGAAATATTGTTGCGATTATATGACAAATTTCAACCCGGGCTGAAATGTAAACCATAGAAAACAACCTCACTGCGTGTGCTCACGTTGCCTTTTCAGCCCGGGCTGGCATTCCATTTCGATTACGTAGACTTCTTGTGGATTTTTCAGCCCATTTGTCCGGGTTGAAAATCCTAGCCCGGTTTCACAAACCGAGCTAGGATTTTCAGTCCGGGATGAAATCCAGCCCCCTAAGAAGCAAAATTGTGTTGACAGGAAATATTGGCACTTTGAGCTAACAAATCTTTGTAATCCATGAAAAAAATATAACGTTTACAGATGTGGGAATTATGACAAATGTTTTGTCCTGTGCATTGAGGCGGTTATGACGACAAAAGTTTTCATAGTTTCAATCTTCAACCTGAAATCTATTCAAAACTATTGTTTTGCACGACTATCAAAAGTTACAGTTTTATTTTACTGTAATACAATTATAGTATTGTTACCTATGGCTAACTTACATTAATTTAAATATTTCTATTGAAATCTGTGAGGATTTTATCTTAACTGTTAACACCCATGCCAACTATTCTGAAATATGATGAGGAGCAAGGAAAGTTGCACAGGCTTGAGCAAGAGGTTTTGAAGCTTAAAGAGCAGGTTGTGTCCCTGGCAGATGAAGCAGCAAATTTACAGCGTCAGAAGTCGAAACTGGAGCAAGAGCTTGCAGAAACCCAGAAGAAGAGAGCTGATACTGTTGAGGAGGAAGATATGGATGAGTTCTGTGTTGTCGCCAGGTAAGATCTGACATGATTATCATAAGGCATTGGTGACTTAATGGATAGTGCTGGAGTTCAGATCAAATGGTCCTCGCTTGTACCCTTTTATTCTTTGGCAAAACACTTTGCTCTCGTAGTGCTTCCCTTCACCTGGGCATATAAATGAGTACTGGTGAATTTAATGCTGAGTGGTAACCCTGTAACGGGCTAGCAACCCAGGGCTGCCATTAAGGTGGCTGAACACAGTATTGGAAGATTAGAGTACCCGTACTTCATCATGATCTCACATTTAACTGCTAACAGCTGATGAGCCCATATTTGGCATACATATTATGCAATACCACTGCAGTCTATTTCTGAAGTTTTTTTATTCAAGTGGCCCGTTTCCATGGCAACGGAAGAGATCAAATGCAGCCTTAAAAATCTAGTTTATTCCATTTTGCAGAAAATCCACTTATTAGATGTTGGCTTAAAATTATCCATATGTTAATGGGACTGTGGTATCTCTATGGCAGGAACTTGACACAATTCTGACAGACAGCTTTTTATTTATTTACAAAAATTCTGTTCTACTTAATTCTAAGCGTATTGCTGATTTCCTCTGTCAGATTTTCATTTTTATGCTTTAGGTGTTTGAGTCGTAATATTTTGTTAAAGCATACCAAAAATCATCAATTTCTAATGAGTGGATTTCGAGAAAATTCCATTTGTTTACATAACGATCCGCTCACAATAATATTGAACACACTGCGCGTGTGCTGGTCGTAATTTGCTGCTCTTGGCAATATGCAAGACTGTAAACGACATTTTTTGAGCTGGTGAGACTTCTTGAGATATAATTTGCTGCCGACTTGGTCATCAAGTTTGCTTTCGTGATTAAAAGCCAAGCCATGTTGGGTAATACCGCTGACCACCCAGAGAAACTGTGTTCAGCCGCCTTAAGAGCCGTAACCCGTAACGCCTGTTACGGCTGAGTATGCTTGATTTTCCCTTGGTGCTACGGATGAGATTGCCGGTTGTTGATAGAATTCAACCATGAAGTAACAAGTTTGCTACAGGCGAGTAGAACAAAGATGCAGGTGACGCAAAACTTAATGACAACCCTGGCAACCCATCCATGGGGTAGGTGGAAGGGGAAGGAGGGGGAGTAGAAATACTCCCAGTAGCTGTATGGTAAGGAAACTGGGACAAGCCGTAGCCTGATGGGCCTCTAGGTTTGTATGCAGACTGTTAGTGATACTTGTTCATGGACACTTCACTTCTCTTCTACACACATATGTGACAGTGGGAGTGCCTGTTGGAAAATGTGAATTAAACCCGTAAATGAAGCAAAGCAGGGCGTGGCTAAAGCTTTGTTTAACCCCTGTGGGAGAGCATGCGTAGTATCTCAGTTAAATTTTATCAATATTGATAGTGATTTGAATGACATCGAGTAATGGAATGCTTTCACATATAAGGAACTTGTGATATTGATCTTAACCAGCAACACATGACAGTTGTCTTTGCATGCTAGATACCTGGGTAATACCATTAATGCTCTCTTCTGGACACTCTAACTGGGATCAAAAGCTGCAATTTACACCCGTAATTTAGAAGAGGAGCAATCCCACCCCTTGCATATGTTATTCACCTCCCCGGTTAGTCACTCGTAATCCGAGGTGCCTATAACCCTTTTGCGTCAGTATGGCGTGGCTAGGAGCATCACCCTGGATGGGATGCTAGTCCATCACAGGTTACTCTCCAGCATTCTGTCAGGTTGTCAACTGGGTGGAGGGATACAATGTGAAAGTTACTATGTAAGTGTCTTGCCTAAGAATAAGAAATGGCAACCCTAGCATGACTTGAACCCAGGCAACTCAATCCATGGTCTCCTATGCAGGCGTTATTAGGGGATTGCGTTACACTCGTCCCCACTAGTGTCTGCTTAACCAATGCCAACATTCCTTTCCGCTGCTTCGCCAATCAGATTTTACCAACTAAAATCCCCACGACGCCTCTCCCGCCGCGAGACACGTGATGAGATGAGATTGATTTTGCTCCTAGTCAGAGATTTCTCTGGTAAATTCATTTTAAATGAAAGCAAGTTCTGAATTTGCGAAGGGAAACTTATTTACTGAAGGGAAGAGAGATACACTCCTTAATTTATCAACTGACTACAGTAAGTCATTTGTTATCAAGCTTTGCCTTCAGTGTGTTCGACAGTCTCATTGATTTTTCCCCACAGCTCCGCAAAAAGACGTACAATCCAGCAACGAATTACTGAAGTTCAGCCAAATGAAAAGCTAGCCTATGGGTCAAAGTTTCCACATTTCAGACTCTAAAGGATTGCGTAGTGATTTTGGTGTTCGGAAAAATATTATTTCAAGTGTGTGCGCCGTTCATAATTGTCGGTTGTTCAAACCCAATTTTAAGCAAATGGAGGCCTCAAATCAAAGGGCCAATGAACTATCGAAAGGAGAAGTTGAACATATTTTCAAGCCAGCCTTTTAACCCAGCAGTGCTGGACGTTTTAAATTGTTCTGTGGCAAGTTTGTGGAATGAATGATTCAGCGCGGTGAAGTTGTATTCGCCTTGACTGACTCTTTCCAATTTTACCCTTCGATTTGTTTGTTCGTAAATACCACGGATGTGGACCTCTTTGATGATTTCTAAATTAATTCCGCTTTGCGTTTTCGAGTTGGTGAAGTCTTTTGTAGCATTTTATAGAGTTGAAATAAATATTTCTGATCCACTGTTGTGTTCATGAAAGAGAGATCATCTTTCCCAAAATATTAACCCTTCCAACTTATGACAGAATCAGACTCGCACGTTTACCTCTTATATTCACCATCAGTTTCAATAATCGAAATACACCAGAGTATTGTATCTAACAGCGCCGGCGAAGAACGGATTCGTGGGAAATTTTATGACGATCGTTTTGAATGCCTACAGACAATGCTGATTGGTTAGTTTGTCTGGCGAGAGACAATGGGAAAGGAATGTTGGTTGCGGTTAAGCAGGCGTTAGTGGGGACAACTAACAAGTCTCAAATGGCCTTAGTGTAGAGTTCTTTAAATCCCAGCCCTTAGTTTATTCAACTTTATCCCAAAACGTTGTGAGTAACTATTGTACGTACCAGTAGGCCAAAGTGTATTTATCAGTCGACTTTCTTAAAGATTATGTTACAAATTTCGTTTATCAAAATGAGTGTTGATAAGTTAATGTTTAATTCCCATTTACAGGCCACAAGCGCAGCCTGGTAAATTTCTTCCTGCCATGTCTAAGAAGATCTCCAAATTAATGTTCAAGCAAGACAAGCAAGAAAAGAACAAAAAGGGAAAGGATCCAAAACAGCAACTGCAACAGCAGCTGTTTCAAGGATCAGAACAAGCCAAGCTGAAAAGACAGCAGCTGATCAGGCAGCAGCAACAACAGATACAGGTTAGACCATGCATCTATATGTATATGTGGCTCTCTTCAAAATTTAATGACTTGATTGCTTGCGGCTCGAAGATTTATAAGTGAACCATTCAGTGAATCCTCAATGCGAAGGAAACATGTTTGCGTTTTTAACTTAACACGTTTTTTTGTGTCTGCGTTTGCATTCCCATGCAAACACAAACATGTTATACGTTGGTGTAGCTCATTCTGAATAACAAGAGGTCCAAACAAAGCCAACTTTTCCCTGGCAATCACCTTGCATTTCTGTGGCATCTGTGTATTATCTTAAACAAGCATTATCCAAGGGTCAGAAAATTGGAAGGGTCAGTGGAAATTCTGCAATTGGAGTTGACGTTTTTAATTATTATTTATTTCAGAGAAATTATTAAGAACCAACAAAAATATAAAATGTTTTTCACCAATTGTAATACGTAAATCTTGCCATTACTTGTACATTGTAATATAATTTGTTCTGTAATTGATCTAACCTTGTGTTGTTTCCTCTTTAAGCAATTGCAGGAGCAACAGAAGCAGCTATCGCTTTTGCAGGAAGAGCAGTTAAAATCCAGTTCGCTGCCTTTGCCACAAGAGAGACCCCAAGGTCAAGAGGTTGAAGTTCAGACTGGATCTCAAAATGATGAGGAGGATGCTAAAACCATGAAGCCAATCCTTTCAAAGACTCCAAGCTTTGACACACCTTTGGTCAGTGAAAGCCCAGAGGATAAAGAAAAGTCAGGATCTTCCATTCGCAGGAGTAGGACATTGCCTGGAAGACTAAAAGCCTCTCAGCTGGAGCCAGGTGACAAAACAGGTAACTACATTCATTTGGCTGGTGTGGTGGTCCAGTGGTTAGCATATTAGACTCCAGATCCTTTTGGTTTTTACAGTGGCTTGATGTTTAGCAGGTTGAACATCAGATCAGCTTGCCCAGGTTCAAGGCAGTGGCTAGGGTCACAATAATATTGTTTACTTGGGCAAGAATTTTCAGTCATACAGTGCCTTTAGCTAATAGTGTTTATGTTAGTGCTGCCAAACTGTTGGACAGCTTGATGAACTACTGGGTAACACTGTGGTAGGCTGGCATCTCATCCAGAGAGGAGAGTTGGGTAGCAATGCTCTGACATGACTGATGGACCACTTTGGCCTGACTTTACTCCAGGTTAAAGGAGCTACATCACAATATTTTGAGTAATTTTTTTTTGCGATGAACCAAATTACCCTTGAAACGTAAGAAACTTAAAACTAATTGTTTACTAAGGAAGGAAAACAGCAAAGAGGTGATATTAAACCAAAAAGTGACGAGGATGGTTAAGGATGAAGAAGATTGACACCGATTACAAATGACAATTTCAGGGATTTCAAAATGTTTTGAAGTAGGTGTCATCGACTGGTAGAGTAGGTGGCTGTTATAAGTGAGCTTTTTGGTCACAAGCTGATTGCTATGACCAGAGTAGCTGGCGGCATAATAGTCAAGTAGCCGGTAGAACCCTGGCAGCCGCTGCCTTGTTTTGAAACCCCTGGATTTACCCTAAATTTTTCAAAATGCATGAACTGTGACATAGCTCCTTTAAGAACTTTGGAGTTTGAGCCTGGTCAGGATCCTCATGTTGTGTTCTTTTGTAAAATATACCGGTAGCAAGACGGTAGCACTAAATAGTGAACAACACTAAATAAACTTGTGGCTTTCTATATAAAACCAATTGCTGCCTCCAATGTTTCTCAATTTGTTCCGAACAAGTAGTCAAGTACACAGTTATGACACTAGATCAGCCAATTGTTATCGATCACATCACTGTTGTATAAATCTTAAGCAGTTTACGATACTCTACCAAGGTCCTAAATTTGGAATTCTCTGCCAATGTCCATCACTGGTTCAACAAGCTTTCCTACTTTGAAGAAAAAGATGATCAAATTTTTAATGAAATGTTTCAGAATTGGCTTAGCTACACTTTCACAGCCTCATGTTTAAAATATATTCTCAAACTCATTAATAATTCATCACGTTAAAACAAAGGAAATCAGAACTGTAACCGTGGTTTTGAAATGTGATCTTAATTAGCATAGATTTTTACGATTTTATTTCTTCGTTTTCTCCGTAGTTTTAGTTTAGACTGAGAAGATATATCAAACACTCGAGACAGTGTTTCATCACATTTCCAAACACCTTGAAGTGCGTTAAAAATACTCCTCTGCACGTCATATTTTCAACTCTCTTCTCGGTGTTTGGAAATGTGATGAAACACTGTCTCTCATGTTTGATATATTACTTGATAACCCAGATGGCCTCCTTGTATAAGCCCATCTGGTGGTTTCCTGGAGGTCTCCTTGCCTTGCTAATTCCACTCCAATTGTAACTTAATAATTCCTTTACATGTGTGGCAAATAAATGATGATGATGATAATGTTTTAATTACAGAAGATGTATTGCCAAAAAGAGATCATTTTGAAGGTAAGCATGACAGCCACATGGATTAATCCCTTGACTGCATAAGCTCCATTATCCAAGGATGCATGCACTATTTTATAATTAAGTGTCATAATAAATTATAATTATGTTTTGTCCTAAAGTAAGTAAAATTATAATTATCAACTAATGCAAAAGTTAAAATCCTATTAAGAAAGTAAAGGACATCTTTGATTGTTAATTGATTTCTAACTCATCTACAATCAGCGTGCCACGTGCCTTAAAGCCTTATAAATAATTTCACAAAAAAGTTTTTCGAAACAGTTGCTGTCACCTTAGCAATGTGTTTATTTTGTAAAATTTTCAGGTCGTGGTGAAAATAAGTCTAAGGCTTTCATATTTCTCAGTCAGGTAAGGCGTAGAACATATTGCATATAAACTTCTAAACCAAACTATGGCCCTATTCTCCCAAAGTAAGTCACTAAACCAAACTGGCATCATTATTTTATTATTGCAAATTTCTGATCAAACTTTGTAGATATAATACTGCTAACCATAGGTGGTCTCTGAGGTGAAGACTTACTATACAACTTGCAAGTTCCAGTTTAGGAAGTGAATGAATCTTGTTTTCAAACTTCTACACCACAAAATCGTGTTTATGTTTGGTTTAAATTCAGGACGGGTACAAGGAACATCACTCAGCGATAGTTCATTGCAGGTTTTCTTCTAGTGGAAAGACGATTGGAAGTGCTGACGCAGATGGCATTGTCAAGTAAGAGAAAGTGGTTTGAAAAATGGCTGCATTATTTGTTGCAAACAGTCGAGAGTAGGTTTTTTATGGAAAGGAGTTTATTATATTGCAAACGACATGTATTCCCAAGCTATTTACTATTTAACATCACAATTTTTAACTAAGACCCCATGTCATAAACAAATGCCACTCCTGTCCATGAAAAATTTCAAGTCCTTTTGAAACCGCTCATTATGGTTTTTAAATAATTTTATATTGTATTGTGCTATTATTGTGCATGCTACTTTGCTGTTTGCTACTTTCTATTAATGTGTACTCATTGTGAATGCTGTCTCCTTTACACCTGTTGTTTGGGTTGTCAAACACCTCCACAATAGATAGGGTGGAGAGCACTGTTTCACAGTAAAATTAATTATCTGACATAAATCTAAAATAAATAACGCCTTCATAGCCCCAAGCTGGTTTTCATGCAAGTCCTCTATCCAGGTGGAATTGGAATTTAGAAATATTGGCTTTTTGGGAGGGAGGAAAACTGGAGAACCCAGAGAAAAACCCACAGAGCAATTGAGGAGCGAACCAACAACAAAGTCAACCCACACATGGCCCTGGGTAGGAATTGAACCCGGGCCACACTGGTGGGAGACGAGCACTCTCACCACTGCAGCACCCTCGCTCCCCTAAATGTGGTTAAGTGAAGAGGAGCTTTGCTTTTAGCTAAGTCCATAGAGCAGTGCTGATCTAATCTGGTGGTCTTGGGTTGGAATCCCACTAAGGTCAGAGAATATTTCTTTGCCTTGTGTGGTCCCTCATGTCAGAGGACTTATGTGCAGAGGGAAATTCTTGGGTTATTCCTGTTGACCTTGGCCCAGTTGTTTGAAAGGCGGTTAGCACTAATCCAAGATAAAAAGTTAAACTTGGTTTGATTTCTCTTTTGTAAAAGCTTGTATTACGCTAATGTTTTGTGGAGTTTTTTCTTAGTGTGAGGCAAAACTGAACTTACTAATAAAAATATAAACAGAAAAATTATCTGAAAAGCTTTTAATAACACTACATAAAAAGTTTACTTCAACCCTGGGTTAGTTAATCATGTTTCAAACAACCCAACCCAGGACTGTTTCCACCTACCTGGAAGTTATAGCCAAGCTTTGTATTCATTTCTCTTATTAGCAGTTTCTCTAAATTTTATTATTATTATTAGAGTTTGGACCCCTTATCCTGATATCCAGACATGTGCCACTATAATGTCTAAATCACCCTTGTTGTCACTGGAGTGGGCTCCAAAGCCTGACAGACTGGTAAGTCAAGTAGACTGCTTTCAAGCCAAACCTTAAACTTAGCTGTCATGATCGTGTGAATTTTTGGACTGTAAAGTAGGATCTTTATTCATTCCACACTTATCTCTTTAATGTAATGATAATAACTTTGCTGTACATTTCTCTCCTTAAATTATTGCCTTCTTTTAGCTTCTTTTAGGCACTGGAAATGGTAAAGTTCGATTCTATGACACTGAAAATAAAAAGACAATATGCGATGTGGCGACTGATTCTCAGTATCCTAGGTGAGCTAAAGAACTTCCTTCTCCCTCAATAGATGTATGTTGACTTTGCAGCTGTTATAAAATCAACAGAGTGACCTACTATAAATTGGAGGAATTACGCAGGGTTTACTTTACTTGCACCAACCACACATTTTCACTGAAAGATACTGCGTGACCAGCTGACTTTACTGCAAGAATGTATTCAGCTGGCAGCCTGGCACATTTCGTAACTTAACTTAACAGCAAATACGCCTTGCTCATCCATGAGTCAAAGTGTAATCTATCAGAGCTCTGAAACCTGATAACAATTCACCTGGTCTATTTGTGGGTGCCAAAAAATACCATTTATAAAATTCTAAAAATAATATCCCTATCCCCCAAAAAAAACATGAATTGTAACACAACTTTGCATCTGAAAATATGACCATTCTCCCCTACCCCGTTTATAGGCCTTCCTGGGAGTAAAGCCACCAGAGCAAATTTAAGGCCTATAAGCACAGTCCCTATTTTTTTCACAAATTTGTTGGCCAACAGAATAATTTTCTGCTGAATTTACAAATTTGCTGACCAGGGGCCAACTCTGCCTAACACCCCTTTCTATCTCTCAGTAAAGACATGAATTCCCAGTGTGAGTACGTATACTCATGCTGCATACATAATAACATCAATGAATCTTTATTGTTCCCCAGGATGCTTAGCCAAGGCATTATCAGCAGTATTTGCTTTGTCTTTCAGGATAGTGTCACTGTCATGCAGTCCTACTGGAGGTGCCTTTGTTTGTTCAGCGGCAGCAACCAAGAAATCTGTAACGTCACCACTAAGGTTGTCCCAGTCATTTTCAAAATTCAGTGAAATGTCCAGTTTGACGTCAGCCAGTCCAAGTAACTGTGCAGGTGTTCTGCAGTGCTGGGATATGAAAGCGATGAGAGTTGAGGTATAATCTGCAAGAGTTGAGGAGCATCCTGGTCAATGCCTTTTTGCAATAATTAACTGAGCGCACAGTTGCACTTCTCACACGGGGTTGTCAAAATAAGCCCACAACCAGCGCATTTCACCTGCTATTTCAAATACTGCGCTGGCTACTCCGAATGTTAGTAGGTCAGTTTTGAGCATGATATTGGAGAAATAAAATGGATATAGCCGCCTATTTTTTGGATTGAACCTGCTACTCAAAAACCTACTGACAACCCTGCTCACACTTTTATGATTGGCAAATAAAAATAGGAGACCTCTGTTAATCTCCCAGGGTTTTACAAAAGGTCACACTTCATGTCCTAGCTGAGGTGTCCCCACCCCCAGGAATTTACAATCCCTTCTGAGGCAGGGCTTGTACAGGTCATGGAAAGCCTGGAAAGTGAAGGAGTTTTAGAAAAAGTCATAGTGATGGAAAATGATGTTGATTGTACAAAATGAGTTAGACAAATTTAATTCTGTGAAGAAGATGCTGGGAGAAAGGTGCCCACCACCAAGAAAACATTTTTAGCATTTCCAAAAACATGGCCTAATTTAAGTTATGGAAAATTATGAAAGGTCCATCCACTCATGGAAAAGTTCCTTCAAAAGGCATGGAATTTCAAAAACTCAATAGAGTATTAACCCTGTGAGGTGGACTGTGGACAATAATTATCTGGAACTACACATGGAATGATATGAAAACAGGGTTTTTTATTTTTCTTTCTCAGTGTCAACTTCCCTTGGACCCAGTTCCCACATGTATAAACTGCACTGCATTCAATCACAATGGAACACTTTGTATTTCAGGAGGAGCTGACGGCATGATACGTTTATTTGGTAAACTGATTGTAAAACTTACTTAATGTTCTTGAATGAAAGGACAGTATTTTTTCTGAGTGTGTCATCATTTTGATCAGACAAACAGAAATGGGGTTGAACGTCATATTACAGAACTCCTCGATAAATGAAATGAATGGCAAACATTGGCGTTTGCATTGGACCACAGTTAGGATTTAATTGGACATTGCATATTTGGCCAGCCAATGTTCAATGTCCGACTGTTATTTCCAGCCCTGTTAACGTGTGACTAAATACAAACATCGATCCGAGACTTATAATTTTTTTTAACTTTGATTTTTTTGTGCAATAAAGAGAAAAAGACAAGAGCCCTGGTCACTCGGATCACGAGCGATCACTTTAAGAAAAAAGATGGCAGCTGTACATTTTACCACAATATCTTGCGAACCAAACAAAGCCCACTGGGCATATAGAAAGGTATGGTTCAACAGAAGTCGTTCATTGTACTAATAATATTGCTCTTGCCGAATTTGAATGAGTTACAACTTTTCTTTGTGTTTTTATACGCTCTTTCATGGTTTTCGCACGCAATGCATTAAAGGTAAATGTACCAGTCGCCATCTTTTTCCTTACGGTGGATTGAACAACGTTCAGCTGGGTTGTAAGAATAAGCAAAAAGTGTAAAATTAATTATTTATGTTGTGCAGTTTAATACTTGACTGGGTACTCCATGTGGACGTTTTATTTGGCAATGATTCGGAAAGAATTTGCTTTATCTTATTTTGTTAGATATGAGAACATTTGACTGTTTAATTGGTTGGCAAGCCCATGAAGGTGAGGTGTGTTCAATACAGTTTAGTGCAGATGAGACCACAGCTTACAGTATGGGCACAGATGGATTGGTAAGGAATAATAGCAAGTGAAAATAGTTCTTGTTTAACTTGTTGGTTGTTGGCTTTCTGAGCCCAAAGCATTTTCATCTAACTGTCTGAACACCAGAAAATTTATTGCATTAACCTGTCGGTAAACGCCCCTCTAGCTTGATCGTGCTTATTCGACGCACCAAACGTGAACTGAATTTTGCATAGAAATGAGATGTTCAATAATCAGAGTTAACTGGGAGATCTGCTGTTGGCCAGCAGATGATCTTCGTGGGCATGCATACTTTTTGCCATTGCTGTTTAGTTTCACCCTCGTGGTTTTGCTTTGCCTAGCTTTGTTGCTTTGCCTTGGGGTTTGCCCCCTCCCACCCACCTGTTGGTTCATGGTGGGTTCCTGTGTCTAGGTAAGTATACTTATTCTCCACTGAGAACTCAGTGTGACAGGTGCCAGGGGGAGGTGACTGTGGGAGGTTGCCATGGTTCCCCCTCTTTATTTGCCTTTTGACCACACTTGTTTGCTCATTGCCTGCGTTGCTCATTGCCTGCATTGCACCTGTGCTCCATTTTGTAATTTGCTATTATCGACAAGTTAATATAGGACTATTTTGAACGTGATACAGGATCGTAATTTTAGTTCCCAATTTCCCTAAAATCGAGGCTGTGTTAACACTTTTTATCTAAGCACTGGTAACCTGGAGCCTGAAAAGCATCAGTGCCATGTCCAGGCACTGGAAACCAGAGTGTCCGAGTCTGGAACTTAATTGTACTCAAACACAGGAAGTTTAACCAAATTCTGTCATTGGGTGTTCATCTTAGTGCCCTGAGCACCAAATGTGAACACAGTTGTAATGATATTTCGTGTCCAGTGTTAATCCTCTTATGCAGTCCTGGTCTGAAGAATTTTGACTGCATTGAATGGCTGCCAATTTTAAATTCTTTTGTGTACATTTAATTAAGCCTTTCTAACCTCGTTTGAAAGTAAAAATTCTTTTGATTTACCAACTCAAAAACAAAGTTAGAAAGGCTAATTTAAAAGAACACAGAAGAATTAAAAATTGGCAGCCATTTATGGGTTCTGTCCTCATGTACCGGTGCACAAGGGAATATCCATTTTATTTACTTTGTTTAGGCTCCATTGGTTAGCTGTGGTGTATTGTTTGGTCTTTTGTATCACCTCTTGTATAACGGTACGTGAGGACAGAACCCATTTATGAAATGGGTCTATTTGATGAGTATCTTTATTCTTATGGTATCACCCATCTGTTGAACTAGTACTGATGCTGTTATGGGAAATTTGACATTGATACTGCTGTTATTGTTTGTAGTTTTCTCAGTGGAGCGTGCATCGCATGGGTCAAAAGATGACCGATCTTGATATCCATGATGGAGCTGTTTGGTGCGAAGAGACAGACGGACCCAATCCCTCGCATATCAAATCCAAATATGTGACGTCACCATCGTCTTATGGCAGGATGTTCGCTTTTGATGCTGAAGGGCAATACCTCCTTTCTTGTGGGCCGGAAAGTGGAGTTGTATATAAAGTAAGTATATAAAAAACGTTCACTTTAATCTCATTGGGGAAGAAAGTGACGTTTTCGTGTAAATTTCCGTTGAATTTCTCCATTCCACGTAAATAATACCATGCTATCAGCTTGTTTGAACTTTGTAGATCATCCCCCTCCTGTCTCTCTTTCCTTCGCTCCTATGCTCCCACGGTATGCTCCCTGCCTCTCTCCTTTGCTCCCTGCTTTTCTCCCTCCTTTCAATTGGTTCTTTCCACCCTCTTTCCTTCCCTCCTTCCCTCCTATGATTCCACGGTATGCTCCCTCTCTCTCTCCTTTGCTCCCTGCCTTTGTCCCTCCTTTCAACTTGTTCTTTCCACCCTCTTTCCTTCCCTCCCTCCCTCCTATGCTCCCAAGGTATGCTCCCTGTCTCTCTTTTTTTGCTCCCAGCCTTTCTCCCTCCTTTGCTTCTTTCCATCCTCTTTCCTTCCCTCCTATTTTCCTCCACGGTATGCTCTTTGCCTCTCTCCTTTGTTCCCTGCCTTTCTCCCTCCTTTGCTTCTTTCCACCCTCTTTCCTTCCCTCCTATTTTCCTCCACGGTATGCTCTTTGCCTCTCTCCTTTGCTCCCTGCTTTTCTCCCTCATTCGCTTCTTTCCACCCTCTTTCCTTCCCTCCTATTTTCCTCCACGGTATGCTCTTTGCCTCTCTCCTTTGCTCCCTGCCTTTCTCCCTCATTCGCTTCTTTCCACCCTCTTTCCTTCCCTCCTATTTTCCTCCACGGTATGCTCTTTGCATCTCTCCTTTGCTCCCTGCCTTTCTTTCTCATTCGCTTCTTTCCACCCTCTTTCCTTCCCTCCTATTTTCCACCACGGTATGCTCTTTGCATCTCTCCTTTGCTCCCTGCCTTTCTCCCTCATTCGCTTCTTTCCACCCTCTTTCCTTCCCTCCTATTTTCCTCCACGGTATGCTCTTTGCCTCTCTCCTTTGCTCCCTGCCTTTCTTTCTCATTCGCTTCTTTCCACCCTCTTTCCTTCCCTCCTATTTTCCTCCACGGTATGCTCTTTGCCTCTCTCCTTTGTTCCCTGCCTTTCTCCCTCATTCGCTTCTTTCCACCCTCTTTCCTTCCCTCCTATTTTCCTCCACGGTATGCTCTTTGCCTCTCTCCTTTGCTCCCTGCCTTTCTTTCTCATTCGCTTCTTTCCACCCTCTTTCCTTCCCTCCTATTTTCCTCCACGGTATGCTCTTTGCCTCTCTCCTTTGTTCCCTGCCTTTCTCCCTCATTCGCTTCTTTCCACCCTCTTTCCTTCCCTCCTATTTTCCTCCACGGTATGCTCTTTGCCTCTCTCCTTTGCTCCCTGCCTTTCTCCCTCATTCGCTTCTTTCCACCCTCTTTCCTTCCCTCCTATTTTCCTCCACGGTATGCTCTTTGCCTCTCTCCTTTGCTCCCTGCCTTTCTCCCTCATTCGCTTCTTTCCATCCTCTTTCCTTCCCTCCTATTTTCCTCCGCGGTATGCTCTTTGCCTCTCTCCTTTGCTCCCTGCCTTTCTCCCTCATTCGCTTCTTTCCACCCTCTTTCCTTCCCTCCTATTTTCCTCCACGGTATGCTCTTTGCCTCTCTCCTTTGCTCCCTGCCTTTCTCCCTCATTCGCTTCTTTCCACCCTCTTTCCTTCCCTCCTATTTTCCTCCACGGTATGCTCTTTGCATCTCTCCTTTGCTCCCTGCCTTTCTCCCTCATTCGCTTCTTTCCACCTTCTTTCCTTCCCTCCTATTTTCCTCCACGGTATGCTCTTTGCATCTCTCCTTTGCTCCCTGCCTTTCTTTCTCATTCGCTTCTTTCCACCCTCTTTCCTTCCCTCCTATTTTCCTCCACGGTATGCTCTTTGCCTCTCTCCTTTGTTCCCTGCCTTTCTCCCTCATTCGCTTCTTTCCACCCTCTTTCCTTCCCTCCTATTTTCCTCCACGGTATGCTCTTTGCCTCTCTCCTTTGTTCCCTGCCTTTCTCCCTCATTCGCTTCTTTCCACCCTCTTTCCTTCCCTCCTATTTTCCTCCACGGTATGCTCTTTGCCTCTCTCCTTTGCTCCCTGCCTTTCTCCCTCATTCGCTTCTTTCCATCCTCTTTCCTTCCCTCCTATTTTCCTCCACGGTATGCTCTTTGCCTCTCTCCTTTGCTCCCTGCCTTTCTCCCTCATTCGCTTCTTTCCATCCTCTTTCCTTCCTTCCCTTCCAGCCTCCCTTCCTCGGTCCAATCACCAGTTTAGTGCTGGAATAAAAGCTCCCAAGAAGCATCGCCAGAGATGTGAATAAATTCTTTTGAGGTAACACCCTGAAGAAAGCAACTTTATTGTCTTTCCTTTCCTGCAGGTGGAAAAGAACCAAAGATTGAGTCAAGTGCTGTCTTTACCAGCAGAACACAAGTCTCCTGTTGTCAGTGTGGATTGGAGCTCTTCCATGAGCTGTTACACATGTCTTTCTGGCTCTATAGATGGATCAATTCAAGTCACATCTCTGTTAAAACATTGATAATGTGTACTGGACCCATTCTCGGTACCAGAACCAATCGAATCAAGTGTCCCCAGAGCCACTTGTTCCTTGTGTGCTCCTGTCGTGTACAGACCCAGCCAGCTGAGAGGGACAAGCGGCTCTGGGACGCGAATGATATTAGTCCTTTCATCATCCTGTCAAGGTTCCACTATCCTCATCCCCGGCTCTTCCAAGGCATTCAAATCCAAGATGACAGCGGTAAGGCAGAGAATACATGGAAGCCAACGAGGCTGGCCTATCAGTAGAGCACAGGCTTCCCAAGCTCTTGTATTGTGGCTTTGGGTTGCCTGTAATGGTAGACTTAAATAAATAAACAAACAAACAAATATATTAATAGCTGTATTACTTTCATAATCCAAATCGTTTTCTAAATAGCAATTTAAAAGATGTCACATTATTATTGTTTGTATTGTGCTCTGTGACATTGGTTTTCAAAGCATATTTGCAATGTAAATAATTATGATATGCAATTCAAATCATTTATATTTGAGACAGATTTATATTTTTTTAGAAAATGTTCCAAAAAAGAAAATAATTACGTTAAAGCTCCATTTAGCATGAATGTATAATATTAATTTCTAAAACAATTGTGAATGATAAATATATTACAAAAATGTTCAAAACAAAATAGCCTGGCGTATTTTGGTTAATTTCTTGGTAATGGCCCATTTGGACACTCTGATGAATGGATTTCAAATCATGGAGAATTTATGGTGTGAGTTTTGAACATAATGAACTATGCAGCTGTATTATGGAGCTTCACGCAAAATTTCTACCTTAAATGGGTCGACATCACGGTACCTTAAATCATTGTGTGTATTTTTGTTGATTTAATATGAGTTCTTAACTTCAAAATTGGCAAAATCACGGTCACATAAACAACGATGATTTCTAAGCACAATAAATGACCTTTTCCTACAGAATGAGATGGGCAACGTTTTTCAAGTTTACCCCAAATGCAGTCCGTATTAATTTTATCCATTATACCTTGGGTGCCAGAGCGATTTTTCGCTGCTCACTGGCAGCGGCTTCGCCACAAAAAATCCCTCGGGCAACCAGGGTATCCATCCAATTTCTGTCTCGGCTTTTCTATAGCATTTTAAAAAAGCCAGAATTTAATTGTGATCGGTTGGTCAAAGATGAAATTGACCTTGCCCCTGTACCCTCCTTCTGCAGTCATTTTGATCTTTCCAGAGTATTTCCTCAAATGCGAGTCTTAAGGTAGCACGTTTAGATTCTGCTGACGAGAAAACTAAAAATAACACGATTATTCCCCATAACGCTTGAAGTAAATGCATATTTCAATCACAAGACCTTGCACGACTCTCATATCTTCCGCGGGGGAGTCCCTCCTCACAAACGTCTTTTTCAAGGTATTAAAAATACAAGAGGTTCCCTTCTCGTCACTCGCAATTGCAAGCTAGAAATTTAACATGCAAGGATCATAAGGCCTCCAAAAATACCTGGTACTTCGATTTTAGACTTCTAAAGTTTGCCAGGGAGATAGCACACCTTTCGAATTGGCGTTGGGGAGGTAATGTTCGAGAAAAGGCATGGAAAATGTTAGTTGATCCCAGGGTGAGGATTTTCCGGATATTCCCAAGGGACTCCTTGGTTACTCCCAGGTGAATGGTGAATTAGTCACCAGGGCTTCCCGGACAGTTCGGGGAAACGATTGAACTCTGCCCTGTTGGGGAGAAAGGGTTGTGTGTGAAGTTGCTTCCAACATCTCAAGAATTCTATGGACTTATGGAGACCTGAATGGTAGACGCTTGTGCCTGGAAGTCCGGAAAACGTCTGGTTCCCAAAGACCAGATCGAGTGGTTGTTATCTTTGCTCCTAAAGGCCGAGGAGCGAAGATGGCTTGCGAGCATCTCTCCCGTGAACTCGTCGGCCGAACACGAAGACTTGCAACCACACCAGAACAACGAAACTCGAAATTGCTCCTTTGTTGACGCTGGATCCGTTCTTTTGAGGTAACTTTTTTATTTGATGTTTGCCTTAAACATTTCTTTGTTGATTTCAGAAGTATTTTCGTTCTAATTTGGGCTTGACTGAATATTTATAAGCAAACGAGCCGGATAGCTCTGCACCATGCTGATTTGACTTTTTCCATTCATTTGCTTAATTTTCTCTTACTTTCTTTATCTACGACACGACGTTCACAAGTTATAGGTTCTAATACTTGTAATTGTTGCTGTGGTTGACGCGAAAATAAGTTTGCGCTGCTTCTTGTCCTGGTTAGGCCGGAAGTGGCGAAGAAAGCGCTCTTGTATCTAATTATGTACTTGTGGTGGTTTATTGACGTACACAAACCACTACACCTCAGACCAGCTTAGATACAGTTGATTTACAGATGACTCAAGGGCTGGTTTTTTACCATTTTAAAAACAATTCAGTGGAAATTCTGGTTGGATTGTAAATGCACATGGGCATTAGAAAAAATAAAAAGCAAAAAAATAGACTTCCCTGGTTTCTTTGATTTACAGCATTCCTGAAGCCCAACACTCCGGTGATAAAATGATGACGTGCCTGTGTGTGTGTGTACCTGTTGTTATTATTGTACAAACTGGACATCACATTGCACATGTGGTCACGAAGCCCTGTGATCCATACATGACTCGTATAAACAATAGTCTCCATTTGGCGCAAACAATATGCTTGGATATTTGTCCGTGGACATTATCTGCTCTGAGATGCAACCTTCGAGAAACAGTTAATACCCAAGGACAAATATTCGAGCATATTGCCGCATCATATGGAGGCTATTGTGTTTATTGTACTTCAAATATTTTTCAATTAGGCTGCCCAATTTTGGAGACCTTTTCAGGATAAAAACTAAATGTGCAAACATAATCTAAAAATTTAAAACATGGAGTATATTTAACAATTATCCTGCGAAATCATGTGGAATATCGCCTGATACTTAGCCGACAAGGCCGTAGGCAGAGGTGCCTAGATGCAGGTTAGGTTAGGTGAGGTTATTGATGCAAACTGTCAAAGAGTATCAGAAATGCTGTTAAGTGTGAATCAAGGAAGTGTCTAAAACATTGTTTTGTTCTTTGTATACCACAGGCATGGCAAGTGCATTCAAAGTATTCATTGTAACTTTCATCATCTTGAGTAAGGGATTTTTTCTTTTTACATACTGGTAATTATTTTTAAAGAGTTACTTAATTGGAGATACCATGATAATAATTTTTATTACCATGTTGCTTTGTTATTACACTTGATCATTAATGTAATGAATTATATTACTAATATTGTTTTGTTTCATTTGCCTACAAATGTTGTGTCTCACAGAGTAAATCAAATTATTTCAGGCACAAACACAACTTCAGTGCTTTAATGAAATGTGTCAGTTTGATAAAGAAGGGTGCGTTCATGGCGCGAGCATGTTCATATAGTGCAACAAAACCGCACATTGTGTGTGGCATTTAAGCAGTAGAGGACTGTGTTTACATAGCCTCATCTAAACATGTTTGGGAGAATGCGATACAGTTATGCAAACTCTTGACTGCGTTTCTGGTTTACATAACCTTTGAGAATTCTCCCAAAACCCTGAGTGTTTAGATGGGGCTATGTAAACACGGAAAATGTCCTCTATTACTTTTATAAATTACTTCTTAAAATTATGCATGAAACTAATACATCGCAACCACGTTTACATACTCTCATTTAAAACTTGAAGCCAATTGAAGTATTGGAGGGTAGGTGCTGTAAAGGTAGCGACAGAGGAGAGCAGCAATCTCCTCAGCAGCAAGGAGGTCACCATGGCAACCGAGCCAAAGCCCACCTCGAAGGCACCTGTCAACACAACACTGAAAAACCAGTGTGTGGAATGAATACTTACCGAGACTGTGGGAGGGAGGGAGGGAAACAAAGCTAGCGGGCAATGAAGCAAAGCACATGGCAGTGCCCCTTCAAACCTCCCTTGAGCCCCCCACATAATATTAATGCAGCCACTGCATTGGCTTAGTTTTAACCTTGCCTAAATTCCATTTAGCCTCATTTAAAACTTGAAGCCAATTGAAGTATTGGAGGGTAGGTGCCGTAAAGGTAGCGACCGAGGAGAGAAGCAGTCTCCTCAGCAGCAAGGAGGTCACCATGGCAACCAAGCCACAGTCCACCTCCCAAGGTATCCTCCAAGCGAGCAAGTGCTTGGAGAAAGGGGGGACCTGTGGCCAGGAGGCCATGGGACCTACCTGTTCCCAAAAATACCCCAAGCACCAGTACCCAGCAACCCAAACAGGGTTGAGTGCAGGCTAACAATAAGCAAACTCACCAACCGCCACAGTCAGTGTGACAGGAGAGAAGTTACTTGTGCAAGAGACTCTGCGGGAGTCCTAATGTACAGCTTGTATGCATCGCTATTCCAACGCAACATGGCTTGAATAAGATGATCTGGGACACCCATCCGTGCAGCAACTGTGGCAGCACCAATCCTAAAGTTGTGACTGGAAAATGACCCTTGCATACCAGCAGCTGCAAAAATATCTTTTGGCCAATGGGTCAAAAGAGCGCGAGAAAGAGGCTGACCATTTGCGAGCAGAAACAAAGGATCGGGAGACTGGCCACGTTGTGAAAGGTAGTCCAGGATAGCAGATAAGGCACAAAGTGGAAGATGACCCAAGCCAATGTAGAGACAGCAGCCCTTTCGAAAAGCGTCCATCTTGGAAGACTTGATATTGAGTTGTAAGCAGGATGGCATTTCATGAGATCAACAGCAATGTCGCTGACAGTTAAGTCAATGAGAGGGTTGAAGGCTGACAAGGACGGAACAGTAAATTCAGAGGAGCGCATAAATCCAAAGTAAGCCAGGGTGGAGGCAGCCCAAAATATAACATGATCCTGGTTGGTGAGGGACAGCGACTTGTGAATAATCAGCGTATGGTGGTCAGTGATAGGCAAATGACAAGAGCCAGAGAGTCCTTGAGTCCTCTTTATACCTCGCATGACACGTTGCAACTGAAGGCAGTCAGAAAGAGGGTCGGGAAATCCAAGATCAATGTGCATGGAACGAACTGCTGACAAATATATCTTGATGGAGGAAGAGCTGAGTGAGGAGGAAAGATGGGTTGCAAACAATCAAAGAGTCCACTCATTAGCTGGGCACGGAGAGCCATTTGCATGGAGACGACCAGACTGAGCACAAAAGTTTAGAAAACGAAGTTGAGCAGATTTGTAAGTTCGGTGTGTGGACGGGGCCATCAGAGCGAAGCAATCCTTCTCTAGGGATAAAAGATTAATGTTTCCCAAAGTTGAGGAGGGATAACTGTAGGATGACGGTTGGCATGAAGGGCCAAAGGTCTGCCAATGAGAACGAGATAAGGCATCAGGGACTTTGTTATCAGAACCAGCGATGTGCTGAGAGGAGAATATGAAATTATGTTTGGCAGCTGCCATCAGAAGCAGACGCAAGAGATGCATAACATCAGGAGCCCTAGAGGTACGAGAATTTAGAATGAACACCACAGATTCAGTGTCACAATGGAACACCACCATTTGTCGAAACCAGGATGAACCCCAGACATGAGCTGAAATGACTATGGGGAAAAGTTCCTTATACTCAATAGACGAGGATTGAATTGCAGGGGGCCATTCACCAAATAACCAGTGTGATCCGAAAATTGCACCAAACCCTAGGGATCCAGAAGCGTCACTGGACATCTCCAGAGTTGCAGGAGGAGAGAGGCCGGGATAAACTCAGAAGCAAACGCCATTCCAAGAAGCCAAGTATTGAAGCCACCAGCGAAGATCTTTCTTAAATTCTGAGCTGATATTGAAATTGCGGAGCAGGTTTATCATGCGGCGAATGAAGGCACGGCCAGGCCAAACCACTTTAGCTGCATGGTGAAGATGGCCAATAAGCGATTGAAGCTTTTGTTTAGTACACCAACGATAAGATGACCATTGATGTAGCAATTCAAGGAGAGATGTCAGTTTGTCCTCAGGCAAACCAGCAAGCTGGTTCTCAGAATCTGGTTTGATGCCAAGGGTAACCATGCAAGTGGTAGGACCAACTTTCTTGAATGGGTGAAGATTTAAGCCAAGTGCTGCACAAACTGAGGAAGCAATAGACAAGTTTTGTCCACACTGCAGAGAGTTGGACGGGCCAGCTGTGATGTAATCGTCTAAGTAATGCAAAAGATCAGGTATGCGGTAATCGTTCAGATGGATCCACTCAACAAGCTCGGCCACAGAGTTGAAGATATAAGGTGCTGACCTCAGACCAAACGGGAGGACTAGGTCCATGTAATACATCGACCTCCATTTCATTCCAAGAAGGAACCTATGGCTGGGGTGAACAGCAATGTTACGGTATGCCGACTCAACCTCAAACTTGGCCATGAGAGCACCACATCCAAACTTGTACACCATCTTGACGATGTGATCAACACGGATGTATTGCAGTGGGTAATCATTGTGATTGATTCCTTCATTGACACTGGACCCAAGACGGGATGACATGTCCAGAATGAGACGCCATTTGTTGGGTTGGCCCTTCTTAGGAATGACGCCAAAACTGTTTATGTGCAAATTGGGAATAGGAGAGGAAGGAAAAGGACCAGCAACCCTGCCTAGAGCAACTTCGTTTGATAAATAAGCATCAATGATTTCTGGGTGTTGGTAAGCAGAAGCTTTGTTCTTTTTGGCAGATCGTAAAGAAGTCCCAGGGTTGAAGCCTCAACGGAAGCCCTCTGCAAGATTCAGGAGGACCTCGGACACCAGTTGGGTGGTGTTGGAGCTCAAGGGCAAACCTGGTAGCATTAAGAGGGGAAACCTGTGACACTGCAGGGAAGCTTCCAGAAACTGCAAGAGAAAGGGAAAAACAAAAAGGGGGGAATGCAACTTTAATGAGCTTACTGAGGCAATACAACAGTAACACCTGCAGGAACATGCAGGAATAGAATCAACACCTGCAAAAAACATGCAAGGATAGACACTCTAAACTCGACAAAAACCTTTGCAACCATCATGGTGAATGATGAAAAGGGGGTGGGGGAAGTTATGATCCCGCCAAATCACAAAAAAAAACCAAGAACTATAACACAAAAAGTAACTAAACAACAACAAAATAATAAATAAAAAACAATCGTCAACAATAGTCAATCTGTGAAAAGTTATAACGGTGCCCCAAAGAGCAATGGATCAATAAAAGTGGAAACTAAATACACAACAGGGCCAGAAAATGCATAAAAAAACGCATAAATGCAAAGTTAGCAGATGTTCTTAACGACATTTTCGCCGATTGGATGTCTCACGGCTTGGGGATCTGGGTGCTGTCTTCTTCTTGCGCTGGTAGCACTCCGAGGCTCGATGGGTGGATGAACAAACCGAGCAGCGATGCGCAAAGCGGCAAACACTTGTAGGAGTCACACAAAACCCGTTGTTCCACGATTTGCAGATAACTGCAAACGAACTACCGCTTGACTCGGTAAAGGACCGCCGGACGCTAGAACCCGCCGCATAAAAATTGAACAGCTGCATGTTAATATTAGACCAATCTGTGAGATTAGCAGCAGCTGCATGTTCACGAAAGGCTCTGTCATATGTCAACCAGGCTTTGCCTTGAAATTGGCGATAAGTATGAATTGTTGCGCCACCTTGAGGGATAATGGGAGGCTAAAATCAGGGAAAAGATGGAAAAGGCTTCCGACTATGCAGTGATATCCACAATTTTTACCTTCGGTCGCTTGTTTGTTGAGGTGAGGATGATTCGACCATCAAAGAGAAGCTGAGATTCCGACTCGGCATCCTTTAAATTGTCCAAGAGCAATTCAGCTAGATCAACAAACTTTCCCGAGACGATTTGCGAGACCAACTTGTAAGGAACAGGCGAGATGCCAGGCCCGACAATGAACGGTTGTTGAAAGGAAGGTGTTGAGGATGAACCAAGGCCGTTAAATTGGCGGCAAAGGATGTTGAGGATGTCGGTGCTGACAACGGAGACGAGCTTAAAATTAAGGGCAAATTGAGCGACGAAACGGTTGGCAATGCAAAAGTGTTAACAAAGGAAGGAACAACATTTCGCCTACCTATGCTGGGAGCTTGCACTGAAGCTGGTAATTGAGCATTGGAGACAACCGCTTGCGAGTTGGAAATCGGCAAGGACAAACAGGAAGTGACCGTATGCGAGGCCGCTGGTTGAGACGTAACCATAGGCTGATTTACATTTGCCGTGGCAAGAAGCGGGCGAAGTGCATTGACAATGGAAGTGGTTAAGGTCTCCATGGATAAACCAGGGCCAGATGATGAACCAAGTGAAACGTGCGAGAGGAATTCCGAACCAGAAGTCGAAGCGGAGAGTGTGACGGGCGGGAAATACACATTTGCGTTCGTCTGGTCGGAGGACAAATCCATAGCAGAGCTCAAACTGTTGTTCGTGGTCCGTTTCGGTGGCATATGAAGCGAAGAAAAAACGATGCAAACACTTCTACAAATGCCAAGCAGCAAATGCAAACATTTTTAACCGACAATATCACAAAAAGGTGAGCACGCTGGGAGGCAATGAAGCAAAGCACATGGCAGTGCCCCTGCAAACCTCCCTGGAACCCCCCCCCCCCCAACTTAATTCCATTTAGCCTCATTTAAACACACCTATCAACCAATGGGAACATGTGTAGTATCTCAGTTATTTTATAAAGTAACATGTACAGCACATTTTACAGTTTGTTTGGATGGCTATACATGTAATTATTTTTAGGTATTTTTTTCATGTTGATATTTTTTAATGTTTGTTGGCATTGCATGTTGAGGCTTTTTAAAATGTTTGATTTTTAGGCCCAGTCACTACTGTCTCAAGGTCACAGCTGACAGCACAAATCCTGACAGGCCTTCTTCTCAAATGAAAGTGGTAAGGAATTACCATAAACAATTGCTGACTGTCTAACTGTACTCACAGATAAGCCGCATCCTGAATTTAGCCACTCAAAGTTTTGAAAGAAGTTGGATCCTGAATATTTAACCACTCTAATTTTTCAGCCAATCAAAATTGTCTGTCCTAGTAAGTACTGTAAGTTTTAACACTGCTCCAACAATTATTGGTCTATAGACCTTTCTCACGTTTGTGCTGTGAGTGGTTAAAAGTTCATCTAGATGGTCCCTGTTAATTTGTGTTGTTGCACTCTAACTATAAATACAAAGCAGTTGTAAGGTACACTGTAAATGTCAAGTGTGAACCTGGGCAAGTGGTCCATACTACCAGACCTTATAGCAAATCCCAGTTTCTGTAACATTAAACAGCTGAGAACATTTATTTTTACACCCCCTGGATAGGGTGCTAGATGATTATCCCCCATGTAAATTTGCCGGAAACTATTTGAATACAGCTGAGGGAAGAGAAGAGACACTGAAAGAGTGAAGTGTCTTGCCCAAGAACACTACAATCAGGAGTTTCAAAACAAGGCGGTGACTGCCGGGGTTCCACTGGTTACTTAACTATTATGCCTCCGGCTACTCTGGTCATAGCAATCAGCTTGTCACAAAAAATCTCACTTATTACAGCTGCCTATACTCTTTCAGTCGGTGACACCTACTTCAAAACATTTTGAAACCCCTGAATGTTACAGTGCCCCTGGCCAGTGCTTAAATCCAGACTGCTTTCAAGATCTGGAGTCCGCCTGCCATTGGGTCATTACTCCTCCCACAACTAAAATGCAAGTCAGGGTGAAATATAGAATGATGTAATGTAAAAATTCTATTTTATTTTTCAGGTTTCCAGTGATGACAGCAATACGTCAGAACAAGGAAGGAGTTCCCATTCTAGTAATGCTTAATTTATGTAGCGAAACTTAAAAATACAGAAATTATCAAAATTAAGCCTATGTAGCGAGATGTACATTAATTATTTTGTGATCTGTAATGGCTAATGAGTTTTTAGTGTAAATTTCGCAAAGGCTTTCCCTTAGAACAATTTTCCTGGACCCAGTTAGTGCTCATCATAAAATGTAAATACCAGTACTACTGCCAGAGAACATTGTTCAAACCCATGCGGTGTATGCTACCATCAGACCACTGCAGCATTGAACTGTAAGAAATCAGTTAGAAAGGATATTCAAGGCCTATCAGTTCACCAGACTATACAAAAGTATAATTCATACATGTAGGCTGCTTTCAGCACAAGATAGAAACCTGGACAGTATGTACCAGTCAAATCACTGCCCCCCCCCCCCCCCCCCGACAATCCCAGGGCATTTGAACTTTACAGAAATTTGTGCTCAAATTTCCTTCTCCCGGGCCAAAAAAGCTGTTCAGATGCCTCGTCATTGGTCCATTTCAGGTGATCAAATGCCCCAACAAGTGACCAGATTACTGCAGTTTTAAGGTTACTTCCCACCTTCGCGGCTGTCTTTCCGGGTCTTGGGAAAAAAATTGTATGCATGCTAGTTTCAATAAAACCCTGACAAACTGATAAATGATAAAAATATATTTACAGTAATTGGTTTGAACCCGGGGGTAACAGTCGATAATTATTTTAAGCAATTTTTCCTTTTCGTAAGTATGAAAGACTCTGAAACTACTGAGGTTCCTTCTATTGAATTTATCGGGTATCAGATGCCTGCGCATGAGCAAAATGACTACACAGTGTTATTCACAATGTATCAATCAACAAAAGTGTGTCGGGAAATTCTGATATTCAAAATATTTTCCTGTGGCATCCATTTACGCAACACGTCTCGCTTATTTTTGATTCTCCAACTTAAGATGCAGATATCTAGACAACCAATCAGAATATCCAAGAAGCCTGACACACTTTTGTTGATTGATGCCTTGTGAATAACTGTGTTCATTCATTTTGCTCATGCTGCAGCATCCGATACCCAATAAATTCAATAGAAGGAACCTTGGTCGTTTCAACTCTGACCGGCTCCTGACACTTGCTAAAAGGAAAAATCGCTTAAACCATATTTTTGTTGTAAACTCCATTTAGTACGCTCTCTTTTTCGTATAGTTTGTTAGGATTTTATTAAAACTAGCGTGCATACAAATTTTTTCCCGAAGGATACCCACAAAAGTGGGAAGCAACCTTAACTTTGTAGCTTCTAATGCTCCTGAAGCCAAGTCTACAGACAGGGTTTAATAGACAACACAGTTTTTCTCTATATTTTAAATACCGGTATATAAAAGTTCAACTTCATGATTTGCATGACAAATTATCAAACCTTTGACAGAAATATTTTACAAACTTGTTGTAATTGAAAGAAATTCAATGAATTTTAATGAAAACAAACAATTTGAAGGAAACGAAAATAGTTTGAACCCTGAGCAAAAGTTTAAATTTTCTATTGTTTGGAACACTGCAAAATTTCTTAGTTCCAGACAAAAGTTTGATTAACAACATCGTCATTTCCAATCCGTTTCAATCTTCCCCATCCTCAGCCATCCTTGTTCCGTTTCTGTTCAGTATCACTCCTTTGGTGTTTTTCGTCCTTATTTTTAGGTTTTCTAAGTTTTAAGGGTAATTTAGGTTTTCGAAGAAATGACTCAAAATATTGTGACATAGCTCCTTTAAAATTACTTTGACACAGATGCCAGTCAAAGCTACAGTTACTGCTACATTTTTATGTGGCAAGTGCCTGGGTTTGTAAAATCCAGTATCAAGTTACAGTCATAAATTAAATTATTTTAATTTATGCCATTTGCTTTTTAACTGTAGGAACATCAACTGCTAGTGCCATTTTACATGAGACTGGTGGAGATATCACAGCAAAGGTAAAATATTTAATTATTACTGCCAGTCAATGCTACACAACTATCAAAATAAAATTCAAACAAGCTTCCATCAGTCACCAAGTAGACTGCAAATGTACTACCCGTCTACTGCTAGTTGGTTCTGCATATTCATGATTGAAGTTTGATTTCAAAGAGGACTGAAGTTTGTGATTGACAGTCAAAATAATAAAGAAACAGTTTTTAAACCAGCCAATTTTACGTCTACCGCCATCAGCACTGCTTAAAAGTAGATTTCCACTCTTGTCTGATTTTGCACAATGCATGTTTATGTTTTGGTCTAAATTAATTTTAGCCTCGCTTACAAAAGTAATTAATCAGTTTGACTTGTGACAATTTTAAATGTTACTTTTTGTTATTTTGTGATTGGCACTTGTCTCTTCAATTAGCATCCTCTGTTTGAACTGTACCAGAATGTTGTACTGTGTGCCCAGTATCCTGTCCTTAGTGTCTCCCAGGTAGCTTCTCCAAACACGCCATATTCACCAGCGTCTTCACCATCATTACTGCCAATGCAAAGAAAGTTCTCATTTTCAAGACTTCCCTCTTCAAGGTTAGAACTCTTTACATTATCCACCGTGTTCAACATGTGTACATAAATGAGAGTTAAATTTACAAAGCTAATGGTCTTTTTGGTCACTAATCCACAATGGCTACAGGTGCATTGTGCAATTTGTGTACATCTATATTGATTTTAATGAGACACCCAGTTTCTGCATGTTAAAATAAATTCCCATCGGCTTACAATCTCTTCTACTAGCTATGATGCAGGGACGTTCTACAACCCTAGAATCTGAGGAATGACATTTTTTGTGTGGTGTTGTCGAAAACTAATACTCCATTCACACGAACAAAACTTGGTTTAGTTAAACCAGGTTAGGCAAAATGAAAATAAACAACAGAAGACTGAATTTTACATAGAATTCAAGTAAGTTCTAATGTGTTCTTTCATTCTGCCAAATTTGAAGTCAACAATCATCAGTTGGTAACTTTTATGAACAAAACATATTTTAAACCGTGTTTAAGTAAACAGCTTTTAAAAGTGTTTAAGCTTTGGTGTGAAACGGGGATACGACCTCCAACCAGAAAACTTCAGACCCTCTCATATCTCAAAAACTTTGACCAAAAAAACTTAGACCCTCCTATATATCTCAAAAATGTATGGGTGGACCTGAAAAACTCAGCCCCTCTGCACCTCACCAACTCAGACCCCCCCCCCCCCCCCCCAAAAAAAAAAAAAAAAAAAAAAAATCAAACCTACCATGTCCATAATTCACGGGGAAAAAAGTCAAATTTCACGGGATTTCAGAGACAAATTCGCAGAGAAAATGGCCGATTTCGTGGGAGTTTTCGGGCCAAGAAACATTCCAGAAAAAATACTACAGGATGTCAAATTCAGGGCAAGAAAGAAAACAGAAAAGTTCATCCAACATAGTTCTGAAGGAAATTAAACTGTTATTGTTTCTAGCGACAAGAAAAACATTGACTGGTTATCCTCCTTTTTCAGCTGCAATTTAGAGCCGAAAACAACAACGCAATAAATTTCTTTTCTGTCCTCGCTCTCCTTTGTTGCTTTGCAGTTTCAAGGCAAGATTGTTCGTGATTGAAGGTTCAAATCCATTTGTGAAGTCAAAACATTCTTGTGTCTTCGATCGTGTCCTACACGTACGAGTAAACAGGTGCCTGCATTACTACAGACAGCAGTTTCCTTTCACAATCCGTATAGTGTCAATGAAAAGTATTCACATTGTGGCCAGTGCCCAGTTTTTCGCAACATTAGTCTAAAACGCGTGGTAGTTTTTAGTACGTTGTTTACTCGTGGAAGTGACGGAATTTCAAGATAAAATTACGGCAAGTAAACAGCTGCAATAGTAAAGATAAGCTTCAACTATGTTGTAACGACATGTATTTGGTAGGATTTGTAGCGAATTTCGCGGTATTTCGCGTTTTTGTCAATTTCACGGATTTACGGCAAGTAAACAGCTGCAATAGTAAAGATAAGCTTCAACTATGTTGTACCGACATGTATTTGGTAGGATTTGTAGCGAATTTCGCGGTATTTCACGTTTTTGTCAATTTCACGGATTTACCTGAATTTCGCGGCTTCGTGACAGAGCAAAATATCAGAAGCCCTGCAAAAACCCTGACGTGAAAACCCAGACCCTCTACACGTAGGTCCCTCTACCTGTAGATAAGGTTGTCATTTTTTAAGGCAGAGCTACCAAGGATGTTAAGAATTTGTATAATTAAATGCTTAAATGATTTAGGCCGTTGGGTGATATTTTAAAAATGAGTACTTGCAATCATGTGGCAACTTAAAGGAGTAATGCAAATGTTCTCATTTTAACTTTCAGCACAGCAGCTGTTGGTGCAAAATTAAATTCCTACAAATGCCGCAGGTCAACATCACCTGAGGCAGGATGCATCTCTCCTGAAGTTTCTCTCCCAATCTCTTCAGATGCTTTGCAGGAGCTGGTGATGAATGTTTTTGGACTTGGGAAGAGACAACACAAGTTTTTGTGTGAGACTGAGATACCTAAAAAAGTTCCCCGAGCTAACAAGGAACCTCAAAAAGTATGGTCATCTATCAATGAGAGTCAAACCATAACAGTAAATATATCACCCTCAGCTGGTTATCAGACTACCATGAAGCCATTAAATTCTGGTCGTGGGTCTTGTTAAATACAAAATGACCAGTTGAGCTTTTCTCTGGGGCCAAAAGAAAGCGGCCCAGTTAGTATGCATGGTTCTTAGCTATTTTGATCCTGAGACTCTGTGGCAATTCAAGGCTCTCCAAGAATGTCTCATAAAATCCAGTTCTTTAGATGACAACCAGATACATGTTCTAAATGGGAAAAAATAAGGTCTCATCCAGTTGCACAGCTTAGAAAAGCAGAAGGAATGAAGACATGATGTTGTTTTACCTCTGATGAAATTACCAGAGGTGGATCTAGTTGGAGGGTGCAGTGGATGTGCACCCCCCCCCCCCTCTGAGATGACCTGTGGCTTTCTAATATAGCGAGTATAGTGGTGCACCCCCTCCTAAGAAAAATCCTGCATCCAGCCCTCATTACTTATAACAGGGCTGCAAATAATAATACGTGTGTCCAACTAAGTCACCATTTGATTATTTTTGATCGGACAAAACAGAAGTGATGATAGTCATCATATTACAGAGCTCCCCAATGAAGAGTTGTCAAGAAGGCAGAAAAAATTGACTGGGCATTCTGTCCGACTACAGTTGGCCAGGTTTTAATTGGACATTGGCAAATTTGGGTCAATCATTGTCCAATGCCCAACTGTTATTTGCGGCCTTGGTTGAGGTTTTATCAAATTGTGACATTTCATACCAAAGCTACATGTATTGTGAAGTAGTACCACATTTTGAGCATGATACTGTCAAATGGTTTTCTTTGATGAAGGGGTGCTTTTCTATGATTGAACCTGGGATAGTCCAGTTTTTGAGTTAAAGGGACAGTTTCATGGTTCGGTGCATGTGCGAGCGTAATCAACTCTATTGTCTATAAACCAATCGCTTTCGAGTTGTGAACTCGTGCCTGTGTCCAGAATAAATTCAACGGGTTGACAATAAATTCTATGTTCAACACTAAGTTTCACATTTTCTGTGAAAATCCCGTTGACATTTCCGAAAAACATTTGCATCGTTCTTTCAAGATGTACTCATGGTACCCTGTACATACATACATAAGTGCATAAACTTTTTTGAACTCGAGTTTTCCGGGATTTTTGCTATACTGATTAAGGGAACAAGGTACATCAGTCGGAACAAACAAAAGAAATTCAAATATGAAATAACACCTCTATTGCCACATTTTCCCAAATGGGTGCAAAATTTTTAAAGGCAATTTTCCCGCAAGAGTCCTTTGCATACTTGCAATTGTTCTTTAACACGCTATAGCTTGCACATGTGCAAAACAGTGAATCCATCCCTTTAACCAAGACCACTGAATAAAACAACTCAAGACGCATCTATACAGTGTAGGTCTTGGCGTGACATAAAATGTTCACAAATATCAGTGAGAACATGAAATGTTAACAACTTTGTGCATTGTTTCATCTTACACTTCAGCACTTTGCTGCTGGTATTTGTGAATATTAAAAATGTTCCTTCAGATTGATACTAACCCTACAGTTGAGTATTTAGCCTTTTTGTTCAGTGGTCTTGGTTAACTTCAAACTGGAAGTCCTATTCCTTGAAGTGAAAACGATGAAGTGATTTGCTTGTGAATAATTGTCTTATATTTACAGTTTCTCGTAGAGGAGTTGTTGAGTCAGCTGGTTGTACTTGAGCGCAATCATCACCCATTTTACAGTGTTCAGGCTTTCATGGACAAGAATGCCTATAGTGAATGGGTGTTAGTCGAGAAAGAGAAAATAGAAGGTTTAATCAGAAGCTTCTGGCACTATAATCGTCCTCCCGTGCGTGAGTTACCCCTGGAGAGCCCAGAATTCCATAAACAATATGTTGAGCTCATGAAGAGACTTGTCAGGTTAGTGATACATGCTCTTTGTTTAGACGGAGGAAGCTTTGATATGTCATTAGCAAAACTTGTGTTTGCATTACAATTTATTGTACTGTACTTACTATACTTGTATTACAATCACACCATCTTGTAGGAAAGCAAGAGGGAAGAGTGATCTTATGATATTGAGAGGGAAGGTTTGTCCTTTTGGCCCATTTGTAAAGGAAGAGTGACATAAAACAAAACATTTTCCTGCAGGTATGAAAGCAAACACAAAGAACCACATCCTGTGTATGGTGGAGCAATTCCATCAGCTCCTCTCTCATCGAAAGCTTGCCGACTGTTGAAAGAGTTTGAACTACGTTATGGAGTAGGAATGCTGTTTTGCAAGATCTCGTATCTGGAGTACCTTGTGAAGTAAGTGGCTTTAGTGTACCTGTAGTTAGCATCAGACAAGTAATTACATGAGTTGTGGTCATGGAATTCTGGTAAAATTTACAATTATTGTGAATTAATATTTAAATTGGCCAAAATGTTTTGAGCCAGTCTTTAGCATGTAATGTTTTTGACAATATGTTATGAGCTGTGCAGCTGATGTGAATAATCTTGCTAATAATTAATTCACAGATGCTGTGACATGGACACTGGTTAAATTATCTGACAGTGCAGGGAACTTGTCATACAAATGAGTTTATTTTTAACTTCTCCATAAGCCTGTGAAGTGGAGCATAAAATTGTTAATGTTACTGTGTTTTAATTGCTTTCTCTCACTAGGTACTTTGAGAATGAACTTTGGTACATTGAACACACCATTGTTTCTCTGCAAGATGTCATGGATCGTGTTTTCATCTGTCAGGAAATTTTTGTTGCACAAGAGGTAACAGACATGGAATACTACATACTAACTAAAGAACGGATCTTGAGAAAGTGCGAGCCAGCAAGTCTTGCCAGTTAATGTAGCCTTTATATCGTATTATCACTACTATATGATTAACTCCTTTATACGTGACACTTCAAAAAGATGTAGCATTATTTTGTTAAGAAACACCTCAAAATGTCAAAAAGGTTTAAATCACAAAGTTAACATTTCGGGCTTAGCCCTTCCTCAGTGTGAAATGTGAGGTACTCTTATTATATCGATACCATTACCAGGGCTGCAAATAATGTTTCACCTGTGAAAAGACCGTGCCCCACCAAGTCAGTATTTTGATTAGACAAAATTTGGATGTCATATTACAGTGTACTACTTGATCATGTGTTGTCATTTCAATGCAAAACATTAGTGTTTGCATTGGAAAGTGTAAAAAATTGTCCAGACATTTTGTCTGACCACAGTTGGGATTTCATCGGACGCCCTGGGAAATGTTGGTCATCATTTCCTATTGTCTGACTGTTATTTGCAGCCCTACATCACTGTATCAGTGACTGATAAAGGGTGGTAGTACTGACCATAAAAATACAAGTGCTGAAAACTGATGCAAACCATGACTATTAGCTAAGGGTATGTTGCTGTTCAATTTTACCCTTGGTACAATATTACTAAGGTGACTGAACACAGTTTGTCTGGGTGCTCAACGGTATGACGTGGCTTTTAATCATAAAAGCAAACAAGTTGGCCAAGTTGGCAGCAAATATATCTCCATTAAAGTCTCACCAGCTCGTAAAATGTGGTTTTCAGTTTTTTGTAATGCCAAAAAGGATAAATTACGGCCAAGGAATGTGCAGTGCGTTCAGAAATTGTGAGCAAATTGTTATGTAAACAAACTGAATTTTCTTTCAGACAATATTGCGACTTGATCACCTGAAGCATATCTGACAGAGGAAATCAGCAATACGCTTAGAATTAAGAAGAACATAATTTTTGTAAATAAATAAAAAACTGTCTGTCAGAATCACGTAAAGTTCTTGCCATAGAGATATCACAGTCTCATTAACACATGGGCAATTTTAAATAATAATCTAATGTGTGGATTTTCTGCAAAATGTAAAAAACAAGATTTTTTGGGTCACATTTGATCTAGTCCATTACCATTTAGTTGTGAGATCACGATGAAGTACAGGTACTCAAATCTTCCAAAACTGTGTTCAGCCACCTTGAATAAATATTTTTACCATGCACCAGAACAAAGGAAAATACCAAGTTCTACTGAGGATAAAATTTGTTGTTTATGTCATTAGTGTGCATATAATTATGTGTAAATATCCGGTAAAAATTTTTATTTAAGATGTTTACAATGTACTATCATGACTTTTTGCCATGCTTTAAATTCAGTTTAAAATGCTGCTGTCCATACTGTCAAATTTACTGGCAAAAACCAAATACTCCTTGAGTCACATAAGGAGGATCTTTCCAGCCGAGAAGAGTCCAAAGGATGGTGTGCCGGCACTTGTTGCTCTGTTCGACCTCACTTTAGTATCTGCAAGACAACTGCAGTCTGAGTTCCCATCAGTTTTTTCAACACTTCGGGAGGCATGTCAGTTTGGTAGTAACCTGACTACAGAACCAATTTGTGATCTTCTGGCTTCATATGTTAAGGTAATTTTCAATCCTGACTTTCCTTTTAGACCACAGTCATGTAGGCAAAGAATGCCCTGAATGGCCAAGCTCCTCCATATATATCTGACTTACTTTCTTACTACTGTCCAGCAAGACCGTTGCGTTCGTCTACACAAAATCTGCTTTGTAATCCTTGTTATAATCTTAATAAATTACGGAGGTTGGTCCTTTGCAGTGGCTTCCCCACGTCTATTGAACGTGTTACCTATGGCCGTAAAAAGTTTGAACTCAGTTGACATTTTTAAACGACAACTTAAAACACACCTTTTTCTTTGTTCCTATGTAAATATCTGACCTGTTTTATCATGTTTAAGCTTTTTATTTTGTAGTTATTGCTGTAAAGCGCCATTGAACCATCGGGAAATGGCGCTCAACAAATTTTTATTTTATTATTATTATTACCATCATCATCACTGGTTTGAAAAGCGTTGCTACTTTTAAGCAAAAGATAATTGGATATTTAATGAAATGATAATTTTGCTGAATTGGCAAGCCACACATTCACACCCTAATTTAAATATATAATTATTCTTTGAGGTGGCCTCCTCCATAATTTAGCAGAGGAGGTCTCCTTGCCCTATCTTTTTTGTCTAAATTGTATTTTTTTTTTCTCTTACGTGTGGCAGATAAATTGACGTATGTGTATTGATGTATGTGTGTGCAAGGATAATCACTCCACTTGAAAATGAAATTGATTTTGTTTCAGTGATCTGTTAGCTATGACGATAAAAATTTACAATTTTAGTTAGTTTTATGTTTGCTTTACACTCTTGAAGGATGAGATGGAGGGCCGTTACGAGCGTATCAAAGTCATTGCCACAGATGAGTTAAGCCAGAATTTGTCACAACCTAAGCTTCTGCTTAAATTGATCCTTGAAATTCACCATGAAGTCAACTATTACAACACATCATACAAACAGGCCTTCTCCAGGTTAGTTAATTATTTGCACACCTAATTTGCTGTCATAGAATTTTTTGTTGTTTGGGTGTTTGACAATTGTAGCTGTAAGCTAGTTCTAACAGAAATCCAAAGAGCAGTTGCAACGTAAACTGGCAGCATGCTTGTATTTGCTCTAAAGTCATTTGAGACTGTTGAATGCAAAAATAACGAAACACATGTAATGTGATACTCAAGCAGGTACGAGTAGCATAGGCACTGCAGCATTTCTGAAGCTGTGTCCGTATAACTGCTTGGTTATTAGCTTCTCTTTAATTTTGTTTACAGGTATTTTGACATGATGGAACTTGCTGCAGTTACGTTCTATTCCTTATTGATGTCAGATGTTGAAGAGCTGTGTCAAAATCCACCCCGCACACAACGTCGTGATAATGTGGAGCCCTCTATGCTGTGTTTGGCATTTCGATTGTCAAAACTGGACAAAGAATGGGCGAAATACATTCCACATAGGTAAATGGTGATTTTGAAAACACAAATATCTGTATTCGTGTTCGTATTCGGTGCAGTAGAACATGTATGTCTTTCGTGTTTTTCGTCCTTGTAAGCCAAATGTGCCTCCCAAACACTGAAGGACAATATGGCAAGTGCACTGAATATATAAGATCAAAAGGTTTTTTCAGGGTTTGTATGGGTCATGTAAAACCTGGAAAGTCATGGTATTTTAGAATTTCATTTTCCAAAAAAGTCATAGAAAATTATGATTCTTAATAAGGTTTTTTCATGAGTTAAATGGTAAAAACTTGCCCAAAATGAAAGATGATTTTCAACCTCGAAAACGCTCAAAGTTATGCAGGGTTCCAGTTAAATTTTAGATGCAAGGTTCCAAGAAGGAACTCCAACGGGTCAAACTCCCAGTTTTCAATTTATTTGTCTGGTCAGGAAGCTAACCTTGACGGGTTTTTGACCCGAGACCCGTCCCTTATCTGGAACACTGTTAGTACTTTGAAAGACTGACCACTTGATCCATAGTCTAGTACACAGACTTAGCAACTAGGAGAGGGTGCCCTACACCCCCTTGCAAAGTGAAATCACGTAAAACTATTTGCCTTTTCACGCTTCACAAAATCAATAACAACTAAACTGTTTTCACGTTCATGCAAAAATTAAAAACGATTCTTCTTGAGACTGTTACACTCGAAAGGCGTAAAACTGCTGAAACTTGATTTCAGCGTGACATATATCATGTACGTTATACTCACTCTCTCACTCGCTCGCTCATTCACTCACTCACTCACTCACTCAGGTCGTCCTAAGACGGGACCTGACATGACTCCTCCACACCTCGCGGCTGGTCATCAACGTGGCCAGTTCGGTGACGCTCGTCGCTCCCGTGTCCCTCTTCAGTGTTTCCAAATAATCAGTTCTGGGGCGACCCCTTCCTTTGTGGCCGTGAGTTGGCTGCCACAACACAAGCTTCTGCGTTCTCAGCTCTGTGTGACGGTGACAGTGGCCAGCTAGTTGCAGTCTCCTGGCTGCGATCTTGTCACACACAGCTGGGAGCTTACCATGTACGTTAACGCGACAAAATAACTGACTGAAGCTTCATCTGTTCAAAACCCAGCCACAGGGCTTGAAACAAAGACGTGATTTTACTAGAACAATCAAATAATCAGAAATTAAGTCACGTAAAACAAGCTGATTCACGAATCAAGCCTAAGTCGAAGATTGAGCTTGAAACAAAGACGTGATTTTACTAGAACAATCAAAGAATCAGAAATTAAGTCACGTAAAACAAGCTGATTCACGAATCAAGCCTAAGTCGAAGATTGAGCTTGAAACAAAGACGTGATTTTATTAGTCAAGAACAATCAAAGAATGTAAAACAAGCTTATTCACGAATCACGTTTAAGTCGAAAATTATGTCCACGTGCGCTTTAAAAGTTCTTAAAATTGGGAATCACGTATCACAAAAACAAAACGCTTAAATCACGTTTCACGGAATGATAAATAGTTCCAATCACACTTCACCGAAAAGGTTCGGGACACTGCGTCTCCCACTATACTAAGTAATGGCTTTAAGAAACATTTTGCATGGAAGATAAAAATATACTGTGAATGACTCTGTATTACAGCCTTCAAAGATGGCGCGAGCCCTTTCAGGAGTTTGCACTGCATTGGCTGGGTGCCATTGGCTATTACTTTCAACGACTTGTTCCCCAGCTGACCAGCAATGATGTGTGGGAGGCAGTTGAAGTAACCATCAGTGGGTCACGAGAAAGAAGCCAAAACATGAAGCCTGGGAGGCCAATACCACCGGGGCCATTGAGTAGCAAGTCTGCTTCTGCTTCTTCATTGACACCTTCCCAGCATTCTGCGTTTGACACTGTTGGTCCTTCCAATGTGACTCCTGTTAAGGTGTGGCAGTGATATCTTGACATTCCTTTTGCCACTAGACAAAGATTTGCTTTTTCATTGATGGTTTTCGTTTGAAATGGTCAATTATTGCAAGAACTGTAGGAGGTGGAAATGTCAAGTTCCATGTGAACTCACAGTCAACTCCACCTCCCTCAAACGTTGTAAATAAACTTTGTCTAGTGGCAGTGTGAAGCACGCAAATCTGTTACTGATATCACAGTCGACAAGAGTAAATATGAATGTGGAATTGTACCAGCTTGAATTTTCAACGAAGGTATAGTCACTGAGTAACAATTAGGGGTTTGAGAATTACTGTTGTGGGGTTATTTAATCGAATTTGCATATTTTCAGTAGACTGTGGCTAGTGTATAGTAATTGCATTGCTGCATGCCTTCCTACTTGTAAGCAGCAAGAGGCTGTATGTGACACAATTCGTAGAAAAGATAGGTGAAGGCGAAGGCATGAGAAGCAAAATGTGGGTACGGTAACTGCATTACTGCAGTTATCATCGTAAAACACACCTCATTGACCTTAATAAGTCATGTGTTTTAAAACTTCGGAGGTTAAGCTATACTGATTACTGTATTTTGGCTTGTAGTCTAGAGGCAAAGAATCAGTTCAGCCAAAGAACGACCATCTGGGCTCTAGTCCCCCTGTCAGAGCAAAAAGCCCAAAACGCAGCCGACTTGATGAACGGTACGACAGCAGTTCAGAAGAAGAGCCCCCAAGGGTGCGGACTACAGCTAATAGCAGAAGAGCACCTAAGTCAGACCGTGTACAGCAGGTAAATGTAGTTGTCCAAATCAATTTTCCCAGAGCGAAAAGTGATTCCAATGCCAAGAAGATTAGGATTGTACAGCACCAAGCCAGTAGTCGAGGAGAACCAACTGAAGAAGAATCACCAACAGGCGTGAAGGTTGATGGAGAAGAATATCATGAACAAGGCTCATCTGGTTTCACCAGACCAAGGTGCCTTGCAGCCACTACACAAGGGGGCAATGGAACCATGGAAGGAACACTGCACAGTGGCACAATTTCCGAGGGAAATGACCAGTGTGATCAGCCAGATGAAAAGGAAAGCATATTAGGCAAACAAGAAAATGAAGACTTCACTACACAGAAGATATCCGATAATCATGAAAATACCAAACCAGGTGTGTCAGGACACGAGAATGATAACGATAATGAAACAAGTTCAGGCAAGCCACAAGATGATGGTCAGTTAAGCACAGAGGTGTGTGAAGAACAAAGCCCATGTGTTTCAAGAGTGGATGATTCAAAAGGTGAAACGCCCAAGAAACCTGTTTCAGAACAGTCACAGAGTGATAGGACGCAGTTGGAAGAAAGCTGTTTGGTGAAGCCTTTTGAGAATGGTACAAATCCTAAAGATGGAGAAATGAGTGGATCGTTGAATCAGTCGGAGGAGGCTGAATGTAGTGGTAGGCCCGAAATGGATGCGTTAGAAGGTAGCACAAAAACAATGGAAGTTGAAAATTCTGTATCATCCGTCAAGGAGGAAAGCTGTGGAATGAAACCACTTGAAAATGGTAAACACCCTGAGGGTCTACAATCAAGTGGATCTCAAGCATACTTAGCCGAAGGAGAAAACAATACCAGAGCTGAGCTGGATCAATCAGAAAGTATTACAGAGAAGAACGAAGCAGAATGTTCAGGGTTGACCATGATGGTACAGCCCCTTAAGAATGGGGAAAGTTCTGTGTCAACCATTACTCAACAGGCACTGGAAGAAACTGGTGGGGCACACCTTCCCAAGGCTGAAACAAATCCTGAGGATGTGCAGTTGAGTAGACCAGAAAATCATGTAAAGTTTTCGGCAGATTCTGTTCCTCCCGTGAAAGAAGATACCATACAAGAGGATACTGAGCTTGGCCTGCAAAAAATAGAAGCCATTTCAGATTGCTCATGGCATTCCAAATCTTCTGAGTCGAGTAATCAAAGCACCCCATTTGAGAATGATACCAGCGATGAATCAGACAGTGACAGCTCTATTCATACATCTGATTCATTTAACTTCATTGAAGACGAGGCAAAGAGGAAGATTCTACATAGTAAAAATATTTCGGTTGACCCAAATTCTGTGTTTAATGGAGGTCCTCACCAGGTAAGAGAATGTCCCGAAAAAGAAACATCCAATATACGTCCTGTTCCAGAACAAGGTGTTCGCACCATTGTAGCAATTGTACAACCAATTGAGGACGAAGGAATGAGTGGTAAAGGACATGATGGTGCTGATAGGAAAGACGCCTGTCAAACATGCCCAGCAAGAAGAAGTTGTTTTGGTACAGAAAATGGCACAGTAAGTCAAGATGTATACAAACCAGAGGAAGATGGAAGTAAGCAAAGCACTGTTTCAGGTGGTACAAAAGCTGCCCAGCAGAGGCCAAGTGCTCCAGTGAACATCCCAGCCCCTCAAAACAGGCTGCTTGCCAAACTGCGCAACAACCCGTCCGGTTCAGTTGGTTCCAAACAGTCAGAATGTGGCAGTTTTTTTAGTGCTGTTGGGTCTTTCCACTCTGGGATTAGTGTAGAGAGCTTTCACAGTGCAAGGTCTGGCAGTTGTTCGTCGCCGTCTCGTCAGTCAAAAAGTAAAGATGACAGCGACCATCACTCAGAAATCAATCACTCAAGCCATGATGTGCCACATGTCTTGCCAATTTCCAGTTCATTTGTGGATGTTATTTGTGCTATTAACCGCATGGCAGCATTTGCATGTCATCTGTGCAAGATCCTCTGTCCAGAGGAAACTCCTCAGAGAGGTGAACATGCAGCTGCTGCATGCCCCACATCTGGAGATGGCGATTTGAGCAATGAGTCGTTGGGAATCAAAAGGAGGTTATGCCACAGGGTTATTCAGGTACTGATCGTTCCCTGATATCAAGCTACAAATTTCCCACACTAATCACTGTTCTTCTCTTACATTATTTAAAACAATTTTCACTTCTGTCAGTGTTGAAAGTAATTCTGCATTTACTTTGCTTTTGCATTACTTCGCTTAATCATTTCAATTTTTCAACCAATCAGGGGTAAAACCAAAAGCAAATTGTGAGTTGTGCGCACATTTTCCCACTCTACGTACAACTACTTCGAGTTCTGATTGGATCGCTGGATTGTCTCCTACCTTTGTGATTGGTGAAAGTAATTAATTTGGTTTTGGTTTTATGACCCTCTCTCTATGAGAGAATGGCTCTGAAAAACTATCCCATTCAATAAAGGATACAACCAATCACAAGATTTCGTTGCACATTGGGTACTGCTAGCAAATTTGTCACATTTTCACTTTGCCGTTCTAATGAGTAATATGCTAAAAAAGAGATGCTTTTATTTCGTTTTTCTGCAGGTGATGGTTTCATTTGTAAGGCTGTACTCGGACAACGTCCTTGGAATGGAAACTTGCGGATTGCCAGAGGAACTTCTAACTGAAATTGTGGGCCAGCGCATCCAGAGGCATCTCAGAGCTCAATGGAATGCTAGGCAATTACAGGGTTGTCGTTACAATCATTCAGCTAGGCAATGCTGCAATGCAAGAGATAGCAATGGTAAGTCGAGTGTAGCCACAATAAGTAATTTCCACCGTTACAAGGGAGGCACATGCACCCAATTGGTAGCAACAATGGAGTCGCAGTTTCCTTGGTCAGGAGATCAGATTGGTTATTTGATTTGCAATTTATCTGATCTGTAGATTCACTGTTTACTAAATAGGCCATTTCCGAGGTCTATTTTACGAGTCTAAGTGCCAACCATTCATATGAAAACGAGTTTGCTTTACACGAAAATGTCACAGGGTTCGCACAGGTCATGGAAAACCTGCAAAATCATGGAATTTTAGAATTTCATTTTCCAGGCCTGGAAAGTCATAGAATTTAAGTGTGAGGTCATGGAAAGTCATGGAAAATTATGTTTGTTTAAAAAAGTAAAGAAAATAGTAAAAACGTACCCAAAATGAAAGATGATTTCCTAGAAAATTCTCAAATTTAGGTCATGGAAAACTTGGACAAGTCATGGAAAAAGTCATGGAATTTCAAAAGCTCAAAAGAGTACGAACCCGGAGTGACCATCCAGGCAAAACACATTTTCGTCTGAATGGCTTTGCACTCTATTGAAACAGAGGTAAAAGAGAACTCGGAAATGGCCTATTCTTGGTAGCCTCTGCTCACCTTAACCAGATTGGGCTCCATCCTGTATAAGTAGATTGCAGTTGTCATATTACTGTTGTTAGGGGCGGTGATTTCTTGTCGTTTGCAATAATCGTACTGCCAGTCGGGAGATTTTAATAGTTATTCCTTTATCGACATAATCTTTCTAAAAAGTTGTTTTGTGGTTTAGGGACATTTATATCGCCATGTGAAGGGATCTCAAGGACAGCCATGAATCCTGGAGAATTTGAACCCCTTACTCAACAGGTCTGCTTAGCGTTTTATAGTTGCACTAGACCACAACTAGAATACGTGAATATCATACGACTGTGCACCTGTAGAGACAAGGCTAACCCAGCTAGAATACTTCTTGATTATCATACGACTTTACACCTACAGAGACAAGCCAAACACAGCTCTTCCTGTTTGGTACTCGCCTACCTAAACTGACAATTTCTTCCCTAAAAGTGCTTGAGAAATAATCGGCAAATAGTGTCTCGCCAACCGCTCACTTCAAAGTTAGCGCTTGGTGATGAAGGAAATGACGTGGGCGTTCTCCCAACTAGCAATTTACACGATGTACAAAGACAATTAGGAGAATCTGCACTGTTGACATCAAAATATATTAAATCTGATCTACACACCATGCACCAAGCGGTCAAATTTTAATGTCATTGGTTGAATCTTGTGTATAAATACCCCAGATGTTTTGCCACCTGTGTATGAATGAGTAGCGTTGCCAATCAGAGAACAGCATACACCGAATGCAAATATGGCGGACCACTTGGTTATCACCCGGGACGAGTCTTATGAAAGCGAGGCTAGTCAGTCTTCGATGTTTTGTTTTGACCAGAAAGTCTTGCTTCGTTGTCGAAGCATGCGGTGTAATGACCAAGCGAATGAGCTTCAACTGCCCCGTCATTGAAACAAGTGAAAGCATTGAGCCAAATGACAACGACTCGGAGGTAAATGCGATCTCTTGCACATTTTCTAAGATCTTCCAGGCTGAACAGTTCCTTCGGCGATCGTGAACTCCATTCCTCGTGTTTCCTTCGTCTGTTTTCCCCTCAGAGGTCAACGGGGAAACTGAAAAAAAAAACACTTCCTCTGTAGTAGAAGATTTCACTCCCTTCTGTTGGCTTTCAGGAACACAAAAAGGCGTCGGGAGTACGAAACAAAACGAACCAAATCGACAACGAAGCAAGACTTTCCGGTCAAAACTAAACGTCGAGGAGGACAAGCATCGCTTTCATGCGACTCGTCCCGGGCGACAACCGAGTGGTCCGCCATATTTGCATTCGGTGTATTTGTGATAGCATTCTAGTATATATATACTAAAGCTCAATAGTTACCATTCACTCAATAGTTAACACTCGCTTTTCTCAGATGGGCGTCAGAATGAGCAATGTTGCAATCTTAAGAAACATTCTACAATGGCTGTTAGACCGTGTGACGTCCGCCATTAGCAATCCTGATTCCATGGTCTCTGGTCATTATCGTCATGTAAGCAGCACTGAATATGAACTCTCACTTTCTTACTGCGAGAAAGGACCGAGCCTGGATGGCATTTCCATTAGCAGCGCAGGTAACTTAAGTTAGTTTATAAATTTAAAACAATGTTTGGGGACATTTTTTAGAGTGAATTAGCTGCCGAGTAAACTGCGCAGGGTTAAGGTAGTAGATCAAATGCCAAATAGTACTCCCCCTATCGTATCAAGGCAGTATTTGAACTTTTGTGCGAGATGCAGTGGCCTTAGAGTGGGTTTCAATAGGCGATTTCCGAGTTCTCTTTTGCCTCAGTGTCAAAACGAGTCTAAGTGCGAAACCATTCTCATGGAAATGTGTTTTACCTGCATCTTCATTCTTATGCAAAACGAGCTCATTTCCATATGAATAGTTTCCCACTTAGACTCGTTTTGAAACTGAGGTAAAAGGGAATTCGGAAATGGCTTTTTGAGTGTCGTATAACCAAAACGGCCAATCACAAATAACGCGGATAATCCATGCACCAAACCAATCAAAACTGGAAGTAATTACACTCGCAAAGCGCGGGAAAATATGCGCGCGCAAGTTACGATTGGTTTTGGTTTTACTTCTGATTGGTTGAAAAAGTGGCACGAGATTTTTAAGCCAATCACTGAGCGAAGTAATGCAAATCCGAAATAAACGCAGAATTACTTTCGATACTGAAGTGAAAAACTTTATAGTTAGTATATGTCTGACTCCGAATAGACCTATTCGGCTAAAGGTGGATTTCCACTGTCGCGTAATTTTTTACGTGCGTAAATAAAATTACAGACGATGTATGGAAAACTTGCGTACACGTTTACGCAAGTCGTTCATACATTGTCTCTAAATTTTGTTACGCGCGTAAACACACGTAAAAAAATACGCGACAGTGGAAATCCACCTTTACGTGTTTACCTCCTTGTTGCTACCAAATTCAGATCATGTGATGATTCATTTGGGAGGTTACAATTGTTTTGTTCGTACATACTTGCATGCAATCAGTTGTGTATGATGAATTGCACAATTGTAACCTCCCAAATGAATCATCACATGACCTGAATTGGGTGACAACAAGGATGTAAGCAAGGTGAGTCGAATTGGTCTATTGGGCATTCCGGGTTTGTGTGCTGATTGGGGTCATTGTTTTGTGCTCTCCAGCAAGACGTTTTCCTTTGAAAGCACCATTCAACTTAGGGTTGTCAGTGGGTGATCAGTCCAGGCTCTTCTCGCTTCCAAACGTTAAGCACCGGCAGTTGTAAAAGCTTACGAAAGAGAGAGTGTACGAAAACAAAGCAATAGTCCGATACTCCTATACACGGCCCTTTCAGCACCGTCACGCGAACGAGGAAAAGCATTGCGTGACACCCCTAAAATATGGCTACAAGAAATTCCTGGTATTGTTCAGGATTAAATTTCTTGTCCCAATGGCTGTTTGACTGGACCTATTATCAGTTGTCACTTTGTTATAAATGTCAACGTATCTCTTTTGTCTACAGCTGAAAACAGAGGTGAATCTCCTCAACCAAGGGCAGAAGTACTTCATGACCCAGGAGTACTGAATGTCTACACTGAGCACTTTGGCAGACTGGAAATTTCTCAAGTTAAACTGATTACTTACAGAGTGAGTTCATTCTTGTCAGTTTAGCCATTGATTTGCAAAACTATCAACTCCAAAGGGTGTTTATTAGCCAGAGTTTGAAGTGGCAGTAAAAGAAGTATTGTTTGAGTATTGTCAATGAAAATAATATTTCAGAAGTTACTGAAGATTGCTCTAAACTCAGCCGTACATACGTGAAGAACACAATTTGCACCCGCACCGCACTTGAAAATTGTTCTCTGAATTGCTCGTACAAAAGAGTTTGATAGTAAATTTTCAATTCAGTTTAGATTCATTTTGTCTCACGAACTAAGCCATTGACGTTGTCTCGGATGCTGTTTTATTTGTTTCAGGTGAACAAGCTTTTCAAACAGGTTTTGCGGTCTTTACTTGACCTCAATCTCCCAAGATTTACCATCCGTGAACGCCTAGCGCCGGCCATGGAACTCCTGTTGTGTGAATTACGGCGATTTCACGGCGTCTTATACCCAGATAACTTCAGCAAGTTCCTCACAGACCTCTGGGCTGCAGTGGCCCGGGTTAGTATTTAGCTATTTCAAACTCAATCGAGTCAAAGTGGAGTGTAAAAGCGTAGTTTCCTGTTAATTCCCTGTGCAAGGACGAAATCACTCGGCACTTTTTGGTCTCTATCCAGCAGGGCGCTGTGTAAAAGAATAAAAACTCATTGATAATTCATCTAAGTTAAAACAGGAAATCAGAACCGTGCCCGTGGTTTGGAAACCTGATCTTAATTAGCATAGATTTTTACGATTTTATTTCTCCGTAATTTTAGTTTCGATTGAGAAGATATACCACACACTCGAGAGAGTGTTTCGTCACATTTCCAAACACCTCAAAATTAGTCAAAAATACTCTGTTAACTGTCTGTTGGGTGCCGCATTTTTACAGTTAACGGACACTCAAACCAAACATGAATGGCTAACATTGGATAACGGTAAAAAAAATGTAAAAATAAATGTCAAGTGTTCACGGTTCGAGTGTCCGCACTGCATCTAACTCTCTTCTCGGTGTTTGGGAATGTGATGAAACACTGTCTCTCGTGTTTGATATATTTCCTTTTGGGGGATGGATGCATACAGCTGTTGACACTTAATAGCAGTGGCAGCTCGATTCGTTTGTAAAGATAGAGTTTTAAACCATTCTGTCTGGGAACGTGACGAAAAATCTGAATGCAAATACCTCAGGTTGAAAAATAAAAAGAATGGCACATCTCCAGCATGGTCTTCAAGCTCCCCTCAGTTTTGACTTTCGAAGGCCTATTCGCCTTCTAAGAGAATGGTTGTGAGATAAAATTAGTTGTAATTATTGCAAATTGTTGTTTCATTTCATTTCATTGTATTGTAATTTTGTAACCCCAGTGTTTTTCCCTTTTGGATTTTCCTAGAATTTCGAGGAGGAAGCAGATCGTTTGGCGAGAAGAAAATCTTCAGCATCAAAACAAAGCGAGCTTCTCTTGCAGGCAGTAGCGGTACGGTTCTCCGTGCTTCTACTTCACTCTGTTGTAATTTGTAATTTACCAGAAAATGTGGCGCCCACGAAACTCGGCGCTCACGGATTTGCCGCTCGCCCCTCGAAATAGCACTCGCAAGTTTTCGCTTTCGTTACGGATTTTGGAGCAAGTAGACATTGCTCACAGTCCATTAGGCGACTAAAGATAGACTCGATAAATGTCACTCCTAAATGACGTTGTCAGTTCATGTGGTGAAACAGCTGATGACATAGTATACCACTCAGTTCATGTAGAGAACAACAGAAATAGCGTTTAAATAAATAGCACTCGGGTTAGCCTCATTGTTACTCCGGTTTGCTTTGTACTAGCACTCTGGTTATCCTACTAAGCACTCCGGTTAGCCTAAGTAGTTCTCACGTTAGCCTACTATGCCCTCGGTTAGCCTAAATAACTCTCAGGTTAGCCCAAATAACTTTCAGGTTAGCCTACTAAGCACTCCCGTTAGGCTAAATAGCTCTGCGGTTAGCCTGCGTTAGCTTAGTTTGCTTGCTGTTAGCCCATATATTGGGGTTACGATATTCAGCTAAAAAAAATCAGGATTCTAGCAGCTGGTCGGCGGTAGCCTAGCTGACATGATTCCCGCTTGCAAGTCGGACGACCCGGGTTCGATTCGTATTGGTGAAAACCTTTTTAACTTAAAAAAGATTGCGATACCAACCAGTTCTCACCACGTGAACTGAATGTTAAATAGCCACACCTCCCCCCTGTTTTTTTTTTGGTGGGGGGAGGGGTTGAAGTTTTGAGCATGAAGCATATAATCGTAAAACCTGTATATAGCCCTCTTCCGAAGAACACTTTTCGTTTGTCCCTTTGTCGAGTTTTGCCCTTTCTGCTGTATCAGATATTGTAAACAGTGTATTAGTGTATTTGCTTTACAGAATTGTTGCTGATGTATTTTTCCTAAACCTCTCATGCACACATGTTTATGTATGTTTTTATGCAGTACCTAATGCAGTTTTTCCATGGAGGAGGGGATGGATTAGCGCACGATACACTGTCCGCGCCCATGGTAAGTTAAGTTAGAGTGGAGTATAAAAGCTTAGTTCCCTGTTAATTCGCCGTGCAAGGACGAAATGACCGGGACACATTTTGGTCTCGGTCCAGAAGGGCGCTGTGTAAAAAGAATAAAAATAAAGCAGTGTGAAATGAATGTTCCGCTCATTGGCATTTCTTTCAGTATTCAAACATTTGGTTTTCATCCAGACGTACAAGTTGAGGGCAGCTTGTAAGGCAAAATAAACGCTATCACACGAAGTGCTTCTCGGTACCCCTTCATTTATAATGAATTAATTCCCAGGGTTTGAAAAGTTAGAGCCAAATTACCAGGCTTAGTACGTGTTTCTGAGAGTAAAATGGTCAAAAAAGCTTCAGTGTTGAAAATAGCTAATAGAGTGTTCTTCTGCAAAGAACCATGATGAAAATTCTTTCGAGCAGTACGGCATTCAGGAGTCTGGACAGGAGAAGAGGATAGGATAGGGAGACAAACTGGGTAAAGCCAGAAAAGGCTAAATAATGTTGCTCGCATTGGTGTCTTCTGATATTTTTAGGATCCTGCCGTGAAACACCTGCAGTTGTACACCAACCCAACAGACCGCCTTATCTCCATGTACCACTCCCTCTTCAAGCAGGTGAGGCCCAAAACGAAAGGAAGTACAATGACAACGTTATGTCCATGGCAAAATTGCGGCAACTTGTGACCAACAAAGCAGGCAAACACCTTCCGATAATACAGTTAATTATATAGCTACATCAAAATCCATTATTGTCAACAGATGCATTTTTCATTATTTTTTGCCAACTGTCCAAATTTGAAATTGGACAGTTTTTGTTCAAACTGCCCAATTTAAGAAAAATCTGGATACCTTCTATAAACCAATCAGTTGTCAAGAAAAACTAGTTTGGAGAGCGAAACATTTGCCATGTTCATATATTTTTGGATGCTATACAATTAATTGGTAACAGGACTACATGTTTGTCCAATTTGGAAATAATTGAATTCAATAAATTCCTTGAACTGCCAAATTGGACTCGGCCTACGGCCTCGTCCAATTTCGCAGTCCTCGGAATTTTTTCTCATCCAATTATTTTCAAATTGGACAACATGTAGTCCTATTACATATACAAATTCTTTTTAAACAGACATGAGCAGAATAAGCCTAGAACAACAAATGAACAAATTTCATTATCACGAACCTTAGGAGTCACTTACACCCGTAACCGCTTTGGCTACATAAGCTAGCAGGCCTCCATTGAAAGTGATGCTTGAATAATTTATTTTTATTCTTTTTCAGGTGGTAATTATGAAGCAGCAGAATCGGAATGACGAATTCACGTCATCGGTCAGCGTCAGTTCGCACCAGACTAGTGCCAATGCCCCCTCGGATTTTGTCATCCAAGCAATGCGGAAAGATTTGCATGTCACTCGCAAGTGTTTCTCGGGAGCGGCGCTGGTTGAGTGGGTAGAGAGCTACATTCATGATAATGGTTATGACAATCTTGGTGTGTGCATTGGTAGCACGGAGACTGAGACAGGATTGGATCTCGGTCAGTTGATCACTAGTGTGCCTTCTGATTCGGTGATAGGTATCAACTAGTACTTTCATCCCTCCCTCCATCTCACCCTCTTTCCTCCTTTCGATCATTCGGGTTTTCCTTCGATCTTTCGTTCGTTTTCTCTTCGTTCGTTCTTTCGCTCGTGGAAACAGGGTAGTCAAGTTGGTAACGCGTACTAGGACTTGACTCACTTGAGGTCGATGGTGCTAGCCCTGGTCTCTTGTCAGTGCTGTCGAATTGTTGGAAGTATAACAATATAATTTGGTTTTATCAACTGGGTTGATAATGTGAATTGGCCACCGTAAAGAGATTCGAGAGCTGACGTTTCGAGCGTTAGCCCGTCGTCGGAGCGAATCGAGGAATTGTGAGTCGTGTGCTGTTTATATACAGAAAGATGGAGCTTCGCTATTGGTTGATGCCTGGCAACGTGAAAACAACGGAATAAATTAGTTGAATGAAAAGCGTTCGTTGATACCGTGAGGATTAAGAGTGCCGATTTGAAAAATAAATTTTTGTTCTAGAGTTTTGCGACTTTCCGTGCTTCCTTGGTGAAGGGAAAGGCCGTAGACTGTCGTATGTTGCTTAGAATGATTTGGGAGATTGAAGTGTCTCGCGACCGGTTTCGATGCGTTTTTGTCGTTTTTCTCTACGTCCCGAAGGTGTTCTCGGAATCGGTCGCCAAGTCGTCTCCCTGCTTCGCCGATGTATAACTTTTTGCAAAAAGTGCAAGTTTTGCAGTAGATGACATTGGCTGAGGTACAGGTGAAATGATCAGCGATCTTGATAGATCGCTTGGGTCCCGATATTTTATCGTGCGCGAGCGCATTTAAAAGTTCCGGGTTGATCACTTGTTTGGAATGCATTTCTGACTAAAAAGTTACCTATGTTTTTGTCGCGTTTGAATGAAATTAATGGAGGTGCGTAAATCAAAAAAATGTTTGAGGGCTAGAAGACCTTAGTTATGAAGGCTTGACAACGTGCCGTGCATACTAGCGTCGGTAATAGTCACTTCACAACGCTACAGAAACCCGAGGTTATCCGTTTAGTTAAACACTGAAACGCTGCCTCCAAATCATGAGGTTCCAGTTAGTAGTAATTTATTTTAGTAGTGGTAGTAGTAGTAGTAGTAATTTTAATGAGGATGAGGATGCCAACATCACAACAGTGGTTGACAGAAGGGTCCTCAGAACAAATTGAAATGTGTTAAATGCAGGCGTTCAGTCAGTATTTTTTTTTAATAGAATATTCAATCGGTTCCCATGTAGGACGGTTTCCACTCCAGCATATCACGCCAGTAGGAGGCGCAATGGCCTAATGGTTAGTGCGCTGGACTCTGGATCGGACGGTCCGGGTTCGAGTCCTGGCCGGGCCACTGCGTTGTGTTCTTGGGCAAGACACTTTACTCTCACAGTACCTCTCTTCACCCAGGTGTATAAATGGGTACCGGCGAATTTACTGCTGGGGGGTAACCCTGCGATGGACTAGCATCCCATCCAGGAGGGAGTAGAAATACTCTCTGTCGCTTCATGCTACAGAAACCGGGATAAGCTCCGGCCTGATGGGCCACTAGGCCCGGCTGCAGACTTACCTTTTTATATCACGCCAACTTGTTTTGTTTCACAGGCCGATACTTACTGGAGCGCAGGATGCTGATCTGTGTCTCTCCTCCACCGCGTTTTGATCGCCGGCCATCAACTGAGAGGTCGAGACAAGATCAGAGGCACGAGGAGAAGGCGCCAAAAGAGCGAGGCACAGTGTTTGTCTGCGATGACATCCAGCCAGAAATCAGAGTCAATGATATCGAGGTTTCCACTCGGAGAAATAGAAGTGAGCTTGTTGTTCTTTGCAGTCAGCATGTTAATTCTCCCTATTAGTTTCATGTATTTCCCTCATCAAAAGTTGGGAGAATTTAATCAGTCATCTAGCAATTGTTCCTTTAGGATACCTCCTTATCGTCGTAACCTCCAAACCTGTGCGGTTATATTTCTATTAGGCCTGGGAGAGGTTGATGTTTGCTTTCTTAAGTGATCTGTTGCGAAATTTTTCCAGCTGTGGTGCGCAATGCACCGTGCGTTGGCTGCCGTATTCTTCGAAGAACTTTATCTCTCAAGTCCGAGAGATACTATACCCTGTATTGATTAGAAAACAACCTTGATCAAGACGCAGACCTCGTTATTGATGACAGGTCTCGAAGATTAAGCCGATCCCTTACATTCACGGTGAGCGTTATTGTTCTTAACCGTTTTCGTAGAGTACATCTTTGATGTGGCCTGTGGTATGAGTATAACTGATCAGTCGCCATTTCAAGATATTTTCTATGGATTTTGCAGGCTCTTCAGCCTCCAGCTCACGTTCTACTTCTCGGTCCATCAGAGCTGGCTCGACTGACTCTGAAGAAGATGCTGATGATGAGGGTGATAATGATGACAATGACTTCTTGGGTAGCGCGAGCGATATTTGGAGCCGCGTCAACAGTGGGCAGTCAGAGCGAGACGTGATGTTTTACAATCACCCCGAAGCGTTTTACAAGTTTGTTTGCGAAGAAGACAGCTCTAGAACCGAGGTCAAGATCAGTCTGGGTTTAACTGACCGTTTGAACTTGCCAGCCAAACTGAAGCACATACTATGCGTTCTTTACGCCAGGAGAAATTCGGACAAAGCCGCGCGTACCTTTCTAAGGAGGCTCCCCAGGGGACTACTAGATAACGCTTTGGGAAGAGGGGAAGGGAGAGTCCAGTGTTTTCCCTTGCTAGCGAGTTGTGCATGTCAGACCTTGTAGGAAGCTTCCGAGGGCGGTCGTAAACCCGTGCTAATTTGAGTTATTTCGACATTAATTTTGGAACCTTTTAATAGTTTGGGTTAATCTATAGGTTACAATTTGGGAGCCTTGAAATTAGCAAGCTTTCTATGGGTTGCCTGGTTGTCAGATTTCCCGAGTCGATAGAAACCTAGAGGGCAAGAAATCATTAAACATAACAAAAAGTGGTGTAACACTTTTCAGCAGTCATGCGTAACACAGTGACCGATCTCCCGACTGTTGGGCAAACTCGTAATCTGATGGCTTCACAGGCACCTTCCATTTAACAGTTGTACGGCTCGCACTCGAGTTCCACCGCCTTTGGCTTGGGGCGAATTTATAATTATTGGTTTTATTAATTTTCATCCTTAGTGCCGGCCACAATACAGCGCGCTGCGAAGCGCAAGCGTACTTATCAAATTAGTAGGTGCCTGTGTAGCCAATCATATTGCGAGTTGCCTGATACCCAATCAGATTGCGAGTTGCCTGTATAGCCAATCAGATTGCGAGTTGCCTGATAGCCAATCAGATTGCGAGTTGCCTGATAGCCAATCAGGTTGCGAGTTGCCTGATAGTCGGTCATTGCGTTATGCGGTCATTGCGTTATGCTAATTAAATTTTTTCAGAGATTTTAGTACTTAATAGCAGTTTGTTAGTCAGGATTTCTTTGATTGTTTTAAAAGAAAAACGCACGGAGCGCATTGAACGCTAACAGCGACCAATATTAAACTTCTCACCTTGACGTTGATTTCTACCTTATTTACCGGTATGCCGATACAATTTTATGTACATAGACTCAAATTGTAAAAACTGTGACATTTTATCTTGGGTTACTACTGCCCTGTGATGGAAATCTTGCCATACACGAGGAAGATTCGTCTCTAAAACATTACCTTCACTGTAAATGATTATGAAGAACGTGATTTGTTGTGCAGTGTTTTGCTGCGTGATGTATAGTATATGTAACAGTTTTTCGTTAAAAACTGAGAAATATTTAGTCTAAAAGACGTTTAGATTGTTATTAGAATCGAGTAGCGTACTGATTTAGATACTTTTGTGTAGAGTTAAGACATTTTATAACGATCCATAACGTTTTTTAAATGTGAACTTAGATTTTTAGCTAAAATAAAATACAGTCTAAAAAATAGCAATATTGCTTTTACAAACAAACAACAAAATTTTATTGGTTAGAAATATAAGTACAATTACATTAGTTCCCCCCGCAAATAGCTTACAAACTAATCGAGGCGGGGAGATCTTAAGACATTTTGACATTTTACTGAAATGGACCATGCGCATTCTGTGGTATCAAATTAGAAATGTACGTCTTAATGTAGCAGATGATTAGTCCATTCATACTCATCCTCGGGCGAACTACGGAGAGAATTCGGAGCGACGGAACGATAAGGTCGTCCCTTCTTCGAATTTTGCCGGGTTTGCTTCGTCTGGGAGGTGCGTTGGTCTAACGGTAAGTGCACTGGACTCCGGGGGCGAGACACTTCACTCGCACAGTAAAGATAAGACACTTTACTCTCACAGTGTCTCTCTCCACCCAGTTAACTCCTTGTCCAACTTCTTGCCGCTTCATGCTACAGAAACTGGAGTTAAGCGCCGGCAGCTGTGAGCTACTTTACTTGCTTCGTGTCACCCCGACTAACTGCCTCCCCAGGCAAGCCAAAGCTGTCTCAGTATGCTGCACTTCCATTTGGAAAAAACAATGCAGGATGGTATCATCTGGGCGTCGATGGGTGAGTCTTCTAGGATAAGGACAAAAAGCCGTTAGCTGTTGTAGTGTGACGGTAAGCAGGGGACGTAAAAGAACCAACGCACTTCGTGCAAAGAGTAGGGAACGAGGTTCCGTCAACAGCATTCTGCCGCATAACGGCAACTTTTCTAGCTGGTAAGGGCACTTTGTTGACAGTTTGTTGAATAATAAAACAATTATCTTGCGAAATATCGCCTGATTTTTGCCAACTCGGCCTACGGCCTCGTCGGCTAAGTATCAGGCAAAATTCCGCGCGATTTCGCAGGACAGTTGTTAAATATTCCGCTCCGAATGCTCGTCCTGCTGTTGGCGTTTAATATTGTATTCCAAATGAAAATACAAATTAATTTTCTAAATCTTTCTAGGTAAATAGCTAAAAATTCTGAGCGGGGCACTCGAATGTTGAACTTGCGAGCGGAATGGGGCGGCTTGGAGCTCATCAGCAACAGCCCCTTTTCAGTAGGAGAGCCTTGTTCGTATAAACTCTTAAATTTTGAAGAAAGAGTTGGAAAATTTTCAAAGTTAGGGTAGGTCGACATCTCAGCAGACAGCCTGTCTGTCAAATTCGCAGAAGTCATGAGGTCCTGCTTATGCCCAGGGGCAACCGAGGCGTATTCGCACTCCCACTGAAGAGGTCAAGGCAAGGTCCTATTTTTGTTGTTTTCTCCTTTTGCTAAAAAAAATTCGCGTGACATGGTCAGGAGACATTAAGTGTTTAAACGGCTGTTTGGATGTATCCAAAGCTCTGACCAAATATCGCTATTATCAAGTAGTTCAATGATAGTTTAATCTTTTGTCTCCCGTCACCTGTTTTCTCTTCCTGCTCCAGTAATTTTTTTCCACAACATAAGTTTTACAAAGAGCTTTCAGACACAGACACAGACAGACCAATAATGTTCATCCAAACCCATCTTGGGTGGCCAAGTTGCTTACAACTTAGCTTCCCTTTATGCCCAACCTAAGAAAAAAGCCTCCAACTGTGTCTATAGAGAACAATATCTATTAAGGGTTGGGGTCAGACAATTTTGTGCCCCTTTCATTGAGGACGTCAGTCTTACAGAGGAACAAAGACTGTCTGAACAGATGTACCTGTAAGTTTATTAAGAACACGTTTAAAGCCGCAGATCTAAAATGAACTTGATTAGATGGCTAAAAACACGTAAATGATCGGCTGGTGGTTGAGGTCCAAAGTGCCCATTTCTCCTATTTGTAATCCAAGTTGGAAAGATCAGTTTATTTTTGCACGTCTGAACTAGGAACTTGTTAAGACCAAAGCGGAATCACGTTCACTTCTTTTGTTTTTCAGCCAACTTTGCATCAAAAAGAGTGAAAACAGATTCACAATTGCTGAACTAACTGTTTAAAGGGCGCGTATAAGACAAGAGCATTTAATACTGGAAATTAAAGGGCATTTCCTTTAAATTGAAATTGTCCGTCTTGCAGTCGTGTCCGCTACGAGATAGTTGACTTAACTTGTTTTGACGTTTAATTGTTTGGAATTTATCTCAGAAACTAAAGATAACGTAAGTGGCTGCATATGATCTCTCTTTAGAACAGAACAACATTCCGAGGACATTATTTTAAGGGACACGTGGAATCTTGTAATTAGAATCATAGAAATTGCTCCAGGCACGTTATTCCTGTGGTTTTCTCCGTCCCATGAAAAATATCCTGAACAAGGTTGGTGGTTTTCATCAGGAGCGAATGGTTTCAATGTGTGAAGGTACCAGTTCGCCACTAAGGAGAAAGGAGTGCTTGAATGGAGAGTCTGTTTTCTGAACACGATACAACTATACGCTGCGACAGCGTGAAAGATACGTCTATCCTATAGTTCGTCAGTTAATGCAAAATTTATTTTAATACTTTAAGGAAGCCGCCCTTGGAACCCATTTCTAGAAAAACCATTTTTCACTGACGAAACAATGGAAACTCTTCAATCACACTGGGGTTGGGCATAGCCGGTCGATTGGACATGTGCGTTCGAACAAATCACACTAGTATCGCTTACGCTGATAAAGTAAATGTCAACAACAATTAATATAAAGGCAAGAAAATCTGTACAACTCGCGTGAAACCATACTTACACCAGACAGCAAGAAGATTCACCTTTCACAGCGCTTTCCAATGACGAACAGACCTTCACCCTTGAGTATATCTGGTCTTATTTTACTCCTGTAAGTCCGTCAGTTGATATTCTGAAAGCGTTCTCATGTCCATTGCTATGCTTTTATTATCGACACTGATGGAATCTTTGTAGCTCTTTCAGTCTTCCGTTAACTTTAAGCACCAGTCCTGCAACTGCTAGCTTGAGTAGAAGAGCATTACCAAACTGCCCAGCAAACCGGACCAGGCCGGTAAGACATTTGAATTTGGCAAACATAGCGCCAATACTAGCACACGCTAGCTTGCATAATGTGCTTTTCCCTTTACCTTGTTACCCAGTTCTGGAAGCCGCCAGAATGCGTGCCTCGTCCACCGAGGGAACCAACAGGAGGTGCTGGTGGTGTTGTTAAGAAAAAAGTTCAACTCTATTCAAGAGCATCGGCAGGCTTTATTCAAATCAAGAAAACATTTGTGGATGGTCGCGGCGAAAAGGGCTCGCGATATGGTAAAAACTTATTAGTTTATTTTTAATCATCTAAAGTAAAAGCTGAATAGAATTATTTGTAAAGGTGGTCAGTTATGATTAAATATTGCTTGAATGAATTGAATTCAGGCTCACTAAGGAGGTGCTTGGTGCATGAAGACTTAAAAGTTCGTAAAACTGATTTCAAGTACGGGTCACTCAGTACGGACAGTAGCATCCAACCGCCACAAAACTGGAAAAATCTTGGCTTCATTCCCATCAACTGTTCATCCGCTGTCTAGATTTTGGCAGTTACTTCACAGAGAAATAAACAACTGAAAAACACACCAGCTTCGGCATAGACTAGAAGCAGTCCCTTTGTTTCAGTCCGCCGAGTAAGCCAGCCAGCAGTACCCGGACTAAGCCACAGCTCAGTTTTATTACAACATTTATTCGCTTCAGGCTCGGCGGACTTGGAAAAAAACTGAGGGACTGCTCGTATTCTAGCTTCGGCAAGGAGAAGAGGCTTCACACAAAATAAATAAATTCAGGAATTCCTCTCCAAACAACAATAAAAAACACAGGCAGGGCATTGGGAAACCATAATAGGATGGCCGATAAATAATGAGACCTATTGGCTATTTAATTTGCATCTGATATCGCACGTCAAAAATAACGCCAATTTTTTGACGTCCTTATTACTAAAACGAACTGTTTTGCACTCAAATAATTGCAGCGAGACTTGTGCTGGAGTCAGTGAACTTTGATCGGATAAAGATTCGAGGAGAGATCACAAACCGCTACCTTTGCTTTAACAAGAAAGGAAAACTCTTTCCCAGGGTAAGAATTGTTTTGAAGCTTCTAACTTTGCTTCAAGATTCGAGGGTGTAATAAAAGGAAAAATGTTACTGACTGTTTAACTTGAGGCAATTATTTGAAATTGACAGTGCTCAATCTATTTGATACAAAAGATGCCAACGTGGTAAGGCAAAGTGTGTGTGTATTGGAAGGGTGTATATGTTGAGGTAGAGGTTATTTGATTTGAATTTTTGTTACTCTGGGACTAATTGAACTGTCCGTAAAACAGGTGTCTGTGTAAGATGTCCGTAAGTTGCATTTACGTATTCTATTACTTATTCAATTACCTAGATGAGGAAACAACAATTTGCGGCAATGAAACATTGCGAATTCAGCGAGGAGTCCTCTGAGGGATTTTACCAGTACAGATCAGTCAAGTACATACAATGGTTCATCGGTTTCTCCCGCAAAGGCGGACCAAGGAACGGGCGCAAAAGTGCCAAACCCCCAAAGCACCGGTACCGTCAGTTCATGAGATACGACATAACAAAGAAGAGGAGAGGCCGAAATTAAAACATCGATGGGACCCAGATACGCAACCTCGTTCCCAGGGCTCCGATTGGGTTGGGCGGGAAATGCCAAAGCGCCCTGAGGAGTCTGAGGACGAGGTTAGAGGAAACGGGATTCAGTGAGCATTCTCGTTACCAGACCTTCATTGTCTGGAATGCTCAAAAATCAAATTCTGGTGTTGAGGGAATTCTCTGTCGGTTGTATTACTGAGTTAACTAATTGTTTTCTCTGCATGCTAATAATACAAGATAAGATTAGAAAAAAGAAATTTAATTACAGAGTATAAAGTGGACGAGAAGCCTATAAAGAAAGCAATATAAGGTTTAAAATTCGATACAATGTTAACATGTATAAAATAAGTTAATTGTGCGGGAAATTATTTTTACAAAAGCTATAACTAACGATACACGGATGAAGATACCAATCGTAGTATTCTATACAGATCTATTTTTTTGCTTTGCATAATGATATATTTTTTATATCTTTAAACTGTAAACTTTAATGTTAAAAGAGAAAAGAGAAATTGAGGAAACCAGCGATATCGTCATTAAAAGAGTTAAAATTCTTAACTCCTGGATACATTTGCTGTACAGTAAATTATCGGTTATAACAACTTATAAGCCCTCCAGTTACAGTTACATTACGTCATCCCGTCCATATATGGAAAGTGCAAGAGTTACATGTTATCGGAATAAATGGAGTTCGCGTTGTAATTGTAAAACGTGCTGGCGTGTGTTTTTTGGTTTTCGATCTGTCACAAACACTGCGAGAGCAGTTTCGCCCTTTATGCGCAAAAATTTTAAGGCCCGAAGTGCCGGAATATTTTTCCTGCCCCCACCTTTGAAAGAATTCTGGATCCGCCACTGATTGTATGTTTGTCACTGTTTTTTTATGGTATCAAAGAATCTTAGCATAATAAATTGCCCGTTCTGAAGGTAGAAGTATTATGATTCTCCAGGAGTAGTCAATCGATAAACCGATCATTGATATTAATCGATAGCAATCGATAACAATCGAAGATTGAGATCGATTTCCGATACCTCTCGATAGAACTAGAAATCGATAAAGAAATAAAGTTGTGAGTTCGATTGTTATCAACATCCGATAGAAATCGATAATGATTGATTTATCGAATGTCATCGATCATTATCGATTGTTATCGGAAACGATAACATGGTTTTATTGAGTCATTCAATCATCATAGCATGCGATAGTTTTACAATTTTCATCAAAATACTAAGGAAAACGCTGGAAAACCAAGTGGGTTGAACAAGCCGCCTTGACTAGATGATGAAATCGATAATAAAAATAATTATCGAATACAATCGATTGTTCTGGATTTTTGCCATTCGATAACAATCGATAATTTGTTTTTCTGTGAGTTTGATTGTTATCGATTAACGATATCAATCGATAGCATGCTATTTAAACAATAGAGTGTTTCTGTCGAGGAACTATCGGCTGATAGTTGCCCCTTGGAAATTTGATGTTCTTAAAACACATATTTGCCCGAGATTTCGCTTCTCGGGCAAATATGCTAGTTTTAAGAACATCAAATTTCCAAGGGGCAACTACCAGACCGATAGTTCCGAGACAAAAACACTAATGTCTTTATTGTTTACCACTAAATTTTCTTCCGCACGCGCCCATTAACTGAAAAAGCGAGCGTTTTGAATTATTTTGTTTTATAACCTTTTAGGACGAAAGACTTGAAGCTAGACAAGAACCCAACTTAATCAAAACCAGACAAGAAATTCACTAAATAGCCGCTTGTTTACAAAAGGAATTCACGGACGGGCACTATCCATCCGGGTATTTTCCTCGGACGGACACTATACGCTGATAGTGCCCTCCGCGGATGAACACTATCGCGTCACGTGTTTTATTTAGACCAATGAGAATCGTAGAAAATTTAATGATGAACAATAACGATTGATATCGTGTGTATCGATTGATTTCCGATATCGATTACTATCGACTGACTACACCTGAGATTCTGTAAGTAATTCCCTCAACACAACCGGAAGCGCGGAAAAGCGTGTATGAGCATATCTGTGACAACTGGGTTTGGTTAAATTTCTGTTTGGTTGCGAAAAACGTAGAATACAAACAAGAAAAAGGTGTGGTAATGCACAACCAAAGAAACTACGGATAGCTTTCGATACTGCAGTGAATTAACTGGAGTAGTCTCCTTCGCAGCCGTTATTACATGTTATTGGGGTCGACAAGCAACGCTCCCCCGTGGGGAGGAACATAAAGAAGCATTGCTTTTGATCATGAGCCAGCGATCTTATTTTTGTATTACAACTATGTGACGGATACATGACGTACTAAATTGTTTTCTAATATGGCGTCCAAAGTGGAAGAAGATTCCGAAGAAGGAAGGGAATCTGCTCCAAACCTTTTGCAGAGGAATTAACTGGAGTAGAGTGAATTAACTGGAGTAGTCTCCTTCGCAGCCGTTATTACATGTTATTGGGGTCGACAAGCAACGCTCCCCCGTGGGGAGGAACATAAAGAAGCATTGCTTTTGATCATGAGCCAGCGATCTTATTTTTGTATCACAACTATGTGACGGATACATGACGTACTAAATTGTTTTCTAATATGGCGTCCAAAGTGGAAGAAGATTCCGAAGAAGGAAGGGAATCTGCTCCAAACCTTTTGCAGAGGAAAGAGGAGAAAAACGAAGCAAGTAACACAGAAGACGAAGAATATGACAAAGACAGAAAAGGGAGGTTTAAATCACACGAAAACGCCCAAATAGTTGAAGAACTGATTGACAATTGTTCTGGCGATGAATCTGAAAGTGCAACGTTTCAAGATGCTGTCGAAGATTTAAGTGATGAAATGGACTCTTGTCAAACATCAACGAAACGATGTGAGAACGATGGTGAGATAAAGCCAGGAAATGAGGTGGTCGAGGAGGAAGAAGAAAAACTAACTCCTGAAGAAAAAGAGGTTTGATTAGTATTAGACAGATAGATAGATCTCCCGGGACCTCAATTAAACGCCGGGGCGTTTATTTAAAACTGGTCGTGATAGATCCGGGAGTAATTTGAAGCCGGCGTTTATTTCAAGCCGGTGTTTATTTGAAGCCCTGCGTTTATTCTAGAAAATACAGTAATTCTAATACATATCTGATATCTCCATCTACATAGATCTACACATTATTAAGTTGGCAAAAACCAACTCTAAAAATCTCCTGCAGTCCCGGTATAAAGCCCAGATCAAATGGTTCACGATAGTCGATGATATTTTAACTCCCCCAAACTATTATCGACTATCATGTGCGTGTTCAAACCAGAAAAACTATCATCGACTATCATGAAGATTTTGAACAAGTTCAAAGTGAATGATAGTTGATGATAGTGTATGACAGTTTGTGTTCAAACGGAGATGATAGCTGGAACTATCATCGACTATCATCAATTATAGTTCACCACTAAATTTTCTCCAATTCTGATTGGTCTAAATTGATCATGCGACACGATAGTGTTCATCCGCGGAGGGCACTATCAGTGCATAGTGCCCGTCCGAGGAAAATACCCGGATGGATAGTGCCCGTCTGTGATATTTTTTTGTTAACAAGCAGTCTTTCGGTAAAAAATCAAACGCTATTTGGTTTATCTGTATTTCGAGGGTTTCTTTCCTGATTTTCGTGTATTCGTACGTTTCGGCTTGCAGCAAAAAACTCAAGATTCTAGTTTGTGAATGTCGCGCGGAAAAAAATTTAGTGGTGAACAATAAAGACAATAGAGTGTTTGTCTCGGAACTATCGGTCTGATAGTTGCCCCTTGGAAATTTGATGTTCTTAAAACTAGCATACCATATTTACCCATGTATTAGTCGACTTCATGTATAAGTCGACCCCCTAATTTTGGGGCCAAAAACTAAGTTTTTTCATTTTGTTGGAAAACTTAAATATACTGTATTTCTTAGAGTTATTGTTAAGGTAAGCACTAGTGAAAATATCAAACAATCACAGCAACTTTCAATACGAAGTTTAATATTCTCGCATGTCCACAATCGTTTTAACAAAACATTTACATGTGGGCATTTTGTCCATAATGTTTGAAACAGGATTACAAAATCAAACATACTTATTCCAGACAAACCTTTCTAACTGTGGAAGACGAGAAAGCAGCTTTAGCAGGCAGGCAAAACCTCAAAGAAGGTCAATAATCTTTGAGAATGCTCAATAAACAGCGTGTTTAGAAAACTTGGTAACCAAGCTACAAAATCGGTTGAGTATTGGTAACTGATGACTGCACGTGCTTACATTATGCCAGGTTACTAAGCAGGGAGTTCGAAGCAAGAAAGATGTTTTTCCTCAGCAGATTTACGGCTTCATTTGGCAGGAAATGTCAGTTCTTTATTCCAAAATTGTGCCAGGGAGTATCTTCAATACTCATGTCTACATAAAGGAGATAAATTTTAAAGCATTTCAACTTGAACTGCTAATTTAGGCACAGACCGCTAAGCAAAGGACTTCGTGTTTTGTATCATTGTTTATATTAAGAAGACGTTTGTCGCAAGATTATAAAGACAATTGTTATGCTAATTATGCCAAATTTATTTTACTGGTGCTTGGGTCTTAGTTTTTGACCCGTGTATAATTCGAGGGCAGATTTTTGGACTGATTTTTAGGTTGTGAAAGGTCAACTTATACACGGGAAAATACGGTATTTGCCCTCGAAGCTTTGCTTCTCGGGCAAATATTTGTTTTAAGAACATCAAATTTCCGCGGGGCAACTATCAACCGATAGTTCCTCGACAGAAACACTCTATTGTTTAACTATCATGACCGTTTGATCGGGGCTTAAGAAATTGAACACAGTCAAACTGAATTTCCCTCGAACTCAATCAAACTCCCACAAAAAAATTATACAATCTAATTCAGTCAAACCTCAAGTTCTTGGAGGCTTTGGAGGTTTGACTGTGAGACTCACGGGTTTGGGATGCCATCTCACAGTCTCGCGGCTTTGCCTCTAAATCTCATGTTGAACCGGAAAACCTTGAAATTGCTAAAAAATTCTGTAAACTATGAAGGAATATCGAAAGTGAAACAGAATCACAAAATGACTCTGATACGTCTTCAGAGCCTCAGCCATCGAGTAATCTTTTTTTATTATTATTATTATTTGACGTATAGTTTAGAAATCTCCAGGTTTGAGGTCCCAATCTCCAGGTTTTTCTGGGCTTTTTTTCAAAACCTCCAGATCAATAAATCAATCAATCAATTAATCAACTTTATTTAAAACACGGTAAATGGCTCAGCAAGTTGGTTTTCAGGCATGCTGTGTAAGAATTACCAGATATAAATGCTAAAAATTCCAAGATATAAATGTAAAGGACTAATAAGCTAGGTATAACTTAGCACTAAAATATTATTTTGCATGTGATGGTTGTTGGAAGGTCTGCACCTCCTCCCCCACCAGCTTAATACAGTAACTTGTTGCTTCGCACATGTATTGTACAAAATCCAAAAAAGAGAGAAGCTACCTCCATTTGAGGCAGAAGAGATGAAGTTATTTTTTCTTTCAATGTATTTAGTAATTTTACACTCAGACATTTTATCTCTTGGTATGAAGGAAAGAAAGATAAAGGCGTTAGAATACAAAGACAGAGGCAATGATTATTTTAAAAGATCTGGTAAGTGTAAAAAAGAATTGCGATCACTGTCCTGTACTTGCCCCTTGTAGACATGCCTCATACATCAAGTAATCAATGCTATTTAATTGATTATTTGCAGCCTTGAGGGAATGCGAGATAGTTCGCAGCTCTTTAGAAACTCTAATTTCATTGGATCTTAAATAGCACACAGCTCTATTGTTTTAGGGCTAGGGTCCATTGTTACTGTTGTTTGTTTATAATTTTTTCAGCCAATACTGTGGGAAAAAAAAGAGCTGTGCACCGCCCTGGGAGTGCAGCTTGTAGCATCGTTCTTTATGGCTCAAATTTTATAAATGTCTAAGAGTTACTACTGACAATTTGCAGCCATAATAATGCTGTCTTTAATTTCTTCACTTTTCAGAATATCCTGAAGCTAAAGAATTTTATACAAATGCAATACAGATCTGTCCAAATGATTTCACAAAGGATAAATCCATATTCTATGCAAACAGAGCAGCCTGTCTGGTCAAAATGGTATGGTCATCCCTTTTCTCATGCTGTTAATAAGTTGATATTGTGACACAATTAACGCCCTGTAGTTCCCAAGTACAGGTTCACCACGTGAACCCAAATACTGTAGGTACTGTACCATACACTTTTTGTACCTACCAGTATATAGTTAACGTTAAACAATAGCCATGGTTACTGCACCCAAATGTTTGATGTAATAGCTGTTGTTACGTAGTACCCAAATTATGGTATAGATATTATGTGGAACTACTGTAAACAATATTTCCCTCTGAACTGAAGTAACTTTTCACACAAACATAAATGTATGGATGCATCAATGCCAACAAAGATTGCAACCACACATGAACTATACTGTGAAAAATGAGTAATTAAAGCTAGTTCTGATTTTAAGGCTCTACTCCCTTAGACAAGATTTCAAATCACTGACTTAATTATACACAGGAGCAACACAAAGAGGCACTAGAAGACTGCACAAAAGGTACAGTTTGATGATGGATCATGAAAATTTATATCTTGAGTTGTGGCAGTTATTAATTTTAGGTTAAAGCAGCCTGAGAAGTTCCAATCCAAATGTAGAAAGCAAGAAAACTTCTTGCATTGTTGCATATTAAAGGTTTTGTTTTGGGAAAACAAGATGTTATTCCATAGATAATTTATCAGTCCCTTGAAAAGCCACATGCATTGATACTTGATGAAAATAGTTGCCTGTTTCTCCTTCTTTCTGTTTCCCTGGCCCCAACATGTAAAAGATTAATTTATATCCTTGTTTTTCCTTTCATCAAAATTTGATACAAAGGCTGCTTTAGGCATTATTGATTACGAGCACTTGTAATTAACCTGCCGTGGACGATTTCCTTGCCTGTAAATCAAGGATTTCTTTTTCTTTTTCTAGCCTTGGACCTTAATCCAGATTATCTTAAAGTGAGACTAAGAAGAGCCCAATGCTTTGAACATCAAGACAGATTGGAGGAGGCTTTAGAGGGTAAAGCTTATGAATTCAAAGCTACAGTAATTATTAGAATATAACAGTCCATGCTTAGCTTTAAAAGGAGTCGTTAATGGTCCCTCAAAAGTTTGCAGACCAGCAGTGCTTTTGCTTAAAATGCTTGCAAAATTTTAGTGGGTGCATATTTACTCGTGCTCACATATTATTTTTTACAAGTGCTTACATGCATGATTTTCAGTGGAGGTATAGTGTTTGTAAAGTGCTTTTGCGCTGCAAGGCTAACTCAGCTTGCGTTGATGCTTATGCTCAAAATGGAAATAATGCTGTGCTCCCATGGTCACAAATGCTTACAAAGAGTATTCAATACCCCTTTTAATGATGAAACAGACTATTAGAAAAACAGACTGCTAAACATGTTCATCTTGTAGTAGTTAATAGTTTGTATTGGGCCTGTGGATCTACATTGTAGACAATGGCAGTATACATGCGCACTTTCAGTTAGTTGCTGTCTTGCCGAGATATCTACCATCTCTGCGAGATCGCTGAGGTTTCGCCGAGATCTGACCGAAAATGCTGAGATCTCGGTAAGATCGCGCCGGAATGCCAAGACCTCGGCGAGATCTCGCCCACAATCTCACCGGGATCTCACCAATGCCGAGATCTTGCCGCAGATCAACGAGATTCATATGCCATATGAAAATCTCAGCGGCCAAAAACTCGCCGACAATCTCACCAAGAATCTTGCCGAGATTTTGGCGAGACCTCGACAAAAATTTTGTGCAGGAGGGTATCCAGTAAATCTGCCTTCTTCCATCAGTTTGAGGAACATAGCCCGAATAAGAAAATACTTCACAAGCATTCTGTGGTGACCTCCAAACAGGATTTCTTTAATTCATTTCTTTATGGTGTTTCCGACCAAAAAATACAAAAACTTCAAAGAGTGCAAAATTCAGCAGCAAGGCTTCTTGCCTATACCAACAGGGATGAACACATTACACCTATGCTAAAACAACTTCTCTGGCTACCCACAGAGTTTAGGGTCCGCTATAAAATCTTACTATTAAAGTGCACCTAACACCAAAATATTTTTTTCTCTAAAATACACCTTGTACCAGTTCGAAACGCATTTCACCTTTCGTTTCTCCTTTTCACCAAATTCTGGCTATTGATAGCATTAGGAAAACTGTTCATCATTTGTTCCATGACCGAGTCAGAAGGGGCGTGGGTCTATTCTTGATTTGACGTCACAAATTGATTTGCATCGCATCAAGTCTTTGTAAACATGCATGCAAATCAGTTTGTGACGTCAAATCAAGAATAGACCCATGCCCCTTCAGAATCAGTAATGGAACAAATGATGAACAGTTTTTCAAAACTTTTAATAACCAGAATGTGATGAAAAGGAGAAACGAAAGGTGGAATGCGTTTCGAACTGGTACAAAGGTGTATTTTAGTGAAAAAACTATTTTGGTGTTAGGTGCACTTTAACTTTCAAATGTTTAAGTGTCACCACCCATGCTTATCTTAAAGAATTAAATCTGCCTGTATATACCAAACTGCAGCCTGCCTGAGATCACATTTGAGAAACTACCAGTATTTGGCATGTAATCAATACCATCTGAAAGGTTTTTACCTACAGTGTACCCTGTGGAATGCCCTGCCTGACAAACGCAGACATCATTCACACTTTTCTGTATCTTCTTTTAACAAAGCAGTTAAGGCACATTTATTTAGAGAAGCCTTTAACTTATAACTTTTTATAGAGCGCTATAATATTATAAATGTTAAATAGTCATTAGCATATATACAGTAAATCTTTTTGAGAATGAAAAGAAGCACATATTTTGAGTGCAGTTGTGTCACTCTAATTTTTATTATTATTTTTATTCTCTGGGTCATAAGATTACCAGAAAGTGTTTGATGCAGATCGTTCATCTCATGTGGCCAGGGAAGCTCTGATGGTAAGTGAAGAAATGCTGGAATTGTATTAAATTCATAATTATTGCTGCAGCAATATGATTCAGGGTTATAATCTTCTTTCCCCACTCTCCTGGCTTTCTGGCCAAATTGACTACAACTGTACATTTATTTTGTGGTCACCTGGCAGATGAACTCACATCTCATAAGTTTCTAATGATATCTGTTCACCTCTCAACCAGTTTGCATTGTGGTGATTTCTCTGAACTATTTGCTATTGGCAGCACAAGAGCGGGACATGAGTGATTTTTGTCCAAGATTCAAATATCTGATATTATGCTCTGGCAGTGAGCACAGAAGGAAAATCATGCATGGACGGTCACCAGTGTCTATAGTTGTACGGTACTACAATGCATGTGCTAGTTGGGGGGGGGGGACCCTAAAATGCTGAGAACTACTGAATATGAAACAATTTGCTTCCATTTTCAGTTGTCAATTTTAA
>OX393562.1:18918246-18938246 GCA_947652115.1 Blastomussa wellsi | reverse complement strand
TGTATTACACTTTCTTCTCGCCCAAAGATGTCTGTGATAAAAGTAAACTAAAGACCTTATAGAATAACTCAGAAATGATGTCAAAATGCAGGAAAGGCATTTTTGCAACATATCCGGGGGGCATGCCCCCGGACCCCCTAGAGGCTCGCGCCTTCGGCATACACCTGGGTGAAGCGGAGAGGCGCTGTGAGGCCCTGTGAGAGAAAAGTGTCCGAGAACGCAACGCAGTGTCCCGCAGCGCTCGAACCCGGACCGCCCGATCCGGAGGCCAGCGTACTCAGCACCGCGCCTCTGTTCAGTTGCAAATTCTATATTTTGGCGTCCATCTTTTGTTCTAAAAATATAATCCTTCCCCACTTCACTTTTGTGATGACAAGTTTTAAGTCACGTGAACATTTAACCCTCGCAACATGGCGTTTGAACTCTTAAATCGCGGAAATTCTTCAGAGCAAACACGAATTGCAGAGGAACCCCTAAATAAGAGTCTGGTCACCACAGCAGCTTCACTGTCCATCCTAGGATCTTTGACTATTCTGATTACGTTCTTCATCTGGCCCGATTTGAGAACGACTTCTCGCCGAATGATCGTGTTCATATCTGTCGGTGATTTCCTTGTAGCAAGTTCAAACATTTTAGGCCTTTATATGTACTCGGAGAAAGATACGTGCAAAATACAAGCAATAATTAACATAGCTGCGATTTTGTCTTCGTTTTTCTGGACAGTTTACTTGTCCCTTTATTTTTATTTGACTATTTGCAAGACAATTTCCGCAAACATGGAGAGACTGGCGTTGTACGTGTTTCATATAACGGCGTGGGGAATCCCGTTAGTAATAGCGGTGGCAGCTTATTTGGATTATGCAGTGGGAAGTTCAAAGGACTACGTATCTTCAGGGTGGTGTTGGATAAAGTTTATGCACCATCAAAACTGGTGGAAGATGGTGTTATGGATGTGTATTGCTGGAAAGGGCTGGGAAATTTTAGCCTACATCGCCATTACTGTATTATACGTATTGGTCAAGTTGCAGATTAGACGAGAGGTAGGAAATGTTTGATGTATTAAACATGGGAGGAGAGTAATGGATACATGTGTGGCAGGTACAAAATGCAGGTCACAGGTAGGAGGGCAGAATATAGGAAAACTCAAGAATTACAGAATCCAATGCAGAATGCATTGGTGCCCAGTAAGGATTTTGTAATTCTGAAATTGCCGAGTTTTCCTTTTTCTGACCTGTGACCTTGCTTCCTGTTTCTTTTGCTAGTCCTTCCTCCCATTCCCTAGCTTGTCACACACTGGGTGGTTTTATTTGCCGATCACAAATTGCCTGCAAAATTTTCCACGTTGCACTTGTTGCCCGGCAATTTTTCAAATATCTTTGGGGATCAGTGTATAAAATCACCTGGTGTGCGTGTAGCTGGCATTTAGTGATTTCAAGTGAGTAATCAAAGAAATACAACAACATAGAAATAGCATCAAATTAAGGAAAAAAATTCACCTGGGACTTCTGGGTTTCTTTAGTTTTTTTTTTTTTGAAAGGTTTTTTTATTCAACCAATGCAAAAAGAAAATACATACACACTAAAAGAGGAAACAAAAAAAACAATTAAACTGTCAATAATAACACACTATCAATGATAACTAGTGAGCATACATATGAAGTAAAAAGCCACCAGTACCAACTACAATAATTAACAAGGTACTACTTGTTAAGTAAACAGAAATGACCTCAAGGGTTACAGGTAAGGTTGAAAGGGAAAGGGATGATGATTACAATTTGTGTCTTGTTGGTGCTTTTTCCATGGCAATGCTGCAAAATAGTTTTCCTTTTCTACCAGTTCCTCTTGACAGGATACTTCTCCTCGTTTCTCGGACCTCTGTAAATTTCCCACCTTGGCCCTGTCTTCTCCTGTACTGCAAAAAATATTGGGGCTGGGTATCCTTCAGGGAAAGTACACTTACCATTACTCTCACACCTTAGAGGCATGAGCCCTGTGGGTTAAAAACTTCACTCTCATGCCTAAAGACCAATTTCTCATGCCTTGCTGAAAAATTTGAGATATTGCAGCCTCAACTGACACAGTTTATACAAATGTGTAAGCTTGAAGCAATGCAAGAAAGAAAAGTTCATGTAAATGACAATACTTCACTTGAATTCTCTAATTTTCAAAGGAAAAAGTACTTGCAACTATGTTTCAACGATGTTGTGTTTGACATCCTGGGATTGGGATCTGGAAATCTCGACTTTCTTTGGAAGTGTTTGGAACGTCCCCGGAAATCTTCAGGCGACTTTGGGTATGATCAGGTCATCCTCGAAAACCCTAATTAAATTTCCCGCTTTTGACTTGGAAAAAGTTTGTAGGTATAGAAAAGCAACTGGGATATTGCAAAAGAAGCCCCAAAAAACAAAAACTAAGAATTTGCAAAAACTAAGAATTTCGTCATGTAATGTAACAACAGAGCTGCAGATAAGTTGTAAAAACAGGGTCTCAAATTATATATGAAGTTCCAACAGGCCAATAACCAAGCAACCTCCAGGCATGGTGATGGTTCGTTACTACTGATAACAACTGAATAACAGTGGCATTACATGTCCTGCAATTTGGCCTCAAAATGTGGTAATGAGGATCCCGGGGTAGTTAGCAAAGCTAGTTTCAATAATAGCCATCATATTAAAACAAAAGCTAAAGCTATCATATTTTTCCAGACATTTTTCATATTTCCTTTTCTTTTTTATCCACCAGTTAAAGTTGGGATTTGTTCCAGGAAGCCACTTTTTGACAGTGAGATCTGTAGAAGTAGCAAAGAAGGCAGATCATAAGTTGACATTTATTCCTGTGGTGTTTATATTACTGCGCATCTGGGGAACCATAAGGTTTATCCGTTTTTTGGCTGCTTATCCTGACGATCCTTCTGTACTAGATTGGCTTGTGATACTTCATGTAAGTGCAGACAGAAACTTGTTTCCAGGATGTTCATAGGCATACGGGCACCTTTGGACTTCGGGGGCTGTAACCTCCATACCTGAAAAAATTACACAATTTTCAGATGCATTAGCATTAAAACGGTTTTACCCTACCCCCGGCTTGTACTCCTATGAGTATGTTAATTCTGTAATTTGGTCTTACACATTAATGCATGACTCCAATCTGTTTTATTTTTGGCATTTCATATTTTAAATATGTTTTTAATAAACACTATGCAGATTTTTAGTTTTGTTGCATATTATAAGCGTCTGGTCACCTGTGTACAACTGATGAACTAGACTGTACTGTATGTTTTAAAATCAACATCCCCTGTCCCCCACCAAAAAATCGTTGCTTATGTTGCTTTACGCTCAGTGATAGTTTTAAAAATCTTGAGTCTCTTTCTCAACCAATCAGAAGTAATACCAAAACCAATCGTGACTTGCGTGTGCAAGTTTCCCCACACTTTGTGACGGCTATGTGTAATTACTTTGACTTTTGATTGGTCTGCTGGATTGTTTGCATTCTTTGTGATTGGCCAAAGTAATTACTTTATTTTTGGTTTTATGACACTCAGTTGAAAGTCGCTCTATTGTATTAATTGGGCATTTCTATTTCTTTTCTGTCAGGGTATTGGTGACAACAGTCAAGGCTTTGCCAATTTTGTTTTGTTTTGCTTATTTACTGACAAGATCAGGAATAAGTTCCGCCTTTGTTGTGGTCAATTCATACCGTGTTGCAGATATTCTCCAGAAACAGACCCCTTGTTCAAGAGTACAAACTTGTTTTATGGGGCAATAGCTTAACATTTTGACCATAAATAAACATTTGTGTGTCTTCTAGTTAGAGAAACCTGATTATTGTAAATTTGAAAACCTTGCACTGATAAATTAACGTTTCAGAAAGCACAAACAGAATCTATAGATACTGGCCTCATCAAATAATATTATTAGATCGATCTAACAGAGAGATGTACATAGCATTGCATGCAGAGGCTTTCATTGTTTATCATAGAAAATAAATATGTACTTTTTCGATTATATCCTCCCACAAGTTTTTAAAAATCTTTATCATAAATGCTCCAAACCTCAGAACCATATATACATGAGAATTTGTACATTATTAATCACGCCTGATATATCATATTTTTATGAGTATGGCCTGTAGCTTGCTGTAGTCGTGCTTTATTGTCTTGCAATAGGAGAAAAATATTAAAAGTGGTGAAAGCAAAGAAATATCAACTAAGAAGAAAAAAGTACCTGATGCCAGAGTTTGAGACCTCTGGGATTAAAAGTAATGACTTTACAAACCTTCAAAGTTGAGCATTTTGCCCTCCAAGACTGGTCAGGGGAATGGGTCCGAAAATACCACGCCATGATGTCACTTTGGTGCCATACTTTTATTTGCACGATCAAAGTTTCTTGTCAGCGAGGTGTGATTACGTGAGAAACATGTCGAGCGATTCAGAAAAGGGTCGATTTGTCAGAAAGATCCAGCAACCCCGAGTCAATAGAAACTGAGAAAGATTGTGAGAACGATTTTTTGGCACCCAAATGATGTCAGGTTATATGTCACGTGGTATTGTGAACTATAATTGTGGAGGCCTAAATAACATAAGCTACATTGTTTCCTTTTGGCGTCCTTGCCATTGTTACCTTTATTCTTTCTATCTTTTTTTTTTTTTTTTCGTTTTCTTTATAATAATTGTATCTGTGGTGTGGCAAATAAACCAAAAAATAGTAGTAAAACTAAATGAATAAAGTATTCAAAATTTCACCAGAATTTCAGCTTTGATTTCTGGGCATCCTGTCCAGAAATCCGTTTTGATGAATTGCAATCCACTTCCATCCTTGTAATCCTGTACGACTTCTCCAAAATACCTGTTCTATCTTGTTCTGTGGTATCTTTTTTATCAAATTTATTTCTGTATTTGGTGGCATTTGGAAAGTTTCTATAACCAGACAATGTTTTGTTACAGTGCGACAGGCGGAAAACCGTGAACACCAAATATATAGATTTAGCCAAATTGCGTTCATTAATAGAAACGTGCGCAACTACTCAAGAAAATTCCACAGCTGCAATAAATAAGAATAATTAAAAATGTCAACTCCAATTGCAGAATTTCCGCTGAGAATAACCATAAAAAAATTAAACTAGTGAGATGGTCTCAGATAGTGCAGAGTGTTATCTACAACTTAACATGCCGTGGCAAACGAGGACACCTTGTTGCTCCTTTAAGCAAACTGGGAAACAATTTTTGCAAACACAATTTTTCTGTTGCGCAGACGGGCAGACAGGGAAACATTTCTGTCTGTAACGTTTCTTCATTTGTCACGGCCGTTAGGATGGTCATCTACAAAGGTGAGAGTACTCCTGCAGGCCTCCTATCCCCCCCACCCACCCAGCCTGTAGTGACTTCCGTTATAATTATACTATTTGCTTTGCCAAACATGAGCAGACAGAAACTTTAGATATTTTGCTTACTTTTTTACTTGACTTTCTTAAATATTTTTTTTAACACCCAATACACAACATTTCCAAGTGTAATATGTTTTAATATAATTTGGTTTTATCAACTGGGTTGATAATGCCAATTGGCCACCGTAAAGAGATTCAAGAGCTGACGTTTCGAGCGTTAGGCCTTCGTCGGAGCGAATCAAGGAATTGTGGGTCGTGTGTTTTATATACAGAAAGATGGAGCTTCGCTATTGGCTGGTGCCTGGTAAAATGAAAACAACGGGATAAATTAGTTGAATGAAAAGCGTTCGGGACCCAAGCGATCTATCAAAATCACTGATCATTTCACCTGTACCTCAGCCAATGCCATCTACTGCATAACTTGCACTCTTTTGCAAAAAGTTATACATCGGCGAAACAGGGAGACGACTTGGCGACCGATTCCGAGAACACCTTCGTGACGTAGAGAAAGACGACAAAAATGCACCGAAACCGGTCGCGAGACACTTCAATCTCCCAAATCATTCTAAGCAACATATGGCAGTCTGCGGCCTTTCCCTTCACCAAGGAAACACGGAAAGCCGTAAAACTCTAGAACAAAAATTTATTTTTCAAATCGGCACTCTTAATCCTCACGGTATCAACGAACGCTTTTCATTCAACTAATTTATCCCGTTGTTTTCACGTTACCAGGCACCAGCCAATAGCGAAGCTCCATCTTTCTGTATATAAAAAACACACGACCCACAATTCCTTGATTAGCTCCGACGAAGGGCTAACGCTCGAAACGTCAGCTCTTGAATCTCTTTACGGTGGCCAATTGACATTATCAACCCATTTGATAAAACCAAATTATATTGTTATACTTCCCACCGACGCAGCATCACAGTTTCTTTAGAAACTTACCCCCTCTGTAATATGTTTTGTTTAGGGTAGAGACTAGAGGGCTTTTCATGATATGTCATTCCGGACACAAAAACGTAAAGACGCCACTTTCTCAACACAATTTCAAGTATATTTATCATACTCCTGATACTACAGTGACGTCTTCCACGGCAAGATAAAAATCGTTTCTCAGACAAGACAGCTTTTTAATTTTAACCTTGGTTTTGACGTTTATTTTAATTGCAATTCTCTACTTGCACAAATCCCATAATACACCTCTTTTACCTCCCCAAAATTTTGCATAATCATTGTTTGTAATTTCTCCTGGGACATGAAGATTTCCCAAGGGAAATCTAAAACAATGCCCATGTAAATTTTTTGGGGGGTAGAAGCTGTGTATTATGGGATTGTGCAAGAAGAGAATAAGGCATCCAAGCAGCAAACCATTCTTGTTCCCAGAGCCCTCGTTTCTTTGGGTCACGTGATGAATAGAAAACACGTGGCCCTGGGGACGAGGATGGCAGCAAACGCGACTGTCAACGTTTGCAAGTTGATACTTTTGTTTGTTTCTTGCAAACGTTTGTAACTTGATACTTTTGTTTTTCTCCCGCAAACGTATGTAACATGATACTTTTGATTCTCGAAAACATAAAAGATGTGTTTCTTTTTGAAGGCCGGAAATAACTGGTAGAACGTTAAATATCTGATGTAAAAATTGAAAGAGAAAAATTTCGTTTCATTCAAAAAGCAATTTAATTGAAGTGATAAACAAGAACTAATTTAATTATCGAATAGTCACGGAATTGTACATTCTTTTTCCGTTGCCGCCATTCGGTTAAAACCACTTAAAATTTTCTTTATATACAAGGATATCGACTTATCTAGGAAGCGTTTTAACTAAAAGTATTGAAGGTAAACAGCTTTGCTTGACCAAGAGTTTCCAGCACCGGTGAAACCTAAAAAAATCTCTGAAACCTCTTAAATACACAGGCTTTGGGTTATTCCACACAAGATATGCAACCACAATACTGAACATGATAAAAGTGTCGACACCCAAAATAAGTCAAAATATTCCTCCTACCCGACCAAAATCAGAGAGCAGTAAAACGAACGCGCCTTACACGTTGTGTTCTATAGCAGGGAAGAATACAAGACGTTCCAGTGTGATTCCGTATTTGCGTTGTTTAACTTCCATCTTGTAGTGTGACATTCTCGTCCCCAGAGGCCGCGATTCGTTTGGTCAGCACCAAGGAATGGAGACCTCTGGCCGCCATTCTCGTCCCCAGAGGCCGCGATCCTTTTGGTCAGCACCAAGGACTCGAGACCTCTGGCCACCCCCAGCTTGTGAGCATGCGCAGAGTACTCGTTCTGTAGTTGTCAGCCAATCAGAATTGTCAGATTCGACAATGAGTCCGTAATTCGCGGACTTCCGGTTTTGGAGACGGCCAGAGGTCGTGATTCTTGGTGCTGACCAAAAGGATCGCGGCCTCTGGGGACGAGAATGTCTGGCCGCAACCAAATTGTGAGCATGCGTAGAGAACTCGTTTTGTAGCTTTCAGCTAATAAGCCAATTCAGAGTTTCAAGAACACTTGCGCGCGTCGGGATAAAAGGGAGGCATATAATTTTCTTCTTTTGTCATGCAAAATACTTGCATGAATTTGAATTCAAAATCTTTTGTATTTTTAATATATGCTTGATTTTATCCCGACGTGCGCAAGTTGTTTTTTAACTCCGAACTGGCTTATCAGATCTGTCAGATTTGATTTTGTACATGCGCAGAGTGACGGGAAGTCCGAAAATCACGGACTTCCAGTGTTGGACCTTCCCAGGTCGCGATTGTTGGTGCTGACCAAAAGGATCGCGGCCTCTGGGGACGAGAATGGTAGTGTGCAGTAACACAAACTAATCTTCTGCGCATGCGTTGGGAGCAAATCGCTTTTCTAGGAACTGTAAAGATAGTACCACAAGGCAGGTATGGTGTTTTCTGAAACATATATACCTTTCGATGTTCAAGGAGCAGTAGTGCAGATACCAGCGTTTTACGTGGTACAGTGCACACAGGTTCCTACTAGCCCCCACCCCCTCCGCAAGACTAATTAATTAATTGGTATTAATTAATTAAACAAACATTATAGCGCTTTAGACCTTTACTGCCATAGTCCCATAGTGCCTTAATTCCTTAGTGGTTAGAAGAGGACAGCCCACAACACATCATCCCAACAGTGCACTCTGCACTAAAAATGATGCCAGAAGCAAAAAAATCTGATCAATGAAAAAACAACACCTGGTCAGCGGTCAACATCAAAAAACCACGTTACCTCGTTGAGTTCTAAATCTGAGTCTGCGATCTGGTCGTGTGATACTGGCCAGCGGATGACTTTTTTGACAGCTGTCGATTGACATGGCAAAGATGTAAGCTCATGGTAACCTTTAAAAATGTTAACCAGGTCGAACTCTCTGGACTATGACCGCCATAATGAATTTGGGCCGAAGTCGTGCGACTTCTTTCGGACGGACGTACGTGCGTATTTTGCACGCGCCCGCGAGTCATGCCGTTTGCCATTTTGACCATGAGAAATGAAAGGCATGGTTCTCCTGTCGTTTGTACTTTGTATGCGTACTTGGTTCTCCTATTTCTAATGGGGCTCCGCTTTGTGGCCCTTGGGGCCGTAGGAGCTCCGCTAAAATTATTTCTGGAATGTTTATAACAATAGCAACTACTTTATTAAACATAAAGAGAGAGAGTTATTTTTTCAGTTTATGTATAAGCTCAGAAATAGAACAATAGTGACAATTTCAGTATTTTCTAACAGTATTATCGTGACTAATCCAAACCCTTGCGGTTTCATTTCGCGTCTGATTGGTCGAGAAACAACATTCCAGGAATAATTTTAGGTCAGCGATTGCATGGTATAAATAGAAAATCAAAGTGACGACGAGTTGCAATGGACGATCTTCTGGTTTTTTCCTTTTGGATTAGCCTCTCACGCAGACGTCCTTTTGGCTTCGTCACGTGTTCCTTCCCCGCGGACGTCTGCATGATGAATCGAACGTCCACTTCCGTTCCGTCCAGTTTTGGGAAAACGATTCGCAGCATGTGATTCGATAGCTGTCATGCAATGAGTCGATAACGATTGTTTTCTTGGATTTAAACGGCCTGTTGACGAAAATGGATGTTTGCTTCATCAGACGTCCGCGGGCAGGAACGGGTGACGAAGCCCAAAGGTCGTCTGCGTTGGGAGGCTACTTTTGGATCACTTTGTTCTACTTAAAACATTAAAACTACCAATTTTGTTGAAAATCTGACCTAGAGATAAGTGTAACTATCAGCGATTTTGTTCAATTTTCTCAACATTGATGTAGAAATGATGGGTAAATTTCTTGCGTTTCTTTGCAAAATGACAGCTCTTCGGCATAACTCGTGGTTCGCGACCAAGAAGGTATGTTTGCCTAAACAGTGGTCTGCTTTGTTGCAGTAAAAGTGATATTTTTTATTCTGTTTTTCAATACACTGCAAGAAAAAGAAGAAAACGAATATTCGAAGAGGAAGGGAAAAACTAAGTAACCTTCTTTTCAATGGTATGAAAAAATCCTGTGAAGGCACCAAATTATAATCTATTTCATGAATTGTGCTTGATGTAGTTCACTCTAAATTTATTAATATTCTTGAAGTTTTATTTTCCCTTCTTTGTTGCTGATCATGTTTGTTAGCACTCCAATTTTGCAAAAATAGTGATTTTGGGACAAAATTCGCAGAGGGAGACAAGAACGATGAAGCTGGAATTTGTCCTTTTACCGGAAATGAATGGGACTTCCGAGTGAGGATCTGGGTCGGTTGTTAGGTCTTGTTAGGCTCTTCGACCATTTATCACTTTTTTCTGTGTCATCTTTTCATCCTGGTGGCACCCTCCTGGTAGCTCCTTTGTGAGGTTATTTTGACTTTTCGAGAACATGGATTTTGCGAGGTTTTTCACCAAATCTTCACTACTTTGGTATTATTTTTGGTCTTCTTACTCATTGGGACTTCACAAATTCTTTTTTTTTGTGGAAGGATGCAAGACTTTCAAAAAAAATAATGAAGTTAATGAAATCTTCCTGAACATTTTGGTCAGAAATATTTCATTTACGAATGAAACTAACTACGTTAGTGTAAACTGTTATGCTGAATATATTTCAAAGCACTTCTCAAAATACTGTCCACAACTACTTGTGAAAAATAAAAATTTATTGGTTTTAGCTCGTTTAATAATTAATTATTCAATAGGCATCGGTGAAATGATGCAGCTGCGTAGCTTGTAGGACCATTTCGAAATCAAAAACTAATGCACTCCACGACTTTCGAGACCATGTTTTATGAAACATTTTGTTTTTGAATGGAGGTTTAATCAGGTCAAAATTTTCCTCCAATTTCGCATTTGAGTGGTTTGTGGCGTAAACCGTCGTGCCGCGTTAAATCGAAGGCCTTTTTTAGCTTGCCCTTAGTTGTATGGGTGACGTATATTTGTCAATTATGAAACTATAATCTGAGTTGTGCTATGATTTGACATGAAGCCAAGTTGAGCTATGGGTAAATTATTTTTCAGTCTGTTATTGAGTTCAGCACAGGACATTTTCCCCAGACAGCTGTTTATGCAGGTACCTCTGTAATGTAGTCGAGAATAAAGTCAATGACTTGTAATCCGCCTTTAGATGGTGTTAGAAGACGTTTTAGCTAATTCTGAAAATGTTGCGCGTGCTGTGTTCACGTGCTGTACAGCACGCGAGACACGCACGCGCGTTCTTCTTGTGCTTATGCTGTCGCCTTAACAACATGAGAAAAACAAGCAAGTTTGTTCTTCTTATGATCGGGCTTATGTCGTTATGCTTAAATGCTTGTGCGCTAGGGGAAACCAGCCTAAACAACATCAAGCGACTCAACTGATGAAGGCTTAAGGATTAGCCGAAACGTGTTCCAACACCATGTAAAAGCGAATTGCAAGTCAGTGACAACTTCAACTTCGGAATAACAGATGGAAACACGTGGCCGCAGGCTATATCGAAACAACTCCATATTTAAACCCCTATTATTTGGTGAATCTTGCACCCTAGTCGCATTAAATTTAATAAAAGAATTGATTAAAATAAAATTACGTACATCACAATTTTATACCCTCGCTACACCCCCATTTTCCCCCTCCCCGGCCAAAGAAAAAATTGATTCCAACACTTTAGTTCCTCCCGACTCTGGGTTTGGCCCTGGCACTTGCTCAACTAAACTAGAAGGACAGTACAGAATGCTCAGGACCGACGATTGATATGTTTATTTGTTTCATCTTCCTATTTCTGGTAACACGTTCAAACCCCTAAACGTGTTACTTTACTGAGCTATTTTTTTGAGCTTTTTCGTAACACGATACCTTTGTTTGTTAGTAACAAGATACATTGTTTATCTTGCAATACTTTTGCGGCTTTTTTCTAAACCTGAAGAGCTGGTCTGGCTTACCGAAATGTTGTTTTATAATATACTGCGTCGTGTCAGCCTTGAAGTAGTCTTTGGCTGATTAGATCTCCCATGGGATCCAACGTACAATCAAGCTGTACCTTCGTTCAAGGCTTTTGCAGTTTGTTAAGTTTTTTACGGCGACATAAATGGTTGTTGCTTCGCTTAATAAAACTGATATCAATTAATTAAAAACTAGTTCCGGTGTCACAGCGGATTTGGACCCCCTGTCAAATCCTTTAGCGGTTATGGACCCCCCGCCCTTCGCAGATTTGCCCCCCCCCCCCCCCCCCCTCCTAACAATTTACACTCATGTACACTTTTTTGTCCAATAACATTAAAACAGTTTCTGAACAAGAACGAACCCACTACTCTTAATCAATACATGTAATAGTTTCTCTTTCGTAAAATCGATCGGATACTCGTTACCACGGAGATAGTGAAAATCTTCGTTTTTGGCTTTCGTTTCGACCATCCCTCACGAAAGGAATCAGGAGAGTAAGGAAAGCAGTTACTGCGCTCTTGCAAAAACGATCGAGGGCCAATATTCCCAGCTAGCACGTCTCTCCGGAACTACCGCACCCGATTGAACAACGAAGGTCTCTTAGGACAACCGGAGGTGCTGAACGGACAAAACATTTACCTCGCACGTCTTACTGAACTTGTTTTTCAGGGTAATTTGGTTTTATCAACTGGGTTGATAATGTCAATTGGCCACCGTAAAGAGATTCAAGAGCTGACGTTTCGAGCGTTAGCCCTTCGTCGGAGCGAGCGGTATCAACGAACGCTTTTCATTCAACTAATTTATCCCGTTGTTTTCACGTTACCAGGCACCAGCCAATAGCGAAGCTCCATCTTTCTGAAAATAAAAAACACACGACCCACAATTCCTTGATTCGCTCCGACGAAGGGCTAACGCTCGAAACGTCAGCTCTTGAATCTCTTTACGGTGGCCAATTGACAATATCAACCCAGTTAATAAAACCAAATTATATTGTTATACTTCCCACCGACGCAGCACCACAGTTTCTTTAGAAACTTACCCCCTCTATTCATTTGTTTTTCAGGGATTGTCCTACCAGCAGGAATACCGGAAGGCTGGAAACCTGGAAATCCGGAATTCCGGAAACAAATACCCGGATCCTACAACCCGGAATGACTGCACTTAGGTTAGATCAGGTGAAAATTAAACATGCTGCATGATAAACTGTGAGGGGAACTTGATAATTCCGCCATTTTACACAATCGAGTGAAATTTCGATTTCAGTTTAAAGTACCTTTGGAATTATTCCTAGGTAAATTAAATCAGCTAGAATACAGGAGAATGTTGGCCAATGACGATGAACGGACGTCTTTCATTTAAAATTTAGCCGACTTCCAGGAAACCAGTCCACACTTTAGTCGATTTGGTCTTTCCTGCTATTTTATTCTCTTCTTCCTTTTAAAATAAAGAGAAAAACCGAAACGATAAATTTTGGACTAATATTTTGGAAGGCGACGTATTGTTTACAGAATTGGAATAGAGATAGTGATTGAGCATGAACTTCAAGTTAGAAATGAATTGTATTCATTATATATGCCGGCCTATGACAAACGTTTCCAGCAATTAGAAGTCAGTTCACTCGATTGTGTATTGTAAAAATGGTAATTCCCTTCATAGTTTATGTAGCCTGCGAACAGGCTCCTGTCGTCTCGGAAGGCCGCTATTTTCCGGCGCGAAGCCCCGAGGGATGACCCCACCGCCCGAGTGTTCGGGAAGCCTGTCCGGAGGTTATAGTTTATCGTGTAACACGCTTAATTTTAACCTGAACAAACTGAAATGTTGTCATTCCTGGTTTCAGGACTCCTGGATTCCAAATTTCCAGGTATTCCGGCTGCAAGAGTGCAACTCCCGCAACTCGAGCCTTGCCTGGGATGTATGTGGCACGAAAAGTAGTGTCCTTAGATTTTTCCTGGAGGACATCAACCCTAGCATTCCGGGCCTTGGTTTCCGGAACTCCATATTTCCGGATTTCCAGGTTTCCTGGTCTTCCAGGAGAAGCAACTCCTGCTATGCAACAGCCTTGCCTGGGGTGTCTGTGGCACGAACAGTGATGGCTTGGGTTTATCCGGGGGGACATCAACCCTGACATCTAACTACGAGAGGTCACGCACATGAACCTGTGAACTCTTTAAAAAAACAGAGGTAGCGTTCATAATGGGCTAATGAAACTATAGGTTAGTGTTTCTCTTTATATACTGCAATATGGATGCGTATGTCGAGGCGAGCTTCTTCGAACTGGCAACCAAAACGACACTTTTATACGGAAGCACACCAAACCAAACATCAATTGCAAAGGAAAATGCGAACAAAATCTTATCTACGACGACAGCTTCACTATCATTAGTGGGAACTTTGACCATTTTTGCCACGTTCTGGATGTGGCCCGATGTGAGGACGACTTCACGTCGAATGATCGTGTTTATTTCAATCGGAGATTTCGTTGTGGCGGGAGCAACTATTGTAGGCGAATGGGGAATTAATCAAGGGCCAGGAATTGGGTGTCGAATCCAAGCTACACTTGGCATGATGATATTGCCTTCTTTCTTCTGGACCGTGTATTTGTCGTTTTATTTTTACTTGACTATCTGCAGAAACATTTCACTGGAGTCTGAAAAGAAGATCATGAGGTTCTTTCACGTAACAGCATGGGGAATTCCTTTGACGATTGCAGTGGCTGCATATTCAATGAAAGGAGCTGGGTATTCAGGAGACTTGGTTTCGTCCGGGTGGTGCTGGATCTCAAGTGACCAACAATGGCGGGAGATGGTGTTGTGGATGTGTATCACTGGAAAGGGTTGGGAAATTTCAGCATACATTGCCATTCCAGTGTTCTACATGTTGGTCAAGTTACAAATCAGGAGACAGGTATTGTAAATAGATATTTTCTTGCAGCTGGTATATTGGAGGATAATGTACCAGTCAAATCGAAGCATCAACATCCCTCCTTCCCGGGGGGTGGGTATATCCTGGGAATTTGACACCTTTGCCTTCCCAGAGGATGGGGAATTTGATCCTCACTCATGTAGGGTGGGGATTTTGAATATTAGCCTTGATTCATGTAACATGTTCCGGCGATTCCACATGGGTTGATGACATAACATAACATGATAAGACATAACATAACAATGTTTTATTCAAGATATGTAAAATAAAAAACCTAAATACATCTAGAAAAGGAGAAACCATGGTTGGCCGTATGACATTTCACCAAAAAAAAAAATAAATAAATATTGGTGGAGGCCGATATTGCAAGTTCTGAGGATTTTAAAGGGAAAAAATGTAGCTTCTTGGCGGCTTGGTTAAACGGAAAAGCAAAAGCAAAGGTTAAAAAGCAAAGGACTAAATTGAGTGATTGAGATATTATTGCAATCTTGGAGCTAAAACTGCACCAACGGATGTTAGAGTCCTGTGGCAGTTTGATTACTACATTTGATCTCAACTTCAGGAGCATAATAGAAGTTCCTAAAACGTTGAAACGGTTATCTGGTCACTTTTCAATTTTGTCGGGGGTGGGGGCATTTTAACGGTTTTTTGGCCCAGGGAGGGAGGAAATTTAACACAAATTTTCCAAAAATTCAAATGCCAGGGGTTTCAAAATGTTTTGAAGTTGGTATCATCGGCTGGTAGAGTAGGTGGCTGTTATAAGTGAGCTTTTTGGTCACAAGCTGATTCCTATGACCAGAGTAGCCGGCTGCATAATAGTCAAGTAGCCTGTGGAACTCCGGCACCTGCCGCCTTGTTTTGAAACCCCTGTAATGCCCAGGAGGTTGCCTGGGGTGGGGGATGTTGAAGCTTTGATTTGACTGGTGCATAATGCCTGACGCTGTAAGATTGTCTGAAAAACAAACAGTTGGTGAAGAAGGGAAGCTTCGAGGGCAACTGTAAATTTTGAGGACAACCTTTCTGCCAAGGGCATTATCCCCCAATACACTGTACACCATAAGGCCTGAAATGGGTTTATTCATTTTATAACCCTCCGATTAATTTACAGAATGCAATTTGTCGGAGTAAGAAAAGGAAAAACCTACAGCACAGCATTAATCAGCTGAACTAATTAATTAGCTCCGATGAAGGGCTAACGCTCGAAACGTCAGCTCTTGAATCTCTTTACGGTGGCCAATTGACATTATCAACCCAGTTGATAAAACCAAATTATATTGTTATACTTCCCACCGACGCAGCACCACAGTTTCTTTAGAAACTTACCCCCTCTAAAATAGAAATTGGTTAATTTGATTAAAAAGTTACAGCTGAAAAGGCATCTTTGTTAATTTGTTTTTGAACTCCTCCATAAAAGCACACAACGGATATCAAATTGGATGGTATATTATGGTCTGATATTGTCAAACCCATCATCTAATTTTGTGCCATCATGTGATTTGTTTTGTCCAATGCTGAAGTCTGCATTCGAGCCTAAGTGGCTCATCAGGTCAGCGCTTATCTCTGGTTTCTGTAGCATGAAGCGACTAGGAGTATTTTTACTCCCCCCTGGATGGGATGCTAGTCCATCGCAGGGTTACCCCCAGCAGTAAATTCGCTGGTACCCATTTATACACCTGGGTGGAGAGAGGCACTGCGAGAATAAAGTGTCTTGCCCAAGAACACAACGCAATGTCCCCGGCCAGGGCTCAAACCCAGACCACTCGATCCGGCTGCAAGCGCACTAACCATGAGGCCACCGCGCCTCCCACGTTTTGTCCAATGAGTGTGCACAAAAATCAGTCGGTGGGTTACAACAGCAGATAATACTCCAGGCTGAAAGATTGTCAAAAAAATGAACTGTTGGCCGAGAAGCGAAACTTCAAGCGCAACTGTGTAATATGTATTTTGGGGACAATCTATCAGCCAAGGGCATTATCCTCCAAATATAAAACACCAAGCCAGAAGGAGCATTATTATTTTAGAACCCTCTGATATTTTTCAACAACAATTGACATATTTTTCTCAATAAGGGTGGTGAATGGTAAATTTGAGACTTTGCAAGACGGTAAATTGGAATGACGGCTTTGCAAAAGACTGTTAGACACTTAATCACTCAATAACCAGACTGTGAGACCTGTGAAATTTGTATAGGAAATTGCATGACCTCGAGTACCATTAGTGATTAATAAGTACTACTGATTTTACTGAGAATCACATAGCTCATAGAATTGTCGTACTCTGATTGGCTATAGATGTGGGGTACTTAGTGTATACCTGCCAACTCTCACGCCTTAGGCGTGAGTCTCATGCCTGCGAGCTGAAAACTTTGATCTCACGCCAACTCACGCCTACAAACCAAATTCTCACACCTGTATGGAAAATGTGAGCTGTGATAGCTCTAAATAACACGTGTAAAAATATATGCAACTCCAAACAATGCGAGAAACGAAAATTTTCTGTAAAATGAATAAATGACAATTCTTTTCCTCGCAATTTCCGATTTTTGAAAGCAAGAACACTGAGGACAAGTCGCTGGGACACAAATCTCATTCCCAGAGGCCGCGATCTTTTAGGTCTGCGGGATGTCATCAGAAACCTTCAAACGTCTTCGGAAATCTTCGTCCATATTCGGAAATTTTCGGAAATCATCGTGACATCTTCGGAAATCCAGGCTCCTCTGGGGTGACAGGTCTCACGCCTTTGGATAAGGACACGTTGGCAGGTATATTAGTGTGAAATTGCGACTTTGAAAGCGAGTCTCTGCACGATATTGCACCAACCTGACAAGATTGTTTGTTTATCTTTCGGTATCGCACGTTATATTAATGCAAAGCAAATCCACTGAATTTGTTAAAAAGCCAAGGGAAAACATAGTTATGCAATCCTTCAAACATAAACATAAAACATAAGCGAAAGTCGAGCGATCCAGAGAGCAACTAAGTATTAAAATGACTGAAACCTGCTGAAACGACCACAAAAATAGTAGTACACTATAGTTAAAAGCCAAATCTTTTGTATTGAGCCACACAAGGAGAGGTTAGAAATTTTATTCATTCAAGAGCTGTCATGTCCACACTGTATGAACACAGACTCGTCATTAATCGGTCATGTTAACATGAAAACTGTATAAATTTCTTCTAAAAGAACGGAATACTACGACTCTGAGAAAACAGCTTTGTAATTTGTCAAAATAATACTGCCAACATTCGACATTTTTATTGATCTGCAAACTAGCAAAAAACAGAAGATGTTTTCAAAACGTTGGCATTCGAAAACTAAATGACTTCTAAACATTACTTACTACATTGGTCCACACCTCCTTTAAACCTGTACTTGATGAATCAGAACATGTTGAATCAGAACATTCAGTCCTTTTCGCTTCGGATGCATACTATCTATTTCTTTCAGGGCAATGGTCGAAGGCGAAGAGATAAACAAGTTCAAATGAAGTTGATAATTCTGTCTTTTGCTGATAATCTGGAAACCTGTAATAGGATCGTTCTGTAAAACACTATCATTGTCTTTAAAATGGTTTAAAACGTTTTGAGCCGTTAGAAAACAAATGTTTGTCAACCACGAGAAGCAAATGAAGTGTTTTGTGATCAATTTCTAGCTGAAATGGCTTTGAAATGGCTTCCTGGCGAGCGCGCGTCCCGCAACATTTACCCATGGTCCATAGAACAGGCATAAAATGGCTTTTCTTTATATTTTGAAAAGGCTATGCGATTCAAGGAAAGCAAGGATTAATTGTACTACTTTGTCCAATCAGAATCCAGTAACTTTGCTGAGTATAAGACAAAAAAATTCAAGACCCTCATTTTTTCAGAGACCATTCAGCACTCTTTCAAACGAAATGATCTGGTTAAAAAGTTAAAGTTGTAAAATTGGGTGACAGATATCAAATCAGGTGGGTAGGGAATATTGTCTAATACCTGTCCTCTGATTGGCTATTCTAACATGGGATATCCTTTGCTATTCATATTCCAGCAACTTGTGAGCCTCCCGGACTCTCGTGTAAATAATTGAGTTGAATAAATGAGTTGAAATAATCATTGTCTCACTGTTTTAGTAGAAATTATACTAAATCAACTATTCACCTCAGTGTCAGTGGCCACAACCACTAGCCACCCCCCACTTCGGTGAATGTAGTTCTTAAATATACTCTGTCCGATTCAATTGATATCTCTTGCCCAAATTTAATTAATAGAGTGGAATGAAAAACAATGAACAAAGTCACCTTTACAGCTCTTACTTTCGAATCAAATCGTAGTCCTGAAAAAAATACATAAACCAGTCAAACGTGAAATATCTGCATTGTCAATAAATCATGTTGTTGAAATTAATCGGAGGGTTATGAAATAAGTAAACAACTTTCTGGCTTGCTGGTATATAAATTTTGAGGAAAGATTGTCCTTTCAGGTGCCTTTAAGGTCACTGATCTGAAGATAGTCAGGAAGTTTATCTGTTTTTGTTACACAAATAACTGTTAATTCCAAAATACCATTTACTTGAAAGTAGTAATAACAGTACCAGTTAATTTGTTAGTTTAGAATTAATGATGGTGAAACTGAACTTGGGCTACACCCACAATACAAGCTTCTGTACATTTTAGGGGTTTTTTAAATTTTCCAGTGAGGAGCCCGGTCATGAAGTTCAGGGGAATCCCCCCAGGAATACTGTCTGGTGCAAACTAAACAACCTCAGTACTGTTAACTGATAATCGCTCATAGCAGCAGACATCTTATTATCTGATGCTGTAACTCTTGAATGGACTTTTTGTACCCTCAGGTGAGCTCAGGATTTGTGTCAGGAAGTCCATTCCTAACAGTGAGGTCTGTTGAAGTAGCCAAGAAGGTAGATCAAAAGTTAACATTCATTCCTGTGGTGTTTATTCTGGTGCGCATCTGGGGGACTATTAGGTTTTTCCGCTTATTAGCTTGCCTGCCAGGTTGTCACAAAATTGGTCCCAGACCTGCCCTACGATGGCTTGAGATACTTCAAGTAAGTATAAAACAAATTTGTTATGGGTCAGTGAAAATAAAATTTTTATATGTACAAGCATGAATCATTCATCTCAAAATTAACCCTCCACTGCCATAGTGACGTACTCAGTACGTCATGATTTTTGTACTTCATGTTTGTAATGTCCGGCATCTTGTTTTTTTCCTCATGGCCAAGGAATTTATTTGTCAGTACGAGGAATATCACAGGAAATATGACCAGTTTCCATGCAGAATGTGAAAAGATATA
>OX393562.1:18850746-18915746 GCA_947652115.1 Blastomussa wellsi | reverse complement strand
ATATACCTTACTGTTACTTATTATTTTTTGTGGGAAGTTAATTATGCAAAACTGGGGCAAATTTTGCAAGGCCTCACTTTCACAACAAATTTTTCATAAAGTTAAGGTGGCTGTGAACTCCATGTACAGAATTGTTTGAAATTTTGCCAAGAGTTGCATCTTGTCATGCTCATCAAAATTTGATAATAAAATATATAGGTCACCAAGGTAGTCTTTGAGATCCTGTATTACTAGTTTTAAAAAGCTAAAATTGGGGGTTTATTTACAAGGTTATATTGTAATTATGGCAAGAACATTATCATGACTTGTTAAGTAGCAATTGGGCATCTGTTTGATACCATAATTGTTGTGTTAACTGACAAATATTTGTGTTGTTTATCTGTCAAAGTTGAGTTGCTGAAAAATGCAGGAAACAGTTTGGGGCCACCTTAAATTATGTGGAGGAAGAAAGCGTGAACATGTAATCTGAATTCACAGTTAATAATAGGGTTTTACACTAGGTTTTTCAACTTCCCTCCATTGATTTTTGTGATAATTCTAAAACACATGGAAATAAGTAACAATTACTTTTGAAAGAGAAACTGTCTTGAAACTGTCCAAATTATTATATTTTCAGGGTATTGGAGACAACAGCCAGGGCTTTGCTAATTTCATCTTGTTTTGCCTATTTACTGAAAAGATAAGGAAAAGATTCAGACTGTGTTCTGCTAGATGGATGCAATGGTTTGGCAGATCTCCACAGAGAGGCCCAATGACTGAGAGTACAAATTTAAATTATGGTAGCTTAGCTTAAAATATATTGAAACTAATTACATATGTTATAGAAATATATATAATTATTACAGAAATATATATATATATTTTAACAGACAATTTCAAAATATTTACAAGCACATGCCACCATCCATATAGTAAGCCTAATCAAGTGATCATGGGATTGATGGGACGTAGACAATGAAGGTTCTCGTCAGGAAAGGAAAGAGGAAAGACCCTTGAGGTCTCTATTGAGAACAAAGAATTGCTTCTGTCCAGTGATGTTTAGGTCGACCTTTGTTACATGGGGCAACAGAGGGCTCATAAAAAAGTGTTGTGGGTTTGATTTGTGACCTAGCATTGTTTAAATCTAACATTATCACAGCTACTGTTATGAATACCTTTTAATTAAGGTAGTGGGCAGGACAAAAGAGATGACAGGAACTGTTGCATGCTTTTAAATGTGTGCCTCAAAGGAGTAAAAACTAATCCAAGCTGCTCCCACAAGGGGCTATATAGGTATGTGTCGAGGGATAGGGCCCGGTTTTTTGAGGTTCTCGGTCCTTAAATAGGGTAACCTTTTTGAGCCTTTTTTTGTGGGAGGCGCAGTGGCCTAATGGTTAGTGCGCTGGACTCTGGATCGGTCCGGGTTCGAGTCCTGGCCGGGGCACTGCGTTGTGTTCTTGGGCAAGACACTTTACTCTCACAGTGCCTCTCTTCACCCAGGTGTACAAATGGGTACCGGCGAATTTACTGCTGGGGGGTAACCCTGCGATGGACTAGCATCCCATCCAGGGGGGAGTAGAAATACTCTCTGTCGCTTCATGCTACTGAAACCGGGGATAAGCTCCGGCCTGATGGGCCACTAGGCCCGACAGCAGACTTACCTTACCTTACCTTTTGAGCCTTTTGGAATGATATTTTGTTCTTGGTGTGATCCAAAATTGCAGTGTGTAGACGGTAAGCTAAGCGAACAGGAAACGGTCTGGACGTTACTGGAACGAAATGAGGTTGACCGGTTCTTACCTTAATAAGTTTTCGTTTTTTCCTTGAATAAGGTGTCATTTTTGGCGTTTGGGTCTTAAATAGGGTATAAAATTTCGTTTTCTTTATCCTTAAATAGGGGCAGGGTTTAAGACCCGCCGCGGCGGCAAAAACACCTATCCGAAATTTAAGGCAGTTCCCCGCAGTGCTACAAAGCAAGATCCTGATACCTTTAGGGTTTCCTTAAAACCCGTTACTTTCATATTGGAATGCAGTCACCAGGGTTTTAAGATAACCACAGTTATACTAGTGTTATAAAATTGTAAAAACTGATTACATCTGACTCAAACGTCCTGCCTTCAATAGGGACCTTACGAAACTACGACGACGACGTCAACGAGGACATCGCCAAACAAAAGATTTAATGAGCAGAACAATAGTCCTGCACGTGCATTATCCATCTTTGTACATTTCTTTGTCGTCCCCTGCAAAACGACGACGTAAAATGACTAAATTCTGCGTCGTATGAAGAACGTGAGCCACAGTGGCGAGTTTTTCTGGTTTCTAGTTTGAATAAAATAAGCGCATAAAAATCCAAGTAAAAATAAGCGCTGATACTGATAATCACACCAACCAAATTTTGATAGTTGCTAGATACTTCCGTAAAATTTAAATGCATTTTTTGGTGGAAGTTGTCGTCGCCGTCGCCGTCGTGCTTTCTTAAGGCCCTAATTACAACATGAAACAATCTCTATAACATTTAATTATAACATCCCAACTTGGGTCTTACAGACTTAGAAAAAAGTTATAAGGGTTCAGAATTTATTACAATAATATTTCATTCCATGTGCCAACAATATTAATGTTAATAATTATAACTATTTTTTCAAAAGAAATGTGATATATTATATATCGAAAACATAATGTCAATAGGTGGCAAGACGGAATGAAGTATGTTAAATTCTTAACGTATTTAAAATCTTTGTATACGAAAATTAAAGCCGCAAAAGAAAAGCATTGCTCTTTTAGTTCGGACTGGACACAATGTTGCTGATCTTGCAGAAAATCGGTTTCTTCTTCTCAATTTCTCAATGTCTAGCATTTTTGACATTATTTGTGGCATGATACCCAACACAATGTTTCCCAAGCTATGTGTTGCGACTTCCACCGTTACGTAATATTGTAATTTCATGTTCATAACGTAGAAACACCTAAACCTGAAGAAGGCTATTTCCTGCGAGATTCAACATGCAATCAAATAACTGCAAGGCTGATACTGCGTGAAAAAGTTGACTTTGCGAGACAACAACTCGACAGAAACCGACAAAGCAATCTTCGTCCACGGCTTTTGCCGTTCATTTAGTTTGTTTCCTAAACTACGTGAATGATACACTGCTGTTTGTGAATACGTATAGTGCAATTACCTCATCAACTGAAATAGGTGATGCATCAGCTTCCGACTTGAAGAACCTGGCTGTTACTTAACAAGTGGATCCCATTTTGCCGTACGTCCGTTCAGTTATAGATCACAAATGTCGTCAAAATGTGACAAGCATGTGAGCACATTCTGACGTCTTCTGTGATCTGTAACGGGACGTTCCATTTTCGAAATCCAAACCCTCAATTATATGTCGGCGCCCTTTGAAAAATGAAATCCGAAGGGTTGATTTTGTGTCGGCACCTTTGAAAAAAGTTATCCGAAGGGTTCTCTTCTTTGAGAAAAAATCCAAACCCCCATTTACAAAAATCCGACATCATTTATAGGGGGTACGGATTAAAGATGGAGCGTCCCACCGGAACAGACACGCGGCAAAATGGAACTATTTGTTTTGTCATAGTTAGTGGCTATGGTTTTATACAATGAAACAAGACTCTATTTCTGAAACAAGGCTGTCGCCAGCCGGCGAACTGTTTTCATTTCAATCCAGGGTAAAGTTTTCGTAATCATGAAGAACCGTTAAACCGACAAAAGCACCATGAAGGACAGTGCACAAAAAAGGGAGACCTTTATTCCATTTGGAAAGTTCTACTATTTGATCTTCTACAAAAGCTAAGCGTTCAACCGCTAGCGCTGTTGGCATAGAATTCCCCACGACGTCGTCCAATTATTCGGCAAACATGGCTTTTTTCGAATCAGTCCGGCTCCGATGGTGAACGATATTTGGCGGCTTGTTTTTCGTTGTAGATGGAACTTAAGCCCTTTTAGGCGTCAGGTGTTTCGAAAAACGTTGCTTTAACACTGACATGGACGTTGATCACGGGGTACGCGAGTCACACCATGTAGTGAAGTCATCTATACGTCACACATGACGTCATTACGTAGTGTGACTTGCGCACGTGATCAGAGTTCATAGTCCCCAAGGTTTTTCTAAATGCCGCAGGGTGAAACTTGATTACAAACCTTTTTGACTGATGAGCTAAATAAGCTTGAAGAAAACAGTGACTGATTAAAAACAAAGACTACCGAAAGCCAGTTTCAGTTTTTTCAGCAGTTTGACGACGTCAGTGAATGTCGAATGGCGGTCAGTGAACGCTTATTACGTAGCTACCTAGCACAAAGGTCCACAAAGAGTTGGAAAACTTTCCGAAGGGACTAAAGGTTAGTATCTTGTTCATTTTGGATCATTGTGTTTACTGTTATGCCGCGGTTTAACAGTTCTTCACGATCATGGAAAAGTACGCATCATGAAAGGAAATGAAAAAGAATTTTTAAAGTTGCTAAGCTTTCATTTCACAGTCACGTACGTGGTCGTACTCTCTGAGATCCGTTCGAACTTTGGCCCGCCACCGCACCTCACCGATTTTGATGAAATTTGGCATGGACTTTTGTTTTAGGCTCCTAGTTGTAGCTTCCAAATGGATTGTTTTAGACGCATACACTATCCTTCTTCTTTGTGTTTATCAAAGTAAATATATCCGGCAATTGCTTCACTGGAACGGCCAACATTCAATCAAAAGTTCGAAGGTATGTTTGTCACTTGGAATAGTCGCAGCCGATTTACTACAAATTGAAAGGCTGGCATTTCCAATGTTACCTCGATTAAGAACTAGCCATTTGCACTGAACAAAGCTGGTTCCTTGATGAACTAATTCCATTAATAGAAAAATGGGGGAAAGGTGACATTGTATATTCAAAAATCACCAAGTTAACAGTTTCGGGGGACTAACTCGTGACAAATTATCGTACGGTTTATGCTTATCAAATACCTGATCTTCGGCACAGCTATAGCGATTTAATGTGGGTTTCGGAGTTTTAAAGTCGGGGTTTTTTGAAAAAAAGAAATCACTGGCAAATATAAGCCACTATCGGTGTATTGAAATTCCCTACTTCTGGGCTAGTGTGTCTAGAGGTATTGACTGCGCCTTTGAGTCATGAAGTGAACATCGCCGGAAGATCAGAGGTTCGAGTGCTGTAAAATGAAGAGTCGTTTAAAAGACGTATTTTTCCAAGGAGCTGCACGTTTGTTGTTGACCGTAGACGTGGTAATATATAGATTTAGACAATCCTATTACAAAGCGAAGCACCATAGTTACTTTTGAGAGTTCGCAACGCCATCGTGTTCATTTTTAGTCGGTTTTTGTGGATTGTAATTTACAATACTGTGCCTGCATCGATTCTGCAGGCTTATTTCTCGCGTCAAAGTTCAAAACGTTTTTTGAACGAGTCGTCTTCAGTCTAGTGCTTGATAATTTTTACTGTTCAATCAGTGGTTACCTTGCAAAATTCTCATCTTGACGGTATATTAAGAGAGAAAGGACGTCGCGTTTAAGCAGTTGTTCGTATGAACTAGAAATTATTATCTCTTTTTACAGGCTGTGACCGTTTTTATCATCGCTCAAGATGCTTATGAGAGATGCTTACGTTGCTCCGTAGTGAATTTCATCCGATTTGGTAACCGATAGAAAGTCTGAACTCGATTATAACTCGTCACTGAAACAAAATATTTTGTCGTAGGGTTTACTCCCATTTTTTGTTCGCTCAGCCCCTGAGGAAGGTTTGTTTTGCCAATTTATTTTAAATATATTAGCTGTTTCATCTATCTTGTCTATTTTCCATCGCTTTCGCCGTCAGGATCAATCTGCCGTTTATAGTTTGCTTTGTGAATACTGATTTACTGATCCAGGTCTACAAGAGATCCGGCACTTCTCATCGGTTTGTTGAAGTGGTCTTGCAGATTTCTATTACATTTTCTCTCATATAGTTCGTGATTTGTGCATTTAGTACTAATTAATACACACTTGGAAACTTCTGAAACTTTATTTTTTGTACAAAAATCAAACGAAATACAGAAGTTGGCATGCCCGCAGCTAGCTAAGGATAATCTAAGTGGGCATCCTTTAGCAACACGTTACAAATTTCATATTTATAAGGACTAAAATAAATTAAAGAAAAAGGAAGGAGACAAATACAATAGCACGAAAAACTAGAGGAAAAACCATTACATTTAATACGTCCATTGCATTGAACTAATCTAGAAAAATACTACATCATAATTTGTTAATTATTAGAGGACGGAACATGTTAATGTTACAATTTTGCAGCCTGAAAAACTTGAACTTAAATTTACTCATTAGTCTAACACGTACAATCAATAGACCTTATTCGTATTCTCAGGAACTTGTAGCTTGAAATGGGGGCTAATGCGGGGTGATATCATTGAAAATAGCTTTATATGTCATTTGCATTTGAAAAGATTACCCGCAGTAGCCTCCATTACAGTCTACAGGCCCGTAGGGAGAGGGGTGCGAAGGGTGCGTTCGCATCACCCCACAGGCTGCGGAGGTCCACTTTTTGTTGACCAACAATTTTAAAAAAGTGAATTGATAAAAAAAATGTATATAGTATAGTTCTGTTCGGATTTTCAACTTTATTTCTATTTTTGTTCTTTTCAAATAGTGACATTATCCTTTAATACTGTAAAATACATGCCTCTTGAAAGAAGTCTCTGCGCCATTTTGAAGTTGAATAGTTTGAGTGATATCCACGTTTTTAAGTTCGCTTTTGGCTGCTTGTTTAAATATCATACTGCCTTCAAAATGCACGAAATGCAGTCTCAGACAACCTTATTTTCAAAATTTCTCCCTCCGGCGCTTGTTCGGTCCGTCTCATCGTTGGATCGCACCCACCCGAAAAAAACCTGCATATGGGCCTGGTCTAATTCCAGTCCGACACCGAGAACACGAAATATGGTCTATTATGATATACTCATGACGGAAATCTACACCCCTCCGTAACAAACCCACTGAAACCCTACCTAGTGAATTATTTTCCCTCACCCAGCAGAAATTTAGTCTCCCCAGTACCCAGTGAATATTTTGATTTTACCCAGTGACTGTGCAGTGTTACCCAGTGTATTATGTTTGCAAAAAATAATAATAAATAAGCAAAATAAAACAGAAATCGAGCGGACCCAGTGGGAAATTAGCCAACCCGGTGATTTGTTCCCGAAAACCCAGTGAGGAAAAAAAATTCCACTGGGTCTGTTAAAGAGGGGTGTAAATCTCGTGACTTACTCACCTGGCTTTCACGAGATTTCGCTTATTCGAATAAACATTGCGATATAGACTATAGTTACTTTTTGTTTTGGCTTGTTGCGCGGAATTTTATATGTGCCTTTACTAATTTTTGAAGGTGTAAAATTCGTTTTGCTGAATAATTCAACACTCTTTGTACAAAACGCTTAATAATAATATTCAAATCAAGTTTGGAACAAGCATGATTGTAATAGATAATATCCGTAAATGCTTTCATAAAGTATAAACAGATCTTGATATTCCAATTAGACTAAGTATCCAGTAAAGTTGTTTACCTCGTATTTCGGAAAACCTTGTCAATTCAGCACGACAAAGCTTTCAGAGTCGATCGTGTAGTTTTATCGTCCGGGTGAGGATAGCCCTGAGAAGGACTGTTGTCGGTGACAGTGACTGACGTTTCGACAACCTGAGCGGAAGTCATCTTCAGAGTCATATCGAGGACGAAAACCACAGCATTCTTGTTTCAATACCGCGAAGGCCTCTGTAAAATGAAGAATTCGGGTGGCAAAATGCGAATAATAAGAAATTTAAAATTAATTTACGGTGTCCTCCGCTTACATCCGATTTTCTAGATTTTAGGCAAGGAGAATTTTACTGAATCAGCTGATTACTGACGATCGTAATCACAGCAAGATATTACGCAGTTATTTTTCTGATGGTTTGTGGTGAGAATGTTTGTAAGTATTAAAGCTCTTTTGGTGTGTTAAATAGCCAAAGAGAAGAATAAACTGTATATATGTCAAAAACTTAAAGGAGCTACGTCACGGTTTTTGCATTTTGAAAAATTTAGCCTAAACTTTTCAATTTTTTCAAAATTGTTATTTGTAATCCATGTCAATCTTCTCCATCCTTAACCATCCTCGTTTCCTTTTGGCTTAGTATCACCTCTTTGCTGTTTTCCTTCCTTAGTAAACTATTAGTTTTAGCCGGGTTTCCTACGTTTTAAGGGTAATTTGGTTCGTCGCAAAAACATGACTCAGAATATCGTGACGAAGCTCCTTTAATGCAATGGCTTGGCCTTCGTTCTATGCGATTTATGCTATTGGAAATAGCCGGAATAAATTAATTCAGTTATCTTATTGCTTTGCCCCACTCAAAAGAGAAGTAAAAGGTCAAATTTATTGATTTGTACGGAAATTAATACCTGTTCCATGCCCAGCGACACAATTCATAATTACCGGGTATTCCCTTTTTCGACCCTCACCGGAAAAGACTATTCAGTTTAATAGGTGGTATGAAAAAACAAAAACTTTATCTGGGAACAGAAATAAAATAAAATAAAATTTTGATGTTATGGAAGTTTTGTTAAACTCAAACTTGAACACCAAGCAAGGGTATTCGTGATAAAATTGGGATTTTTTCATTTCATTTTATCTGGAAACATTACATCCCTGTTGTCTTTGACGGGGTTTACAAGATTATAACATAAAACGAAGGTCAAGTCATAGCGTAAGTCTACCGGACGATATTATATCAGTTTAGTCTTCACACCAAAATAGCAATAATCCTTGCAAACCCTCAAAAGGAGCGACGTTCGATTTTCTATTTTTTCTATTTTAGGCAAGGAGTATTTAAATCAGTTTATCGTCATTTATAGCTGCCCCCGCTGTTACATGTAATCTTTTTTTTTTATCAGCGCATTCGCTCCTACAGTTAATTCTTTCGCTTTTTGTTTTGGCTTACACCATCTTGAAACGAATTGACTGGAATTGACCAGAAAGTACTCGACTTAGACGTTATTGGCCAAAACATAATCACAATCTTATGATTATGTCGGTCAAAAGAGCGCTTATGACTATGTTTCTGGACGTTCCCACTAAGATATAAGCGACATAACAGCGTTATGTTCGTGCTTATGATTATGTTCCTTATGTCGCTAGTGGGAACTAAGCAAAACAGAGCAAAATTATGTAAAACTTTCCTCGATCAGGGAAATTTAATATGTAATTACAAGAACGCGACCAAATTCAGTATCGTAAATTCGTCTCGACAACTGACTTAAGCTAGATCCCGCATAATTTTCTCACCTCTGATGATAAAACGAAAACGTCTTGCGAGCCTCAACTCAACTGCTTTTTTAACTTTAACTCTTTTCCAACTGATCTCAACAAGAGGCCATGGTCTCTTGATCTCAAACATAACCTTTCAGTGTGTCTCGCCGAGATCAAGCAAATTTAACTGCTAAAAAAGTCGCTAAACGATAAAAAAAATCCTAGTTTTTTACCAGGCACTTATGAGCCACCGTACTGTTGCGATTTGCGTCCGACAAATCGCGTTACAAGGCCTGTATCTTTTAATCCACCGAGCTTATCTGCTCTAATCGTAAATCTAACAAATTCACCGATAGAATTGAGACCTACCTCAACTGAATACTTGTATGTGGTGACACCACGAAGAACCGTGAAGTTCGCACGAGGCATTCTGAAAGCCTGGTTGTTGAAAGCTCAAACGCACGTGTCACACTTCAATGCATCATCATCACCCAATCAAAATGCGATATTTCTTAATTTACGTCATTATTAACCAATAACCCGGAAGATTTTTATCACACCCCAAGACCCTCAGCGCCTCCACTTTAATCAAATCGAGATTTTTTCTGTATACCAACACAAACAATATATTCGATTTCTATTTACGCGCGGACTACTAAGGATGCCTCCTTGGGTCTAACGGATGGCTCAACACTATTTGCAATGAACGGTTCTGGTTATGCATTCATTAAAATGAATAGCAAATATAAATCTACAGGAATATTCATTAAAAAAACGAACAAAGCTCAAAATTGGTCCTAGAATGAATGATTTAAAAAGAAGAAGCACCTCAACCTCTTACTATACTCGGGATCCTATGATGCCTCCTCGACGTCCGGCCTCTGGGCCGGCAGCCTGCGGGGGTAATTATCCGCATTGTGGCATCCGCCAGTTGCCATCCACCATCCGTTATCCGCCGTCCGCCACGTGGTCTTCACTTTACAGAGAGACCCCTCTGATGCTGCAAGCTTTTGCCTCTACGCATGCGAGCTGACGCAAACTCAGGCAAAAATGATGAACAGCAGGTTTATGTTTCACGCTTTAAGGGAGATAACAGATTTTCAAGGCCGGATAATGATGTTTAAACTTCGAAATGTTGTGAGTTTACTGATTTCCTCCATGGATTTCCATCAGATAGCCGGTAAACACTATATAGATTAAAGAGTTCTGGCCGCGGAATGAGAATATCTTTATCGTCAGTACACTTGGGGGATAATTAATTATCCTTGTAAAATGGTTAGGTGGTGGGGAGAAGCTGATGGTGTGCATCAAGGTAAACTAAACAGACTAAACGGCTAAAGTGTTAAGACGATATGAATTATCATTGTCGACGGGGTAGGGGATGTGGAGCACCAGACCACGTGCACAAGGTAAAACGCGGACCAAATCTGCATATGTATTACAGTACCATTCATCGACCGGTCCCTTGCATTGACCAATGGCTACAGTGTAGGTTTTTATCGTTTTATTGGCTAGTTTTTCCGTTTAGAGAAAGAAAATGGTATTGTATTTGCACATTTTCAACACAAAATTATATTCTTTCCAAAATCTCAGCCTTGGGTTTATTCTTTAAATGTTCTGAAAATTTCACAAATTTCAGCCTCGATATTCTTATAAAATATATTCTTCTAAAAAAGAAAGAGTGTAAGTCTACTTTACATACTGGGACGCAATCTTGTTCCCAGAGCTTGCATCCCACTTGACCGGCGGATGGGAATGATTGACTGGACTGTCAGGCGCTTCTGCTATTGGAAAACAAGTTGTAGGAAAATTGTATACAAGTTCAAAAGGTAACGACGAGTTGTACGTCGGAAAACAAGCTTTATATATCTTGTCAAAAGTTTCATGAATGTATCTACAAGTAGTATGTTTGGAAAACATGTTGTGTATATCTGGACAATTTAAATGAAAGTCGTATATTAAGAAAACAAGTTATAGATGTGAAGCAACAAGTTATACAGACAAAGCACAAGTTGCATATAAATTAAAACAAGTATTTTTGTCTGCTATGGCGAGCCATATCTGAGGGCCCGTAACTTACAAGAAATATTGATTATATAAATATTGATTATAAAGTACGGGGTGAAGAGAAACTGACGGTGTGTATCAGGTAAAACTCGCGTTAAATCTGCGTTACTTCTGTATGCCAATCAGAGGGGCATATATTTATTTTGGAACACCCTATGTTATCCCACTGGTGGCTTCCATAGCAAAGCACGGTGTTCTTAACGCATGCGTAGAAGAGTAGTCTACGTTATTGGTCTAAGAGTTTGCGTTCATCTTGGCTAGCGGTCGGGAATGATTAACTGGAACGTCACGTCATTCTCGACATTCTCGATATCGTCTCGGCCAACTCAACTCTTACCCAACTCTTGCACTGACAAACGAGTTCAAGTGATTTTTGAGGTAAGTTTTAAAGACGTGTGTACTAATTATTTTCTAAACACCTTGAAACCGGTTTCCAAAGAGAACTTCGTTGATTTGATCCGTTTATTATTTTCGAGAAAAGACTTTCTTGAGCTTTCGTGTGTGGTAAATAAATCGCAAAACGTGAAGCTTCGTGTTGAAAATTATTCTTGCGGAAAAACTCATCTCATCTCATCTCATCTGAAGGTCCGTTACTTAAAAGAAACTGGCTTTAAAATATTGATGTTTATGCTGTAATTCGATTTATTATTGAAAGAAAAGAAGACTGGCAGTGTAACTGATCAGAAATCAGAGAAAACGCTCTTGGGGGTTACTTTAATCATCAATTGTCAGTTCCATTGCATAATTCTTTGCGTGACGTCCAGCTTGGTCACCTTGCACTACCCTTTGAGTCTTTTAAACACTAGCATTAGCCAATGAGCGCACGAGAATTTCTGCAGTTATGTTAAAAAAGAACTTGCACTCGTGCATTGAGTAATATAAGCACTCGGCACTCGGCTACGCCTCGTCCTTCTCTATGCACTTATTTCTTGTTCTTAAAATTTCCCGAGTGCTTTATTAACTCAACAATGCATGGGTGTGTTTTGTATTTCTTCCAAAGGCCACTCCTTTTTTAGTGCAGAGTGCACTATCAGGATGATGTTTAGTGGGCTGTCGTCTTGTAACCGGTAAGGCACTAAAGCACTAAAGCTATAAGACGCTAATGTGTCAATTAATTAACTGAAAGCAATATACGGAAGTTAACAATGTTGTGTCTGAGGCTGAGACGACCTTGTGCGGGGTGCCACAAGGCTCAGTCCTCGGGCCACTCTTGTTCCTTCTGTACATTAATGATATTTACAAATCCTCGTCGTTATTTGCCTTCTATCTATTTGCTGACGATACCAGTATAATACTTGCAAATAACAACTTAAAGGAACTCGAGTCTCTTGTTAATCGCGAGCTTGGCAACGTCAACGAATGGCTTAAGGCCAACAAACTGTCTCTGAACATAAAAAAATCAAACTTTGTAATCTTTCGTCCCCGGCAAAAGAATATGTCTTTCATACCAAGGATTAGAATTTTTGACCCCCTGACTAATACCTACGCAAACCTTGAAATGAAAGACTATGCAAAATATTTTGGCTTAATGATTGATTCAAATCTTTCATGGAAATATCACATAGAATCTATCTGCCACAAAATCAGCAAGTCAATAGGAATTATAGCCAAGATCCGACATTACGTCCCGCGTCGTGTTTTACTTTTAATTTACAACTCACTAATTGTCCCTTACTTAACTTATGGTGTTTGTGCTTGGGGAAATTGTGCCTTGACATTTCAAAGAAAGATCTTAAATTTACAAAAACGGGCCTTACGTCTTATTTATTTCAGTAAGTATAAGGAACACACCGTACCCTTCTTTCTCAAATCGAATTGCCTTCCCCTACCTAGCCTATTTTTCAGAGATTGTAGCTATTTATTGTATGATATCAACAGACAGACAGCACCAGTTAGTATACTCAATCAGTTCGTTAAAACAAGTCAGATTCATAACTACAGAACAAGATCTGTCTCTAGCGAGTCGTTTTACGTTAAGTATTCTAGAACCGATAAAATGTACGCCTTTTTCTCGAGAATCGGCGCACAAATTTGGAACTCTATTCCTTATTCGATTAAACTAGTTAAACGTTCGTCCTTTCGTAAAAAGATAAGGAATTTTTACTAAATTTCTTGCGGTCTGAAGATGATTATGTCGAAGTCTCCCGTCTTATTAAGTTATTTAATACTTTAGGTTAGCCTCTTTTCGTAAGCTTAATATATTTGTTTTTGTTTTATATTAGTCTATTCTATGTATTGTATAGTAGTGTTTTCTCTGTTATTTAGTCCATCTATAGATTCACGGTTTTGCGCATGTGCAAGCTATAGCGTAGGCCATTAGACTCCTCGCAATGCAAATGACTTTTGCGGAAAATTGCCTTTGAAAATTTCGCAGCCATTTGCGGAAACGTGGCAATATAGGTGTCATTTCATATTTGAATTCCTTTTGTTTGTTCCCACTCTGATGCTCTAAGTACCTTGTTCACTTAATCAGTATCGAAATCGAAAAAATTCCGGAAAACTGGAGTTCAAAAAAGTTTATGCACTTATGTGTGCATGTACAGGCTACTATGAGTACATCTTGAAAGAGTGATGCAAACGTTTTGCGGAAAAGTCAACGGATTTTCGCATAAAATGTGAAATAGTGTTGGACATCGAATTTATTGTCGACCCGTCGAATTTATTCTGGGCACAGGTACGAATTCACAGCTCGAAAGCGATTGGTTCATAGACAATAGAGTTGATTAGGCTTGCATATGCGCCGAACCATGAAACTGTCTCTTTAATTAGTCTTGTGGAGGGGGTTGGGGGTTGGTAGGAACCTGTGTGCACTGCTTCACGTAAAACGCTGTTATCTGCGCTACTGCTTCTTGAATATCAAAAGAAAACACCATAACCTCCTTGTGGTATTATCCTTTCTAGAACAAAGTTATTTGCTCCCAACCCATGCGCAGAAGATTAGTTTGCGTTACTATACTGCACGTTACAAGCTGGGAGATACACTACGTAAATACGGGATTACACAAGAACGTCTTGTTCTCTTCCTTACTGTAGAACACAACGTGTAACACGCATTCGTTTTAATACACTCTGATTTTAGTCTGGAGGAATATTTGAACATATTTCGTCTATCTACACTTTCTACGGCGCATTCGTTTTAACTCTGATTTTAGTCGGGGACGGGGAATATTTGAACTGATTTCACATTCCCCTTTCAGTGCAAAGTTCAGTATTGTGATTGCGTATCTTTTAAGTTTTTCTGGAGTTTTGAAACTGCAGTTGTAGTGTGTTTGTCAGGGTTCAGATAAGAAGAAACGTATTAATTCTCTCAAGCGGCTTGACCTATTTACCCTTTAATGGACACTAAGACGAGTCTAAAACGTTCAAAGTTAGTTCAAGCTTTCCGCAGACTTAGTGGCATTACGGTAAACTTGTTAAATTTCAAGGTATTGTTGCAGACTGCACTTGAGACTTTTTAAGTAAACAACGTACAATATTCAGGCAATGATTGAGGTGGCAGAACAATCTCGTCCCCACAGCCCGCTTATCTTTTGGTCATAGTGACAAACAGTGTGACCCCCCACCATCCCCCCCCGTCCCCATCCCTTTTGAAAAATCGTGGCTGTGCCCCTTAACGGCAAATAAATTTAATTAGTGTGAGGCGTTTCGTTTATTCTAAGTCAAGCAAAGCTGTACCTTTAATATTTTTCCTTGAAACGCTTCCTAGATAAATCGATATCATTGTATATAAACATAATTTTATTTTAAAGTGGTTTTTGCAGAGAATAATACAAGCGGTGGCGGCAACAGAATAAGGACCTACTGTTCTCGACATTCCGTGACTATTCGATAATTAAATTAGTTCTTGTTTATCATTTCAATGAAAAATTGCTTTTTGAATGAAATAAAATCTTTTCTTTTTTTCAATTTTTCATCAGATATTTAGCGTTAACCAGTTCTCTCTGTCTTTGAAACAAAAACGAAATACTTCTTTCATTTAATATGTTTTCGAGAAATAAAAAAGTATCGTGTTACTGCAGTGCTCATATTTGGCAAAAATGGTATAAATAGACGCTGAAAGAGCGTTTAATCGAGCTTCGTATCGAGTTTTTAACCGGAAAATTCACGATTCATTCCCGATTTCATTGCGTGTGAATGACTGGCTTTATATGTCAGAAGAGAAGACAGATTTCTTGACCCTAAAAATACCGAGCGTGTAAATTTTCAAACCAAAAAAATGCGTCGGACCCCTTCCTTAGTTCGCACTTTATCTTCCGTTCCGATACCTTAGCCAATAACCTAAGAGATAGTGACTGTTCGCTTGCTGTCCCCCAGCCCCGCACGAACTATTGTAAAAGAAGTCTTTCATACAGCGGAGCTTTACTGTGGAATAGTCTACCTTTGGACATTCGATAGTCGCCCTCTCCTAATGAATTTAAATTTAAGATGGAGAATTATGATTTGAATAGTCTTATGTAAGTTTTTGTTTTGCTTTTATACACGGCTTCCTTGTAAGCAGGGTTTATCATTTCTTTTATTGTAGTAGTTATTTGCAATTTAAATTAGATTAATTTACCTTACCTTACCTTACCTCCCCCTTTCCCCTCACCCGCCCCCCACCCCTGGGACTTTGTTTTCAATTTCCAATACACTTCCAGTGATGTGAAAACTAATCTTGGGCCTCATTTTTGCTAAATGATGATGACGAATGTCTTAGATTGCGAGGAAGGACACTGAATATACAGAGAAGCTAAAACCCACTTGGATCGCTCTGAAACGCCATAAAAACGCAAATTGTACGCATTTTTGAACTTTTGGACGCAGCCCACTGACAATCCCGATTAGGTGATAAGTTGCATGTAAAGGCGGGCTTTGTTTCAACCCTTCTAGCCGGGGCACCCTCCCTCCATGTAACAGGCCCTAACTTGACTCCGAAGGTTTTTGACTGAATTTCCATTTTTTTTTTGCACAAGGACAAAGGATTGATTGGAAATTTTGAATTTTGACCGACTTGCATTGCCATAGGCACTTACCGAAGAAACTAAAATACCAAATGGGAAAAATGTGTACAAGTTGCTGACTAAAAATGAAGTTCAGATGCTCGGACTTGATTATCTGGGGTGTCTGTGGCACGAAGCACTCCAGAGTCACGCACATAGAAACAACATGGGTGCGTCTATCTTCGAATTGGCCAGTCAACCGGCACTTTACGAAAACACACCAAACCAGACATTAATTGCAAAGGAAAATGTGACTAAAATCTTGTCTACCACGGCAGCTTCACTATCATTAGTGGGAAATTTGACCATTTTTGCCACGTTCTGGATGTGGCCCGATTTGAGGACGACTTCACGTCGAATGATCGTGTTTATTTCAATCGGAGATTTCGTTGTGGCGGGAGCAAATATTGTAGGCGAATGGGGAATCAAGGAATCGCCTGGAATTGGGTGTCGAATCCAAGCTTCAGTTGGCATAATTATGCTTTTGTCTTCGTTCTTCTGGACTGTTTATTTGTCGTTTTATTTTTACTTGACTATCTGCAGAAACATTTCATTGCAATCTGAAAAGAAGATCATGAGGTTCTTTCACGTAACAGCATGGGGAATTCCTTTGACGATTGCAGTGGCTGCATATTCAATGAAAGGAGCTGGGTATTCAGGAGACTTGGTTTCGACCGGGTGGTGCTGGATCTCAAGTGACCAACAATGGTGGGAGATGGTGTTGTGGATGTGTATCACTGGAAAGTGCTGGGAAATTTCAGCATACATTGCCATTCCAGTGTTCTACGTGTTGGTCAAGTTACAAATCAGGAGACAGGTATTGTAAACCCGGGATTTGTTGCTACGGAAGGTTTCTAACCACCGTGGTAATTTTGATTTACCAGGTCACCTTTAGATAAGATTTTCGCACAGTTTTGTTCCATTGAAGAGTCACCAAAAGTTCCAAATCATAAAACATAAACTTACACGTTTATTCAAAATTTATATATAAAAATATATACAAAATTTGAAAAGGGGAGTTAAGAGGTTAACCATATATTAAAACTTCCCTTCATGGTCTTATCTGACCAGTGATGTAACCAGAATAGAAAAATAGGGCCCCAATGGATCCATATGTTCTGCTGGTAATTAAAGCATAAAGCCTGGTTCACACTAGCGACATAACGACATACTGACATGGACATAACGACATAAGGAAAAGATCAACCTTTTCCTTGTCGTTATTTTCATGTAGCTTTATGCCATTATGTTCCTGCTATGTTGTTATGTTGTGTTGTTCACACTGGTGACATGAAAGATAAGTGTAAGGTATTTTTGCATTTGCGTGACCTCGTCGTTATGTCGGCCTTATGTCTCCAGTGTGAACCAGGCCTAACATGGGCAATTAAAGGGTCTGTGTCAAGTTCAACCAGTGTATGTAGGTGTAAACAGCTTCGGCCATGTCAGTGCCGTTGTAGTCATTGTGTTGATCAGACTGATCAGGGCAGGCACAATCCTCCACAATCTCTACAAGCTGTCCATCTGTCTCACTTTTGACACTTTCAACTGGCACTGGACATTGAGCATGAGGCAGTAGAGACAGTGAATTCAATGGGTTGACCTTATTGCAATTAAAATAAACTAAGATTGACGTCAAAACCAAGGCTAAAATTAAAAAGCTGTCTTGACTAAAGCTTCTGAGAAACAATTTTTATCTTGCCGTGGAAGACGTCACTGTAGTATCAGGATTATGATACTTGAAATTGTGTTGAGAAAGTGGCGTCATTTCGTTTTTGTGTCCGGAATGACATATGAAAAGCCCTCTAGTCTCTACCCTAAACAAAACATATTACACTTGGAAATCAAAGTTGTGTATTGGGTGTTAAAAAAAATATTTAAGGAAGTCAAGTAAAAAAGTAAGCAAAATATCTAAAGTTTCTGTCTGCTCATGTTTGGCAAAGCAAATAGTATAATTATAACCGAAGTCACTACAGGCTGGGTGGGTGGGGGGGGGGGGGTAGGAGGCCTGCAGGAGTACTCTCGCCTATGTAGATGACCATCCTAACAGCCGTGACAAATGAAGAAACGTTACAGACAGAAATATTTCCCTGTCTGCCCGTCTGCGCAACAGAAACATTGTGTTTGCAAAAATTGTTTCCCAGTTTGCTCAAAAGGAGCAACAACGTGTCCTCGTTTGCCACGGCATGTTAAGTTGTAGATAACACTCTGCACTATCTGAGATCATCTCACTAGTTAATTTTATTTACTACTTGCATGAGTAATCTGGAGATTAGTGGATCAGATTTGATACCATTAATTACTGGCAAAGTTCCTTGTTGCATTATACCATTCTATTAAAAAAATCACACCTTTTTTAAAATTTCCAGGATCGCAATTTTTTTTTGCATTCAAACCATTTTTATTGACTGAGAAAAAGACCTTATGTGGAATAAAGCTATACTGACAGTAAGGAAGCTTTCACAGTCTCAAAGGACAATTTGTAAACAAATTCCTTGAATGTTTATTCACCCACAAGTAATCCTGGTAACAAGTAATTTTTCCTGATAACAAAGAAAGTTTTGCCCTTGACTGTGTGTGTATAGGCATCAAATCAAATCATATCAAGTCTGAGTTTTTGTTTTTATCTTGCTCAATTGTTGGCTCAAAGTTAGGATCAGCCAGCGACTTGTTGTCCATTGACTTTAGTTATTTCCACCTTGGTTGAATTTAAAAATTATTTATTCATTTCTTGTCTTGCTTCAGTTGAAAAAGTCCTGTTAATTTAGAGGAATTTCCTCTAACTGATGCAAGTATAAGACAAATTTGTCAACAATCAGATATTCGACACTCTTGTATTTGACGACTTGTGGATTTTGTTATCACTCTATTCAAGATGGAATACTAACAGTTTTTCTCAGCACATTTTTCGGTTTCTATGCAAAGAATTAATATTAGTAATACTAAAAATGTTGTTGTGCAATGTTTGTACTATATGTTTGTACAATCAGGCATGTGTTTAAAAGGTGAAAGTAATCAGTGGGGAAATTTTTCCCTCATATTTTAGGTGAGCTCAGGATTTGTGTCAGGAAGTCCATTTCTGACAGTGAGATCCATAGAAGTAGCAAAGAAGGCAGATTACAAGATGACATTCATTCCTGTGGCGTTTATTCTGGTGCGCATGTGGGGGACCATAAGGTTTTTCCGCTTATTAGCTTGCCTGCCAGGTTGTCACAAAATTGGTCCCAGACCTGCCCTACGATGGCTTGAGATACTTCAAGTGAGTATAAAACACATTTTACTTCATTTCTTCAAAATGTGGGTCTTGTAATGCAAATAAAGTTAACTTTCTCATCATGGATACCTCAGTCTACAAAACATACAGCTGGTGTTGGTCCCTGCATGCTGTTTTTTTTTTTTTCAGTCGTTTTATCATGGGCTTGTCAATCCAGGTCAAATGAATTTATTTAGCACTAACCATATATTTAAGGGGCACTGCACATGCAAGGGGACTCCCATATCAAACATGTACAATACATTGATAATGAGTAAAGGAAACTCAAGGGCATTCCAAAACCTTTACAAACCCATGTTTCAGCTCATTGAGGATTCTTGAATGAAACAACCTGTAAATAGCAGTTTAACATATCACTGAATGTAAAACAAAAATGAAAACAAGTCCACACAGACAAAAAAGAAAACCAACTGTTATTTATTAGTAATAGACTAGAAAATAGGCCCTTTGCACAACCCAGTCACATGGTAGAAAATAACACCTTGCTGGTGATTGAGCAAGCTACGCTCTGGGACATGAAGTGGCTTTGTTTTGGATGTCCTTCAGCGCGTAGCTTGGTCACCAGCAGGGTGTTATTTTGTACCATGTGACTGGGTCGTGCAAAGGGCCTATTATCACCTTCAACTTCATATTTTAGAAAAGCCATTTTTAAAATTATTACATTTTCAAACCTGGTAATGAATGATTATCCTGCTGGTAGGAATAGTCAGGAAACCAAGTAAGGGAAATATTGCAGGAATCCACCTCCATTATGGCACTTGGAGAAAGTAATAGTTTTGTTATGCTTTTCGCGGAACGTCCGATAATCAAAAATACCTTATTGTTACTTTTTTTGCAGAAACATAATTTTGCGAAACTGAAAGAGAAATTTTGTACCAGACTACCCATACAGAACTTTTGCCAATATTTTAGCAAGATCTCAGCAAGATTTTTTGCAAGTTTTGCCTGCTGAGATTTTGATATATCTCGCTGTACTGAGATCGCGGCAAGATCTCACCATTCACATGATCTTAGTGAGATCTCACCGACATCTTGGCATTCTTTGCTGGATCTTGGTGAAGCCTCATTGCCTCAAGTGAGATTGCTGGTATCTCACCCGCTTTCTTTACGGATTTTGGACCAAAATAGAAACTGCTCACAGTCTACCTAACTAACAGTACAGCTACATTACTTACAGTACGACTACATTACATGTTTACAAAACAGCTACGGAAAAAAAGAAAACGTGAAAAGGAAGGTTGTTGACGTCATCCCCAAGGCAATGGGGGAGGATGGTTCATGAGAGGAGGTTCTTTGAAAAGAAAATTTGGAGGTTCAAATAAAAATTCCAAAAAAGTTGTTTAAATTAAAAGTTCCCATTTTTTACCTTGGGCAACAGTACACTCCAAATAAAGATAAACCAGCTTTCTTTCATGATTTCTTTGATCAACTTACAGATTTCAATTGCGAAGATATAGTCCTTGGAGGAGATTTGTCCTTGATATAAAGAAAGACAAAAATGGCAGACTTTCTAAAACGCACCAAAATGGAGACTTTTCCTTTATAATAAGCCAAAGCTTAGTTTGCAACACCATTCTTGCAGATATTATGACAGGCTACAAAACAGACCATTCAATGATTACATTACATTTATCGCTACTCTCAAATCCAAGGGGGCTGGGTTTTTGGAAATTAAATACATCCTTCCTAACTGAGATGGACTATGTAAACCAAATCAAGCCAACACCTACGGAAACTATAAAAGAGTATGAGAATGATAACTTGGTAAACCCCTCTTTACTTTGGGAGATGATAAAAGTGTGTGAGAAATCACTCCACTATGCAAAGATTAAAAACGGAATATCATACAACGTGAAGCTGAAATAGAAAAAACAATTGGCAATTAGGAAAGGAAATGGACAGAAGAGCAAGCTTGAGAGAATAGTAGAATTTCACACTAAAGGTGCAATTTTGAGATCGAAAACGAAATGGTATAACGAAGGAGAGAAAAACCCAAAAATTATATTTTCTGAATCTGGAAAAACAACAATTTAAACAGGGAACAATAAGTCAACTTAAAATGAATGATGAAGCTCTTGTCACCACAGATGAAAAAATTTTAGCTGAATGTGAGGACTTTTATAAAAATTTGTATACCGGTACATCCAAATTAATTACCTGCAATCCAGAGTCTTTAATTGAGAACCACCCTATTTTCCATAAAGTATAGTTTTTCCAAGGCGTCACAAAAGTAAAACACTTGAACGAAAAAGCTAACAATTTTCTGTCCCTCGATGAACTGAGAATCAGGTACAATCTAAATGCATTCCCTTTGAAATACTGAACTGAAATCAACTAAGAATATACATAAATTGAATTTTGTAAACAATGGCCCAGAATACATTGAGAATTTCTCTTCCAAACTAATGAAAACCCAACGTACAACCTGCTGTGTATATACCAAACTACACAACAAAATCTATTGCTTTGATAGAAAGTCAGCAAAAATGGATGAATGATTGTGAAATTACAAATGCTGAACATATTAACTGGCACGAGGCATACCAGTAAACTTCAAACTGCACAAAAAGCACAAAACTTAGGGAATTTCAATTCACACCTTTGCACAAACGAATAGCAACAAAAGACTTAATTTCTGTTTCAAATCAGAATTAAACAAAACCTTGAATGTTCTTTTTGTCATGAGGAGCCAGAAAAACTAAATCATCTTTTCTGGAAATTTGTCGAAACAGCTTCTTTCTGGATAGACCTAACATCATGGCTGACTCAATGCAAAGTAATCCTTGACAAGCAATCATTGCAGTGTATCGTTGCCTTGGGTTTAGCAGCAGATGCGTCTACACATCATTATCAAATCAATTTCTGGCGTCTCCTTGCCAGATACTTTATCTGTCTTTGCCAAATAAAAGAAAATGTTATAAATTTGGAGGGGTTTCTTTGATATCTTAAAGTGTACCTAACCCCAAAAATTATTTTTCGATAAAATAAACCTTTGCACCAGTTCAAAACACATTACACCTTTCCTTTCTCCATTTTACCAAATGCTGGCTTTTAACCCATTGACACCTAAACCGGCCGTAACTGGCAGACCTTGACCTCTGTTCCGCTTCTGACGTCATCAGCTTTGACCAAAATAGGAATCCTATTTTCCCCAGTTCTGCAGGAGCGAAAGTGATACCCAAATGATATTGATTGGGCTAATGGAGCTTGAAATATGCACGAAAACGCTTAGAAATTTCCTCCAAAAACTAGGGGGAAAATTTCCCTCACTTACCCTTGGCTACTCCATGTTAAGTATTTCCCATCTCATTGATGCTTTCGTGGCAATTCTTGAACTGAAAGCAAGCCCATTAAAACGCCAACAAAAGCATAAAAAAGATACAAGGAAAGGAGAACGGAAAAGCGAAAAATAAAAATAAAGAAATCGAAAAGCCTAAAGAGGTGGGTCACTTTCTCATCCAAAAACTATCTCGAAATTGTGATTTGTGCGCATGCCCGAGCTAAAATGTCGTTAAATGCGATGCTAGTGAAAAACCTGGCATGTCTTTATTTTGCAAATGCATTTTAGAGAAATTTGAAGCGTATTTAGCCTATAACTGACTAGAAAATGTTCAAAATGTCTAGAAAACAGTTTTTTTTTTTCAAAAATCTCCATGAGTCAAGAGGTTAATATCACATTCAAAAGTTAGGAAAAACTGAGCATCAATTGTTGCACGACCGAGTCAGAAGGGGCATGGGTCTATTCCTGGGTTGACGTCACAAACTGATTTGCATGTATGTTTACAAAGACTTGATGCGATGTAAATCAGTTTGTGACTTCAACCCAGGAATAGACCCACACCCCTTCAGACTCAGTCGTGCAACAAATGGTGCACAGTTTTTCGTAACTTTTGAATGTTATAAATACTCAGCATTTATTAAAAAGGAGAAACAAAAGGTGTCATGTGTTTCGAACCGGTACAAAGCTTTATTTTAGTGAAAAATAATTTTTGGGGTTAGGTACACTTTAAATGTACATATAAAACAGAAGCAGTTGCTCCGCTGGCATCTTGGGAATTCTTGGCAGTGTTTGCATTGATTAATTTCACAATTTGGTAGGAAAATGAAGAAGCAAGTAAACTTTTGCGAGAATTTACTAGATGGATAATCTTACAATGGGCACTATAGTAACTGACTAATTAAGCTGTTGTTGCTCAGCCATATTTTATAATACATAATTTGAACAAAATCATGTATAACAACGTACAGGTTGACATGTTATGTTCGCAACATTAAGCATGACATTGTAGTAAACAAATCAGCATTTATGGGATGTCTTCTATCAATTTCTTTTACTTTCAGGGTATTGGAGACAACAGCCAGGGCTTTGTTAATTTCATCTTGTTTTGCCTATTTACTGACAAGATATGGAGAAGGCTCAGACTGTGTTGTAGCAGATCTCCAGAGAGAGAAGCAATGCTTCAGGGTACAAGTTTATATTATGCTGTCTCAGATTAAAATATAGTGGCTCTAATTGTATTTATAGTTCACCACTAAATTTTCTCAAGTCTGATTGGGTTAAATTGTTCACGTGATGCTATAGTGCCCCCGCATGGAGCAACAATATTTAAACAATAGAGTGTTTCTGTCGAGGAACTATTGGCTGATAGTTGCCCCGCGGAAATTTGATGTTCTTAAAACAAATATTTGCCCAAGAAGCGAAGCTTCGAGTCAAATATGCTAGTTTTAAGAACATCAAATTTCCAAGGGGCAACTATCAGACCGATAGTTCTGAGACAGAAACACTCTATTGACTTAATTGTTCACCGCTAAATTTTCTTCTGCACGCACATTCACAAACTAGCATCTTGACTTTTTTGCTGCAAGCCGAAATGCACGAATAAACGAAAATCAGGCAAGAAACCCTCTCTTTGCAGATCAATCAAATAACGTTTTTTTTTTTTGACGAAAGCCCACTTGTTTACAATATCAAATATCACATGTTTTATTTAGACCAATGAGAATCGGAGAAAATTTAGTGGTGAACTATAACAGCTCATAGTGCCCGTCCGAGGAAAATACCCGGATGGACAGTGCCCGTTTGGTAAACAAGCAGCTATTTAGAGCATTTCTTACCTGGTTTTGATTTAGTTCATTTCTTGTCTAGTTCTAATTCATTTGCTCAGTTCAATTCTTTCGTCCACAAAAGTTAAAAAAAATTCAAACTTTTTAATAGGCGTGTTGTTTAATAGGTGCGGTAGAAAATTTAGCAGTGAACAATAAAGACAGTAGAGTGATTTTGTCTCAGAACTATCGGCTAAATGCCCCTTGGAAATTTGATGTTCTTAAAACTAGCATATTTGCCTTTGAAGCTTTGCTTCTCAGGCAAATATTTGTTTTAAGAACGCCAAACGGGGCAACTATCAGCCAATAGTTCCTCGACATAAACACTCTATTGTGTAAATATTATCACCAAGGCTCTGCTTTGCTAAACCATCATAATTAATGTTCACAATAAAAACAATAGTACAATAATTTTATGCTCAGGGACAAATGTGGCATGACTGCTGTCTAGCTCTCTTGCCAGTAAATTGAGATAAGGCCATCCCAATAAAACGTTTCGTTTCCTATCGCCCGACCGACCCATTTTTTTAAAAGTAAAAAAAATCCAGATTCACTAGTCAAAGAAGCAATTACTTTAATTTACAAGCACAAAAATTGTATGATGTGATATCCTTGTCTTTAATTAACATCGATACTACGTTTTCTTTAAAGGAATAATGTTCTCCAGTTACCGGGCTTTCTTACTTAGCAGCCTGGCCTTCTCTGGAACCCAGACCCCTGCAAGTGTTCATTCTTTTTTCATTTTTTTTGCCTGACCGACCGACCCACCATCACAAGAGACGGGGCGAGTGGAAACGAAACATTTTATTGGGATGGCCTAATTGCAATATTTTATTTCATTCATTCACCAACAATGATAATACATATTTTTCAAAAAGTATGAATTTTTTTAATTGCAAGGCAATTATGTAATATTCTACTAAAAAATACGAGAATAATATATATATATATAGATATATCAGCATGTGGACTACTCAATATGAGTACATATGGATTTTAATACAGTTCTGTTTCGTAGACCAACAAACATTGGTCCACTCATCAGTTAATCTCCATACACACTGAAGCATCGTTAAGGCTTACATGATGTAAGCCGTAACGATGCTTCAGTGTGTATGGAGATTAACTGATGAGTGGACCAATGTTTGTTGGTCTACGAAACAGAACTGTATTAAAATCCATATGTACTCATATTGAGTAGTCCACATGCTGATATTACCGCTCCTTAACTGTAGAGCACTTCTCTGGGATCAACGGTGAAAACCACTTGAATATATATAGATATATATATATTTAAAAAATATTGTTTTAATTGCAAGGCAATTGTATAACAATAATATTACTGTATATTTTTTAAAAAAATATGGCAAATTATTTAATATTTCATTATGGAAAAATGAGAAAATCTATATCTAAGAAAGTAGCAAAAGCTTCAATATTTTTTAAGTGGTCATCAATAGACAAATTTCGATATATTAAAATTCAACCTACAAAAGACCTCAGCACAAGGCTCTGGGGAATAAATACAGAGTTTGTGGAGTTTATTCCCCAGAGCCTTGTGCTGAGGCTGAATTTTAATATATCGAAATTGGTCTATTTATACGTCAACAATATTAATATATATTTTTAAAAAAATAATTTTTTTAATTGCGAGGCAATTATTTAATATTCTACAACGAAAGAAATGAGGAAGATATTCTTAGAAAATAGCAAAACGGATGCAATAAAGCAAACATAGTCTTTTTTCATGACTGCTTTAGACGTACCGTATTTTCTAAATTAAACGCAGGGCCGCGAAGAAATCCGCATCTGCATTCCTTGAAAACTCGCTGTGTAATAGTTTTTCTGATAGGACAGTAGATCTGGTTTTCGGTGAAAAATTTTCAAGAGGTTTCGTTCCATTGCCTCTTTTGCGGCAGTTCTGATGTAAGGTGGTGGTTTGAGTTCTAACACATTTCCGTAGATCCCCCAACGTCTTCGGTGCTCACAATGACTTTTGCGTCATATATGTCAAAAGTCTGGCTACGGCCCTGGTCACTCAAGATATACACCTATAATACTGCCCTAGATAACTGACTTGACAAGTGCCGATACGTTCAAATCATCCGTTCATCCACGGAAAACATCGGTTACTATTAAGCCCGACGTTTGCTAATCAAACTGCTCGGTAATCAAACTTTATAACTGAGCGTAATTGAACTCAATCAAATTCGATTAGTTCGATAATCGAACGCAATCGAACCAAAAAACCTTGTGTTTCAGATCGAGTTCGATTGGGTTCGATTTCCCTAAATACCTTTCGTTCGATTGGTCAATTTTTTGTGAAAGTTCCATTACCGACCGAGGTCGAACCTTAAAACCTTCCTCAGAAAAAGAAGAAGAGCATTTAGCTTTTCAAAGAAATTCTTGCGTCGAATTAATTTTATCTCTAGCGTCAGAAATAATAGAAGTAATAGTAGTTACGTAATATTAATCTTGGAACTCGGAGATGGGAGCTTATGTAAGTGATTTTAAAAGGTAACTTGTAAGTCCAAGCTTTTCTTTTAATGAAAAAACTAATTGCTTTCGCAGCTTTTCGCTGGGCTAGCCATTGATTTTACGTAATTTGACAAAAATATCGGACTGCCGGTCATTTAGTGAAATGAAAACCTTGACCGGCTGCCGGTCATATAGACACAGTGTTCTTTATAAGGTGTTTTTCAGCTGCAAAGATCGGAAATGAGCAGTAGCGAATTATTTTATTAAAACAGGAATCCGTTCGCACTTCATTCTGCCTTGACGTTTGAACTCCTTTGGAAAAATTTCAAACATTTCTTCAACGGTAAACTAGAATCTATCTCGGCAGAAACTTAGGTCTAGTTGCTAGCTTTCGACGACTAGTAAATCATTTTATTGTATGTTTTGAAGATAATTCTTTCGCAAATTTCGCACGATCAAACAAACCTTGCCTCAATTCGGATTCTCTTTATTTTCTCCTTTTCTTGAAAAGCTGCATTAAATCTTAAAACCTCGCCTGGAGTCCATTTTTGGCGCTTTCTTGAGCTTTTGAAAGCTATACGCGCGATTTTCATTTCAATGGTCTGTTTACAGCCGAAAATGAACTTCAGGTGAGATTTCAATTTCAGCTTAATTATAAATCCATACGAAGTCTCATACCACAGGCGACCCATACGTTGTATGTGATTTACATAAGAGAATATATGAGAACAAAACCTCAGAAGGTAAACTCGCCTAAATGTCTTTAAATCGAGTCCAGGACCACAGAGACATCAAAATAACGTAAGGAAAACACAAGGTAAGTCATTTTTATTTGCATTCTTTTCCACATGTAGAATTTAGGGCAATTTTCGAACTTTTCTCATATCTTCTCTTACACAATGTCACATAAATCACATACAACGTATGGGCGCCTGTGCTCATACAAACTCTTATAGTACGTTTTGGTCACCTGTGATATCTCGCGAGAAAGCAGTTAAACTAATTGTCACGCATAATTAGAGCTTACTTATATTTAAACTGAGAATGCACAACCAGAACGCTTTCAACCGCGCTTGTAAAACGAAGTTGAGATGACATCAAACTGCACAAGACCGAAGACATTGTGTCAGCAAACTTCTGTCGTTGGTTACAGCAGGAGTTTACTGTCACCAAGTAACGTTCACGTTTTGAAAAAACGGCTGGTTAACTGGCTTCCTGCACAGCAATCTCATCCGCAAAACCCGCTTTTCTTTTTCTCCGGAAGTCCACGTTTCACGGACCGTTCTGCGCAGACTCAGAATTCATTCGCTCAATCTGATTGGCCGAGAATAAAAACAATGCACTATGCGCATGCTCCAAAAATCGGAGCTGGCTAGAGTTTTAAGGTCCGACTTATGGCCAGAGTCTGCGTTCTTGTTGCTAATAAAAAACGGGCTCTAGGGACGAGATTGTCTTGGCAGAATTTATTTTGGCTAGAGGGGGTAGGCTGTAATAAAGGCTGTAATAAAGTTAGAAATCTTTTCAGTTCTTGTCTTTGAGCTATTGAAAGCTATATAATTTGGTTTTATCAACTGGGTCGATGATGTCAATTGGCCACTGTAAAGAGATTCAAGAGCTGACGTTTCGAGCGTTAGCCCTTCGTCGATTCGCTCCGAAGAAGGGCTAACGCTCGAAACGTCAGCTCTTGAATCTCTTTACGGTGGCCAATTGACATTATCAACCCAGTTGATAAAACCAAATTATATTGTTATACTTCCCACCGACGCAGCACCACAGTTTCTTTAGAAACTTACCCCCTCTATTGAAAGCTATATACATATTTCCAACGCGTGCTCATGGAATGCTTGTTAGATATAGTGAAAGTGCACCTAACCATCAAACTTTTTCCGCTAAAATAAAAGTACTATGAAATTGGATTACAGTAAAATCAGTTCCACCCGTTTCTGTTAGATGTGAAATTATTACACTTGGATGCACGTTATTACTATCCAGCTCATCTGTCCAAAAATACGGAGAAATACACCTTATTCCAAAATGGCTTCCATCTTAACATTCTTTTGTTGGTATTCAAATTTTTCTTGCCTCGTTTTTAAGCACAAAAATCAAAAGAATATTTTATCTCGAACGAGGCAACAAGGGTCAATTTGTATGTGCATAAATCAGCGGCCATTTTGGAATAAGGTGTATAGCAATGATGGGGTCGTCTATTTTGCAAGTTGCGAGATTGCGACTGTCTACAGGCGGAAATCTATTTGATGATTTAGCTCAGGAAAACCAGCATTTATAAACCCATCGCTCACTCGGGGGAAGACGAGCCGCAGATTCACATGGTGGTCTTATTTTAAAAATCCACCCCGCTCCTCATCCCCACACCTTTCACATGAAGTGCCACTCCCTTCCCCACCCCCCTTCTCCCAGGCCGATACCGTTTCCCGTTCCCCCATTACACTATCAAAATACTCTGATTGCTGTTGCTGTCATCGTTCCTTTGTAAACAGTGGCCGCCAAATGATTAATGCATAATAGCTCGTTAACTAAAACAATTAACTTATCAATCTCCAGCCAAACTGCGCGTAAACGAAACGTGAGCTGGTCCACTCTAGTGGCCCTACTGCAGAATTAGCGACACGAGTAGTGTTTTGATCATTCAAGCACCGAAGAAAGTCACTTGAAAAGAAAAACTGAGGTCAGTGGAATTCTTACTCTGACTGGTAACAAACGCGTTTTTGTACCTGTTTGACTTCGACCATTTATCGCAGCGCTAAAATGTTGTACTTTTAATTCTAGTGACTGAAAGCGATTTATCGTATACCGTGTACCTTCATTCACCGATATATCGCCTCTTTTGCCGGGCGTTCAATGAGTGTTTTTGAACCAGATCTGGACCGAATATGGCGAGCTAGCTACCTACGTGTTTTTCAAACTAATTGACCTTAGTATCGCTTGGTCGATGGTACACCATCCAATTAATTAAACCGAAAACTGTTTTCGTTTGAACTAAGTGACTTTCTCAATAAGTGTATTCGTATCAAACGTGAAGAACCATACAGAGTGTACAGCTATCGCATTAGCTAGCTTTCATCTTTTCTGTTATTAAAGAATAGAGAGTAGTTAAACAGATTTCATAATGTTCAATTACGCTGCTTTGAATAGCTTTAATTTATAATAAAAAGATGTCTAAATGCGGGTGTTAACACGAAGAAAAGGGCGCCATATTTAATTACCTATAACGAGAGGGTAAAACCAAGACAAAAGAAAATGGTTTGGCTAATCGTGTACATGAAAAGAACTTTAAGTAGATTTGTACTTCTGTTTTAATTTAAATTTGTTACTTTTAATCAGGACTCTTTCTATTAAAAGTTGACTCGATTAGCTCCGCAAATTTATTTGTAAGTAAAATCTGAGCGATTTTTGGATTCAGTAGGGACAACGTTTAGAAAGTGCGCCACCTTTCGAACAAGCGAATATATTCGTTTCCGCGCGTTTCATTTGTGTCAGCGCGGCAACCAAGGAATGTTCCAAGTTTGTTTGTGATTACACATTGTTGAACTAAATTATTTTCAATTGCATTTTTTTCTTTACAGCTATCACGACATGTCAAACGAACCTCAAACACCGAAAGTAACTGTCACGGACGACAGTGAAGATGTCACAGAAAAGGAGCGCTCACCCGCGGAAAACGCATTTTACGAATCGTTCCTTATTCAGTCGCGTTCCGCAATCGAGAACCTTTACGCGTCCAACATATACCACAGCCAAAGGCACGCCAAAGAGGTGAAAGATCTGGACAGACAAAAGCATTACAGCATGTGTCAAATGAGTAATAGGCAAAAAGAAATGGTTAAAAAGATGGCGCAACTACAGGAAAAACAGGAGCAGATCCTGGAAGAGAAAAGAAAACAACGCTTACAAGTTGGGTCAACGAAAGGTGATCAACGGATTAGGCCGCATTCGACGTCATCGTTAGCAGATCGCAAGTCTCTACGCAAACACAGGCCACGATCCGGATCGATGCCATATCTCGAGCCTCTCGATCCGAGTCTCGTCAACCGAAGTTTGTCGAAGTCTTCCGAAAATCTCTGTATGGAGTCCTCTCTACTGAGTGCAAGCCTACCGTCCCATGCGCTCTTATCGCGATCTTGCGAGGATTTATCGACTCTTGGCAAAAAGAACGGCAAGTGTATTTTGCCAGCGTTAACGAAGGCCCCGAAAACGAAATCAATCGAAGACTCATCTGAAGATTCCGATTCGACCTTTATAACCCGAATGCCATCTTCACCTCCGACTAAACCTAAAGTCAACCTAAACTTGGCGCCTTCAAGCTTCAAGCCCGAGCATCGCCGAGGATCGCTCGATCCTTCCGTTGTACGGGAACTGGACAGGAGGCGAGGTGTAGCAACAGATAGCCCTCCCACTAGCCCAAAGAGTACACAAACAAAATGGGTTCCGAAGTCTTATGGATTGTCTCAGGGGACGAGAGGTCTTCCTCCTGTTTAATGCGATTATGCTCCCAAAATTTACTACCAAAAAGCCACTCTCTAGACTTGATTAAAGTGTCAGCAGGAGCAGTTATCCCCACGGTCTGTCGGCCACAGATGAAATATACAGACATAGGGCGTTTTCCCACATCTGAATAGGATAAGTGAATCAAAAGACGATGCTGGCATAAAAAAGTTCAATTCGATCCCAGAGGATTGGTTTGGTACACCAATCTGTCTGTCGGTTTTTTGTTTTGTGTAGTCATGAAAACGCTATATATGAATTTATCAGTGACTGCTGCTATTGTGAATGTCTAGCCTGCTCTGTGTCGACCTGGCAACGAATTAAGAAGGACAAGTTACTTTTGCTGGTCTATTTCACCTGCGCGCGTTCTCCACGTTCGATCGAAACGGGCATTAAGCAATTTGTTACGAGAACAAACAAGAAAATATACTTAGCAAGAAATGAATAAGCCTTAATTTCAGTTGTTGCGGTTCTGGCATCTTCTCTTGTACACAAAACGGTATTTGGCTATTCAACTCGTGTTTATAGACGATATTCCCTCTTTATTTTACAGTTTCACTTATCTTGGATTTCAAAGTTTAGTAATTTAAAATAAATTTAAGTTTGAATCTTTTAACCGGCATGGTTCGTAGAGTTTCCCATTAGATCTGGGATGTGCGGCTGAGCCGGATTTTATTGTCTTCTTTTCCGCCATGTTTGCTATAGGCGCAATACGGAAACAGCTTTCCGTAGTTCCCGGTTCCTCTAAGTGCGTATTTCTCTAGTCAGTGCTTTCTGACTTCGGTTCAAAGCGGACCGTAAAAATAAGTTAAGGTCCCAGCCTCAAACATACACTTCATAAGCAGACACCTCTCTAAAGTATGCCGCACTTCTTCCTGCATGGGCCTAAAGGTATCTGTTTACCAGACGTTTCCTGGCTGTGCTTGAAAAGTATTCCAATACCTGTTTTTCGTGAAATTTAAGACGGCACAAGCCAGCTCGGCCAGAGGACACGAGAGAAGCAGCAGAAAATCCCATTGCAAAATTTCCACTTTTCTGTGAGCAGGAGTTAGAGCTTCGCGCAGTTGTCCAACCATGCATGAGCGAAAGCCACTGGTCGACCAGCGAACTTGTCTTAGCTCTTATTAACCGATGAGGAGGTCTGTATGGGAGAATCTTGACCGAGGTCGTGAGTATATATAGACCGAACGCAGTGACGTCTGTACTTACGACCGAGGTCAAGATTCTCATACAGACTGACTAAGCTCGGTTAATAAGATGTTTATTATATGGCCAAACGGAAAGTTAAAATTGCTAAACGAAACTGTTTCGTTCTCGAGCTCGCTGACGTTTTGCAGTGTTTTGTTTGCGAACGGCGATGAGCTGAACTTAAATTTGCAAAAGTTTCCATTTAGATAGAGAAAAAGGGGACAATGTGTTCCTGTTTTGTTTGTAACGTTCTGACCCCAAAATGCAACCGATCTAGATGCCGGTCTAGATAGGAAAATCCAGACCGCGGTCAACATCGATTTCAGCCAATCAAATTTGTGAATTCGCTAGTGTCCAGTCCACGTGGGACACGGCCATATAATAACTGCCTCAAATCCGAGATACTCTATGAGAGTTGCGTTCAGGGAATCAGGAGTGATAATTAACGATGGTGCGAAACTACATGTACAAAGAACGTTTCTGGTGATACAGTCATTAAAATGAATAGCAAAATATAATCTGCAGGAATATTCAATCAATCACGGTAGTTGCACTGACTCGTCCCCAGTCGTCTCCTGTGACAAAATAGCAAGACGCGATGGATGTTCCCATCATTCCCCGCGCTTGTTATTTTTTCTGATAAGAGACGACTGGGGACGAGTCAGGTAGTTGCATGTATCACGCGCACGACATCTCCGAGAGTTGTATACAACTTTACTTTTATGATTCCCGTCCTGGAACGTAGCCAAGATTTTTCAAGGGGGGGGGGGGGGGGCACACATTCGCACGTTTTCGCCACTTGAATATTGTATGTTGTTTACTTCAAAAAGTCTCACAATTGGGGGCGTCACGGGCATCCCAGGACCTCCTCCCCTCCCTAGCCCTAGCTACGCCCTTGCCCGCCCTGTGCGCAAGACTCATGGACTCGAATGCGCGTTCGCGTACTGCAGAGCTATCATTTTATTCCTAAAAATCTACTGTATCCACAATAATATCAATAGTGCCACCTGCTAATTGCAATTACATTTACGATTGTGCTATCCGACTGTACCGCTTATTGTACTTAAGGCGGGGGTAAACATGAAAAAATACACTTTTTTCGTATCTTATATCTTATGTTTTTTTGGTTAGATGGTATCCTTTTTCAAAAGGTCTACGGCGTCGTCTTCGAACAGTTTATTCCACATGAACTTCATGACAGCAAAATAAAATGTCGCCTCCGTTGCGTTGAAGACAATCCCCAACGCCTGCAAGCCTTTCGATCTCGTTTCGAATTCGTGAATCCCAGTGATGTCCAACGCAGCTTGCGAAGACATTAACAAAAACAGAAAAAAGTTTTCTAAAAAGAACACGACAAGTGTGCAGTTGTAAGCGACAGAGAGGCACGGAAACCTGTCGGACCTGCTGCCTGGCGCGGGTACAAAGTTCCATAAGCAAACCACGGCAGTGATAGTTATTTCATCGGCAATGAACCCAACTTCGATGATGGCGCTCTCGGCCAGATGTTCGTGGCAGAAAAGCATCACATTGTAGGTAATGACGACGAACAATTGAAAAAGAAACGACCAAAACCGAGCCAGCCTAACGAGGCGAGCGAACACCACATTCCATCCCGGAAACTCGGGCAGTTTGAATAAAATCCCAATAGCGATGAAATTGTTCACGGCCGCGCACGACTGCCAGGCGATTTCAAATCTCGTCGGGTTCGGATACAGTGTGAAGTTCTCGCATCTCAAAGTGGCAAGTTTGGCGCGCAAGAAACAATCCGTCGCGTACACTGAGTACAGAGAGAGACTAATAAATCTCCACAATAAGAAAACGAAATACGCAGTTACTAATATATGCCCGCTGATATGGCTGTTAAGTATATTGTCCGCATGTCCAGTGCCCTGCTCTAGCTTATCACTTGTTGCTTCGTTTTCGACTGCCGTTCTCGTAAGAGTTTCTTTTTCTTCCTCGCTTGTGGGCATCCGCTGTTGTGCGGGAAAGCCATATGTCTAGCACGGTATTTATCTTTAAAGTCTGAGTTGTGTCAACATACACACACAAGTGGCACCAGTTTTTAGTTCATTATTTATTATCAGAAAACAACGAAACTACCCTGCGAGCAGACTTATCTAGGAAGATCGAAGGGACCTCGGCTCGCAGGGTACAACGAAACAAGATGGAAGGCGTAAAAAGCAATATTTATAGGCAAAAGTTCCCCCCCCCCTTTCCCGCTGTCCCCATCTAACCGGACATTTAGTATAGGCGCACTTCCGTACGAACAAGCCTCTATCAAAGTTCTGCAGTTTACAGGACCACAGTGCCAGCAAGCCGGTTTTATCTTCTTTCTGAACTTCTCACGTCTAGTTTTCTGTTTTACAACAGGAATGGCCTTCTCGATTCCTTTTCCGTTTCACACATTCTGATGTTTACAACAAAAAAAAGAAAAAAAAAGCTTCCAAGTCTATTTGGAAAGTAGCCTTTTCGAGGGTAGGCCTTTCCGAAACGTCAGCTTTCACGGTGACTTGTCGCTTTAATTAGTTAATTTTCGCTTGGCAACATGTATAATATGGGATATGAATGATTGCTTTTTGACCCGCTGTTGAACACGAACAGTTAAAGTGTATATGACATGAAAAATATTTTCTTCTTATTTGAAAGGCCTTTCAAAATTGAGAAGAATGGCGTTCTTCTTTTTGAAATATCATTTTTCGTTTTAGAGATATTGACATTTTTCTATTATGCAAATTAGATCAGTGATGATGTCAGCTGGTTTGAACTAAAAAATGGTAAAATACTGAATAAGCAATATCTCTAAAACTGTTGATGCAGTGTTCTTGAAACTTGGCACCACAAATGTGCATCACAAAAGAAACAAAATGATACCATCAGTGCTGTTGCTATGACAACAGGTTTGCAGCTAGTACTGTCATAATAAAAACTGAAATTCCTAGTTTTTGCTTAAACCAAGAATCATCTACCGCAGCCAATCCAATGATGGTGTTTGAGACAACATGGGAACTATGTCTGTTCCAAGTAGGACCCTTTGTCTCACTTTAGACGTTGCAAATGGAGATATTTGGTTTTGTAACAGAGAGAGACTGGAGCTGAAAGAGTTGCTATGGTAACAATTCTAAGGGTGCCATTTTCTTTCTTTAGGGATTCACATTTGTGGTGCCAAGTTTCAAGAACACTGCATCAATAGTTTTAGAGATATTGTTTATTTTGTATTTTACCATTTTTTAGTTCAAACCAGCTGACATCATCACTGATCTAATTTGCATAATAGAAAAATGTCAATATCTCTAAAACGAAAAATGATATTTAAAAAAGGAACACGCCATTCTTCTGAATTTTGAAAGGCCTTTCAAATAAGAAGAAAACATTTTTCATGTCATATACACTTTAAAAGACTTGGAACTTCTTCAGTAAAATATTGAATCTCCTCGCCACCCACCCATGGGGAAACTGTTTCCAGGCATTGGCTCTACCCTACCCCGGTTGGGGATAGATTGTTGAAAAGAAAATGGCTTCTACCTCGCTACATGGTGAACGTAGCCATGTAGTTTCTCGCGGAAAGAAACCTCCTTCTCCACTTGTTCAAGGTAGTAAAACACCAATACCAAGAGTTAGTGAAGCAAAGAAACGTCTCAACAGCTCTGATGGCAGCTCTAAACAGTTTGTGTCGGCTGCAAAGGTCCCGTCACCGGGTTGTAAGTCAGCGGCGAAGCAACGGCCTTCAGACATCTTGAATCCAAAGACTGTGGATCCAGTAAGTAGTTTTGTTCGTCTTATTGTACTTTTAGGCAGAGCTTTAGCTATATTTTTCACTTAGGTTAGTCTAAAACCTTAGATCATCATGATCATGGTGTGTACAAGATTGTAGGCAAACTTGTAAATAATTCATTCTTGAGTGTTTTTTTGACATGATGATTAGAGCTGGTTTAAACTAAGGTTTAAAGAATGCAAAACAGTCATCTTTATTTTATCGCCTCGATTTTAGTTTAATGACAAGACACCAAAGTCTTCTTTTGCTGCAAGTTACACAAATGGCGGAGTACCTTGCAGGTAGGTCAAGTTATTCGTTAAACCTTTCTGCTACAATGTTCAGAATAGTTCAGTAATTGATTTGAACACATGCAAAACTGTATTAGAACATACAGTTTTGGTGTTCCAAAGAAAAGATAAACAAAGTTGATGGATCCACAAGAATTTCTTCAATAATAGAGAGTTCTTTCTTTGGATTGCTTATGTGATTCATGCAAGGCTTTATAGGGCCTGTTTAAATGGAAGTAAGTTGCCCTGGTAAGTGTGAGAACTTTTCATACATTGTTTATAAATAGCAGCCAACCGTTTACATAAAAAAAATGCAAAGTTACCTTGGGAGGGTGGGGGGGGGGGAGGGGGGAGGCAGGGTGACCCTTAGTCTCCTTCACAGCCGTTATTAGGGTTGTCATGCAATGCCCCTCCCAACTAACGGCTGCTTCAACCCTAGCCTGCATCGCAGACGGACAAAACCGCTGGTAAAGTCCGTCTGCGCAACGGCTTCCAAAAGCTTGCTCCTTTTACAAGAATCTGTGTATTCATTTCTGATTGGCTAGTATCATATTGCTTTCTATCGAGCTTTTCGATTGGTGCAATTTATTTACTTCACGTGCAGTAGACGTGCAGTCAACTGTGCAGTCACGTAACAAGTTATTTCCTGTGAAAACAAAACGACGGAGATCAGTGATGAATGTTTGAAATCAATCAACTTCTACTAGAACGAGAAAACACACTAAAGACATTTCTTGGAGGCCACAATGTATTCGTGAATTTGACAGCAGGATACGGCAAATCTTTTACTTTCCAGTGTCTTCCTATCGCACCGGAAGCGCTTGTGGTTCCAGTGTTGTCGTTTTGATATCGCTGTTGCGATCGCTTATGGAAGACTCAAGTCGCTTATCTTTTATGATAATGGAGTCCCAGCAGACATTTAAGTTCTTCTTCTAACTTTTCTATCTGCTCAAGTTCTGCAACAGAGTTTTTGCAGATGTACTTGCTTATCAATTGGATCAATAACTCTAGATGACTCCAGACTATTCAATTCGACAAGCATGTCGAATTGTTTCCACCCTTTCTCGAGCAATACTCTTTCGTGACTCTTATCTATTAAACGACAGCATAAATTACAATATATGGACAAATTAGACACAGGCTTTTTGACCTTTACGACTTTTGTTTTTCAGAGTGTAAGCTTCTCAAATTGTCGCGTGACAATTACGCGATATAATACGAAACTATAGCTAGCAAATCAGAAATGAATACACAGATCCTTGCAAACCTGCAGGGGGTCGGAACAAGCTTTTGGGAGCCGTTGCGCAGACGGACTATACCGAGGATTATGTGACACGTCTGGCTGCAACGCAGGCTACTTCAACCCAAACCACATTCCTTTCCGCAGATTAGCCAATCAACACTTGGCTCACATATTCCTGAGCGAGTCGCACTAAGACTAACTGTCCAATAGCAACTCATGTTTTATTGGCGACTCATTCATGATGAGCCGCGCTTTCCCACAAACTAATTTGGTCTGGTGAGTGTTTTAGTGGGGTCAGAATAGTTCTGATGAATCATATTGCTCTAAAAACTGCTCAGTGTGCACAGTTTCAGAAAAGAAAAGTCCTCTGATACTTCTGTTTGAAGACATGACTAAACATCGACCATAGAAAACGGACAAATGAAACTCCCAATAGCGTTTTCTCTCATCAGGACATTTCGTAGCGATTTGGATTCCTTTCGGATCCTCAATGTGGTGTTATTGCCGGCATTCTTATCTGTCTTATCTGGTTGTAGCAGTCGCTTTGTCCTTGGTTTTCCTCTTATATTGAATACCAGTGTTTAATATTTCTTGCTTTAGTTGTTTCAGAAAATCTGATGCTTGATGAAATTTTGTCAATCACTGGTAGTGTTTATCTCTAACTCTACAGACGATAGCTAAGATCAAATTATTTCGGCAACCTTTAGAAGGCGACAAACAATTGAAGTATCTGGAGCTGCTGTTGACTATTTTTCTCAGAGTTTACCCGGTATATATCTACAGGAAATCTCTGAGATCTCGTGAAGGAGCCATTAAATTCGATCAAAAACTACTTATACGTGATTGGTTTTAGCGATATTAATAAGTTAACACGTAACTGGCGTATTTTGTAATTATTGTGCAAAGTCTAAATAAAGGGAAAGGAATGTGGTTCTGGTTTAAGCGGCCGTTAGTGGGGAGGAGCATTGCGTGACGACCCTAATAATGGCTGCGAAGGAGACTAGGTGAGCCTAGGTGGAGTGTCACTTGCTTTAAAAATAGAGTGACACTGGGCAGCAAGCCATCTTTTTCTCGTATATTAAGCAGTTGGCTCACCTACCCAAGGCAACGCGTGGCGTGTCAACTGTCATGTAATGGCCAGATTGTAGTTTTCACAAACAAGTTTATATAATTTTAAGACACTTTAAATCAGCAAAGAAATCTAGATGAAAGGAAATTGGAGGAAGACAGAGAAATGAAGATGTTAATATTTAAAAAAATGTAATAATTAATTATGCAGGATAAACTTTGACTCAGTCAACAGGACAGTGTTTTTCATATAAATGCTCAGTAAAAAGGTTACCATCCGACCAGGCCGAGGGACAACTTTCCTTGATATAAACAGGCGCTTAGTTACTGTTTCAAGAATTTTGTTTTTTGTTGGCTAAGGTTTTTTCTTTCTGATTTATGCATGTACATGTTCAGAGCATAACTGCTTCAAAGAGAAATGAGATTGAAACATTTTTTTTAAAACTTTTCCTGAATGTTGAATGTTCCCTACCAAGCACTGATTCTAAATTACAAGAATCATGGTAGGTTACTGTGTTCGCAAATGAGATATATTTTGACCCACTATGACCCCATTTGTGAATGCGCTGGTACTAATCATGTGCAACTTCATCGGTTCCCATTCTGTTTTTGTGGTAGCTGAAAACAGAATTGATCAAATATTGGTTTGGATAAATCAGTTTCAAATGTCGATGTCTCCAAATGTGTCTCAACTGGTTGTTTTCAAGGTCAAAATTTCTACTGTTGTGTAACAGTTTTGTGCATGCTTTTTCCTTACCAAAAATTATTTAATATAATATATTATTTTTATAACTTTAAGAGCATAACTTTTGCTTCAAAATTGTACGATAAAAAATAGGTCACCATGCTTGTTTTTGAGGAAACAATGAATTATCTCTCTCTCGAGCCATGTTGAATAGAACAATCTACCATTTTGTTGATGTGCGCATGCTAATTACATGTAAAATGCTGCGGAGTAAAGGATGCACAATGCAATACTGAGGAATCACCTCAATGCTCCTTTCAAAAATATATTTATTTCACAGAATTTTGCTTACAAAAATGTGGGTCTTGTTGTCTTGTTTTTTGTTTTTGCTGCCTTGAAATCTCCATTTCTTTTGCAAGCCTATGAAAAATTTGCATGCATGCAATCCATTTCCTTTTTTCATTAGATTGGTCCATGGTTCTGTGAAACACAAACTTCAATGGAGTACTTCCCCTGATAACCTGTCTTTTGATCCTGTGTTAATAACATTAGCAGAGGTAAGTATTGGCCAGTGCATTGTCGAAAAACCTTGAAGATTTTTAATTAAGTACTAACAGTTCTTTGCAGTTCTTTAAAGGAAAATGTCCCAAAAGATACTAATAATCGTTCAAGGATCAATCCTTTCGTTTATACATGCATGTTAGGAAGATCGTATATTAACTTCAAGAGTACAAGGTTGTTATCACTTTTATTTAAATTCACATATTTCTTTTGTATAGTCTTAATCAAATTAGAAGCCAAGAACAGCTTCCAGTTGACTTCTGACTGTATTAAATTTAGTACATGAAACAATGTGAATAAATGAAAGTGGTGACACTTTGAGGTTGCTTGTTTCTGTAAAAGATTGTTGATGTGATGAGTAAAGTTGGCAAAGATAGTGTTGCAAAGCTCTTTGCCAGATCTTTCAAGATCCTCAGGAATAAGATGACTATTTACAGTGTATTAGGACCTAACTTACAGTAAAATAAGTTATTTGCAGTGATCTTAACAAGACAGATGTGAGAATACCGGTAATTACAGGATCCTTAAAACTATTTACGGGATCCTGCAAAATTAGTTAGAAGATTCTTGGGGATCATAAATGAAGATCCCCAGATATTCTCAAAGAGAAGATCTTTGAAGAGCCTTGAAATCCATGACATATTTCCACCAGGGATGTGCTACACACTGTAGTTGGATACCGTAAATCCTCTTTTTAGCCAACCCCTCTAATAAGCAGTCTTTTTAGAGGAAAAATTTGTTGATCAACCTACCACCCTTCCTCTTTCAGAAAAAATACACAATAAAACATAATATTTGTTCAAGATGGTAAGAAAAAATGCAAAGTTGTCCCTATTACATTTCCCTAAATAAAAGTTAAAAACTAAAAACTGTGAAAAAGTTACAAGTGTATTTTCCTTCCATTTCACTACATCAAATGTTTTTTTGTGTGCTTGAGAGTTCAGTTTAATTTGTTAATATGTGATTATAGATATTGGTGATTGGTAACATCTTACAAGGTTATTGCCATTGATTTTGTATGCAGAAATCACAAAGAAATGCTTGAATAGGGTTAGCATTGCCTATGGTGTCCTGATAGTTTACATTGCAGAGCATTTTGCTAAATTAATAAGCTAACGGCCTATGTCACAAATCAAAAGTGCCTGAAATAAATAAGCCACCTGCTTGGCTTAAATTAGAGGATTTATGGTTTTTATTTATAAAATGTTTTCTTAAATTATAATTGCAAAGTCAATGTTGAAAGTGAAGAATGATCATCGCAGTGAATTTCCAATTTAAGCAATTGGAAAGAAGAAGCCTGAAAAAATCAAGGGATCAACAGGATCCCGTTGATGCCCTGATTTTTCAGGCTTCTTTTTTCCAATTGCCTAAGTTGGAAATTAACTGTGACGATCATTCTTCACTTTAATCTACATCTGCAGTTCAACTATGAATTTATATCTCATATATACTTCACCAAGTCAATGTTGTTTATCTTAGGGTCTTAGAGAGACAAAACACCCTTATACATTTGTTGCTTGTGAGGGGTTTAGGGAAATGCTTGAGGTAGATGATGCAGCATCTCGGACATTACCAATCTTATCAAAACTTATAGTTCCTCTCAGAGCTGCACTGGTAAGTCAAATTATCTGATAATATTGCATAATATTGTATTATGGACCACTTTGTGCAGGCCTGTTGAAGTAAGCACGCATTGCACTGGCATTTAGCAACACTGTTTTAAATTGTCTTTTAGGCTTCAACAGATAGTCAAGTTTTTCACAGCTCTTTGGAAGCTATTGTACAACTCAGTGATGTTGTTGGTTCAGCACTCAGCCCTCATTTGAAGGCTCTTCTACCACAGGTATAGTTACTGCATAAGCAATATTGGTGTATTAATTAGTAACTAGAAGTAATCAAAGATATTTAGGAAATTGTGTTCGATCCATTTGCCATTCTGGGAATTACTGTACAGTGTTCATGTTTACTGCACGTATCCAATTAAATATAAAATGATTTCTTAAGCTAAATTAAGAGCCAGGTGAGAGTTCTAAAAAACACACTTATATACAATTCAAACAAGCAAGCAATGAAACAATGTTTGCATTTGCATAAAATTATAAGAACATTGTACTTTAGTTTGTGAAATTGAAATGTATAATCAAGTCATACTAAAAGGATATGAATCGACTCACTATTTCCACTACTTTTACGACTTTATAGGTTGCTCACTAAACCTCAACTTCCTTGTGCGATAATCTTGTAGTGCTTTTTGTACCATTTTCAATATCATTTTAACTTTGGACACACATTTTAAATTTAAGGTGGCTTTTTAGACCATGAGTTTTTCTTTTAAAAATATTAAATGGAGGATAAGCCAAAAAGGTGACGGTCCGAAAAAAGTAAAGAGGAACAGCAAGCTTTGGCAAATGTACGGTAAAGTTAAGCTCACCAACATTCACAAGTAAGAACCAGTCACATTACGTGAATTTAAGTTTACTTGTTTAACTTTGTCAGTCTGTATGGGAAGATCTTGACCAAAGTTAAATCCAAAATAGTGATGTCCACAAGGTGGGAATTGATGGTAGCTGGCAAGAATATTTTCAGTAGCAACAACAATGAACCAGCTAAAATTGTGCTGTTTTAAAATTTATTCCAGGTTTCAAAACGTTTCATGGACAAAAATCAAAAAGAAAGGATCTTGCATGCATTACAGAGACTAGAACAAAATGTTGGAAAGGTAACTCAGGCCTGGGGAGATCCTAGTTCTTGTCAATATAAGTAGACCCATATTGCCACACAGCAAAATAATTGGGTAAAATAGCTGGTGTTTTCTTTTAAGCCAATGATACATGGTTCAACAACTTTCAACTTTTGTTGATCAACAGAAGGTGAACATCGAAGTCGTTCAACAACCAACAACTTGTTCAACGGAATAGCGCCAAACTCTGTTTTAATTCAACAAAGTTCAACTTGTTGAATCACATATTTCAACATTAAACATCACAAAATACACTGTTCAACAATTGTTGTACCCCAGTTGCAACATTTGTTGCTCAACAAATTGATCCATGTATCATTGGCTTTAGTAATTATATATCTGCTGATAACTTTTGTCGTGTGGCTGAGTGGTTAGATTGTTGGACTTGAAAATGAACTTCTCAAACTCATTAATAATTCATCACGTTAAAACAAAGGAAATCAGAACCGTAACCGTGGTTTGGAAATGTGATCTTAATTAGCATAGATTTTTACGATTTTATTTCTTCGTTTTCACCGTAGTTTTAGTTTCGATTGAGAAGATAGATCAAACACTCGAGACAGTGTTTCATCGGCTATCCAAACACCTCGAAGTTCATTAAAAATACTCCGCTGCGCGTCGTATTTTCAACTCTCTTCTCGGTGTTTGGATATCCCGATGAAACACTGTCTCTCGTGTTTGATCTATTACTTGAAATCTGTAAGTCGCAGGTTCAAGTCACATGCTGACACTGGCTGGTGTTAAATAGCCAACTGTTTGCCTCCTGCCATTTAACAAATTGACACCAGTTTTTAAGGGGCTGCACTGTAATCAAAATTTCATCATCACATTTTCAAAGTAGGTGTGGATCCATGAGGAGATAGCCAAGTGTATCTGCAGACTACTTTGACCATGTGATGGCAAAATTTATGTTTGATCAGAGGACAGACCCGTAATAATTGGGTAGACGTTAATTTGTTTCTACCATAACAAAAGCAAGCCAAAACAATTAACTGAAGACTTACTTTGCAAAGTAAAAGTGTGAACAAAACCTGAAATTCTTAAAACAATCCAGAAACTCGTGGAGGCCAGAAATTCTTGAAAAGCTGCTGAATTACTACAAAGTTCAGTCCACTTGTGGTGCCTTGGCACAACACGATAAAAACAAACAGATTCCATTCAATGAGTTTTATTTCACACTTTGTCGTTTTCCCTTTCACAGAAAGACAGTTTCTGCTGAACATTGAAGCAATTGTGGCAACAATAAAGTTACCAAAAACCCTCATAGTAACATTTTGAAGAGAGTGAACAAGCAATCACCAAGACTTTAGCTCTCAAGCTGACCCCACAAGAGAAACTTGAATCAAAAGTTATCAATAAGTATACTCAAATTGGACCTTTCACATCAGTCCAAAGCAAAGTAACACGCACCATTAGACAATTAAAGCCTCTCCATGTGCACAGTAGTTAGACAGTAGTCTGAATAGACCATATTCATGAAAATCGGACGGGCTAAATAGTGAAGTATCCGCAGTGAAGCCACATTCGAGAGCCAAGTTGTGGAATAATGATTTCACTATAAGGTTAGTTTGAAATTGTTACTTGATACCTTGACTTGTTAACTGCGCAAGTCGTTTTCTTTTTTATAAAGTGCCAATACTTCGTTAAACTTAGAATACTTAAACCACAAAACAGAAACCAAAGCATGGCTATGAAAAAAATCATCAGACATGATAAGAAACCAGATGAAATTTGTCGATTTTGGCTTGTTTGCCCCCTCACAAATCACGTGACTAATTTGCATTAATTATGACATGATTTCAAACAAACATGATTTGTTTTGATTTGTTTGCTATTTTGTTTGTGTTTGCTTGCAGGATTGTGTTCCAATTATCAAGTCAAAGATACCAACTTATCAATCAGTGTGTCTATAGCACTGGTTTGCCAATGACAAAGTGAAACTGAATTATAGCAGAAATTTAAATGTAGCCATCACTGTGAAGTTTGGTTCACAATAGTGACATAATGACATCACAACATAAAACTCAGAGACTCGAAGGATAGTGAAGAATGCAATGGGGCTGACAATTGACTGTCACAGTGTTTGCAGAAAAAACGTCATTGTTACGACATTTGCAAGAATAACAAAAGTATCCTGTTACAAGCAAACAAAAGTACTGTGATACCATTGTAAATAAAAGGTTATTCCTCATGTTTGGTGTTTCAACATGTATTAAGATGTTATTAATTGGCAGACCCATTGCATTCTACATGATCCTTTGGAGTCTCCGAGTTAATCCCTTAGCCTGAAGGAAACAATTATTTTGAACTTTGACTTCAACGTAACATGGTATGTTGTAAATAAGAGTACAATAAGTTGCTGTGTAGACGGCAACAATTCTTTTATATGGTACTAAATGCTAGTACAGGATGTGTTAAGTAAAGATTTTTTAAATCAATCGCTGTGATTGTTATTTGCCAGAAAACAAAAAGCAGTGAAATTAAGTTTATTTGACTAACATACCAGTATTCATGTAGTTGGGGGGGGGGGGGGGAGGGGGAGGGAACAGGGTGCCAGGAGCCTGGAAGACTAAGTGGCAGGAGGGGTATGGGAGTTCAGTCCACAAATTCTCTTTTTTTTCAGACAGCCATTCTATTGAGAAAATTATACTGGGAATGGTAACAACGTGCTTTCCTTGTTCCTTGCTGCAGAACAGAATCTACAGTGAAGAGACAAATAAGACTCCAAAGCTCTTTAAAGTTTGCATAAAACTGTATGTTATGATTTTGATGTAGGTTGTTGAATATAGGGTTCCTACAGAATTTTCAAAAGTTGGAAATCATGCTTCATAATTTCTTGATATCTCGACCTGAGTATTTTAAGCCCAGCTTTTCAGGGAAATGTATTTAATGTGATGTGTTCAATTTAAAAAGAATAATGGCAAAGCACCACTGTAGCAGAGAGCTTACAAGTACATGTGTAACATTATACTTTTACATTTACAGCAAACAAAGTTGAATCTCCTAGCAGACACCTTTAGGTGCCAACAACAACAACTTTATTGTACCTGCATCAAATGTTGTTATAATGTTGTCGTGACAATTTAATTAGAGCGAGTTTCACTTGAGTGTTTAAATTAGTAATTTGGCCAATCACAAAGAATGCAGACAATCCAGTGATTCAATCAAGACTCAAAGTAATAACACTCAGCCGACGGGTGGTAAAACGTGCGCGTGAGTCACGATAGGTTTTGGTTTCAATTCCGATTGGTTGAGAGAGTGGTGCGAGATTTTAAACCAATCACACTTGCTAATTACTTTTGACATTCAATTGAAAACCACTCTGTTATTACAAACACTACCAGCACCCTGAAATAAGTAAACAAGCTAAAAATGATGGCCAGAGCAAGGCCAGAAAGTGTCTACTTATGCCCTGTAGTACGTTGATGTCTAAAATATATTTTTATGTTGTTGTGTGGCTACTGGCTAGTACCATCGCTAAGTCATATGCCCACCAACAGACGGTACCTGTTAGTGAAGGTTGACTGTACTTCAAATGTGTCATTTTTTATTATTTAAGTCTACAACAAAGCCAGCAATCCTTGAGGTTTGGCTGTTATTTGCCGAGAGTCTGCAGCTGGGCTTGCTATACTGTGGCAGGCCACATGACCCAGTCACCCTTGACATCAGGAGCAGTCTCAAGATGCCACTGGCCTGTCATTTGCATCCCTTTGGCCTCGCCCTCATAACACACATTGTGACTAGCATATGCCTTGAGGAACTGTACCTTGCCATCTGAGAATAAAGACGATTAAAGAAAAGCTCATTAAATAACATAATTGAGTACTGAAGCGACATACACTGTAAGAAGCATTTGCATCAATGAAAACGTCTTGTTCTGTTAAAAATTGTAGGATGATAATTTAGTAGTGTACTTAGAAGCTAATGAATGGGTGATACATACACAAGTTGTAGACTGAAAAGCAAAAATTCAGACAAGTTCTGCCTTGGTAAGGTGCCCAAAAATAATTTTAGCACCATTTTGACCAAAAAGACAGTAGATAGATAGCATCCATTTAGATTTGCCACAACTCGACAGCTAAAGTAAACATGATGTTTTGCTGGTTTGGGCTTTGCATGTTTCTGGCCAAAAAATGCAAATGTAATCTGGTTAGTTATTGCGGGTACTGGTGGACATCCTGTGGGGGTGCCCTGGTGCATTTGTCAATGCTGCCCCAACAAGTGAATTATGAACCCCCTGAGGTGAAATTGCGACTATAGAAGAAAAGTTGTAAAACGATTAATTATTGGTGATCTCTTGACATACCGGTATGTCAGTGTCCATAAATGTGAAAGTAATGCCATTCTTTTGCTTTGATGAGTAGTACAACAAAATTAGAGCCAGGACTTGTGCAACAAACAATTGAATTTTCTTTCAGTGCATGTTTCTCCTTTCATTACATGTTTCTTTCTATTCGCTGCCCTACTGAATGTGCAAATCTTGTGGGTATTTCCCCAGGGTATGTTTACATAAAACGCAAAAGTAACCTAATGTTCCCGCTCTTGGGCTTATTTTTGTTTCCAGTCTCCTCGCATACCCATGTGTTGGCCAGGGGTCACCCCATGGGGCAGCTGCTGATCAATACCCGCACTGTTATAATTAAAAATGGAATCTACCTGTTATTTTTCCATCCTTAAAAGTGAAGGGCCCAACCTGGTCGCTTCCAGTTGCAGTGAATTGGTGGTTATTAACAAACTCCATGGTAATCTCCATGTTCCACTTGCTACTTGGAGCATTTCCTGTGACAAATCTGCTATCAGTGAAGTACCCTTGCCATTTTCCTAAAATTAATAAACAATCAATCAGTCAAGATATGAATCTACATTGAAAGAGTCATTAATAAATAAATCATAAATCACAGTCACGCTAGGGGGGGGGGGGGCAATTTTTCCCGGAACAACCAGATATTAAATCCAGTCCGTAATGTTATATTTTCAGCAGCTAAATTACCATCAGAAATCGTCACTTTTTCTTTTTCTAGTAAGTCAATCAATTAAACAGAGATAAGCTCTTGATTTACGAATATGGAATACGTACCGCTAATGAAGTACTGAATAGTCATCTTTCACTGATCTTCAGTAGAAAACCTTGAAATATAATAAAAGTTGAAACAACTAACAGCTGTGTCTGGATGGACAAAATGTACGGTCAGGTACTTTCAATGTTCACAACAAAATGCAATGTTTGCAACCATGAAGTTCGTGAGTTTGTTTCGATCGATCGTTTGTTAGAGTACACCCCAGTCCTCATAGCTGCGCGATCAGTTTGTTTCGGTGCAGGGATGGAGGGGTGAGGAGACTGTTGTTCTGCAATGCAAGAGAAAATTCCTCGCTAAAAAGGTAAAGTGAATGCAAACACGAAAAAATCCAGAAGGGTATGTTTTATTGAAGTTTGGTAACGGTGTCAATGGGTGCGCAGAAGACTTCGGCTCAAACCGCGATCTTTCTCCTCGTCCTCGTGGAAAGCGCGCGGATAACGCGCGAGCTGCGTGAAACTTCCCAGCATTCCTTGCAACAGCACCGGTCGTTCATTTTGCAGAACAGCGAAACGAAAAGCCGCGAAAAGGTTCTTAATTTAATGTTTCCTTGTTTTGTTGTCAAGTTTTGTTGGGAGGGTACTATTTTATACTTATTATTCAGGTTTATTGCATCGCGATTTCTTCATATGAAGAGCTGGAGAGCAGTAAGCTGATCAAAATGTAATGGCGGGTTATTCAACTCGCAGAGCAGGTTTTTTAGCAGGTAAGCTCTGGGACTAATTTTATTTTTTGAAGGATTTGAATGTAGTAAATATGCTTTTTCTCCTTATTGGTATAATAGCCCTATAGCGATATTTCTTGTATACAAACATCGACGTCACATTGCTTTTGATATTCAAATTTTCCAACCACTGAACAAAAGAAGTCATTGTCTCAACAGCCACTTAGGTTCTGGTTGGCATATTAATAACAATGGGTGACGTCACGAGAAACATCGCTATAACTAAGCATTTATGTTCGTCTACAAGAGTGGTATGTAAGCTGACCCCCCCCCCCCCCCCAAGTATCTATTGTAAGCCCACCCCTAGCAAACCGCCGGCATTTGCCTATTTAGCCGCACCTCGGACAGCTCTTGCTCTACATGCCGTTTATTAGTCTTGTCGGTGACCTGTCCCAAACCCCTCCTCCTCCTCCTATTTCCTAAAGCGTAAAAGTGACGTCTGCAAAACGGCATTGCTAATCGTGTTCCAGTATCCTGCTGTTCAAGATTAAATTTAGCATAAATTATAGTTTGATTGATTGATTGATTGAAGAGACAAGACGTTTGCTCAAACAAATAGAACCAATTTAGAGAGCTTAAGCAATAGAAATAAAACAGAAAAACAATACTTGCAAAGGCAGTAGCAAAACATATGGCAAATTACAGCTCATATTCTGCCAAGTGTCAGACAACATTTTACAGGGTGAAAGCGCTCAATTTAAAGAAACGGTAAAGACCTGTCAACTCGCCAACTCAGTTGTTTGAGTTGAAGTTCCCCCGAATTATACAGAATATAATAAGCATTTGAAAAGGCGAAATAGCTCAAAACGAGTTTAATGAGACAAATTTCAGGAACCGCAGCAAGAGTTACATACAGCTGTCAACTCCTTTAGTACACGATCACGAAAGCGATTTATCTAAAAGTATGCGCCCACACTGTTCATTCCAAGTGTTTGGAACTCCTTATTCACTAGCAGCTCTGCCTTGAAAGATTAATAACTGCTTTTATTTAAGATTTTGTCTTCAATTTTTCATAATAATCCCCGCGGGATACGTCATTTCCATAGCTTTCCAATGCATCGATTACTAGATATACAGGGATCTTGAGTTTACAGCAAACCTAACCTGCGATCATGCCTTCCCTCCCGTCTCGGGGAAGGAGGGCGTGATGCATTTGCTTGTCGGATCTCATGTAAAAAAGCCAGATTTTTGCTTTTTATCTGATTGGTCGAGAAACAATGCTTATGACGTGCGTGTGTTCAAATGAGGTTTCCGGTCGAGACAAAGCATGTTTACAGGGTAGACGAGTTTGAACGATTATAACGATTTAGCTGAAACCCTAACGAATTAACGACATAATTCTCGAAAGGCCGAGCATAGAGAGCGAGACACGTAATTTGTTTGCCTGGATTCGTTTTGGTGTTTTGCCCAACGGGTTTTTCAAATAATTTCAAAGGTGTTAGATAAAACGTTTACCGGTAAATTCAAAATACGTTAATCGTCTGCGTTATTAGCCCACTCGAATGTTGCTATAGAAATAATTCATTTTAGATACTGAAATAACCCCGCGAAAAATCAGTTCAACCTTCTTCCAAACAAATTTTCCTTTTTACGGGTCGTTGCGTGTCCAACAAATTATTCTGCAGACATTTTTCGCGCCTGTTGGAAATCCGAGTCACGAAATTAAAGCCAATTAACTGCAGTGGTTTTGACAGCTGACGTAGGAGGCGGATGGTGACTGGTTCAACAAATATATCAGGCGTATATTTTTTCTTCTTCGTCATTAAAAAGACGTCTAAAATAATTAGCCTGATCGCAGGTTACAGCAAACCTCTACCTTGAACCAAACGTCTGTAGTTGTGATTCACAACAAGTGAAATAAACTGCACAAAATCACACATGAATTACTCCTCTGAATGTTTTCCTCTTTCATGTCAATGAAAACACAACGCATAATTATGTTGAGTATTTTAGATGACAGCCAATCAGGGTTGATTCTAACAATGCCTACTGTCAAAGCAACCAATGAGAGGGCGGTCCCCAGATTCTGGAGAAACAGCAGGATACTGAAACATGACTTTTATGACACCGTTTCACAGACATCAGTTTTCCGCTTTAGGAAATAGCAGACGGCTACACACAGGCTAATTGATTAACCGTTCTTGAATTAATCAATTACCTAACTTGGACAACGTAAAAGGCCGGCAAAATTCACATTCTTATGAGAACATTACCAAGCACCGGTATATATTTGGTTCACAAAATTCTTTGCTTTCCTTGTGGTATTATTTTTGTAGAAAAAAGCGGTTTGCTTTATTCTTGCACTGAAGATAAGTCTACCAGGAACGTATTTCAACATGTAACTTTGATAAATAAAGACCAACACTCATTCATGGAATTTGTTTCTCCGTGTTATTTTTTTGTGTCAAGTGGTACAACAAATTCAAAGTATGTACACGGTATACTAAACTAAGACGAAAGAGACAAATTATATTTGTTTGACTTCTTGTCTTAGACAGCAGCATTTGACCTTATTCACGGTTGAGTATTGTGTATCAAATGTCACGCTTCAACATAAAGCAACTTTTGCTGACATCGGGAATAACATTACAAGGACCATCTTTCCAATAGCCTCCCACGCGTTCCTGCCCCATGGACGTCTGCTGAATCGCCAGTCCATTTCCGTTCACAGGCCGTTTAATCCAATTAAAGAAAACAATCAGTATTGATTCATTGTATGACAGCTATCCCATTCTATTCCCATTGCACAAATCCCATAATACACCTCTTTTACCCCCCAAAATTTTGCATAATCATTGTTGGCAATTACTCCTAGGACATGAAGATGTCCCAAGGGAAATTTAAAACAATGACTATGCAAATTTTTTTGGGGGTAGAAGTGGTGTATAATGGCATTGTGCAAGTAGAGAATTACATGCTGCAAAAGAATGGATATCGTCACCCATGGATTAATCATTCATCATTTCATGTTCTTATTTTATTTAGAACTATGTATATGGATGTGACTCCTAAAAAAGTTTTGGGCGGTCTGCTTTCTTTCTTTGTGACTGTGGCTTGGGAAAAGACAGAGTTTGAGCTTTTGGAAAAAAGTTCTGTGCATAAAAATAAACAAATATTAACAGTTCGACGAGTGAATTAGTCCTCTGTGATGCACTGTTACAAGCGACTCGTTCAATTTTCTTTCTTTACTTTGATCATTTTGACTTACGAATGAAGTGCTCACGTAACGAAAGGATTCAGCAGCAAAGGAAGCATCGCCGCCGCGATACAGAAACAATCAAATAGCACTTCGTAAGTGTCACATGTTGTATCCTACCGATCGCCTCGGAGTGACAGTGCAGCGAAATCTCTCCTTGTTTTCTGTGCCTTTTAGCCAAGGTTCTGAGATACCCTGATAGATAGATACCCTGCCACTTGTACTTCTTTCATTAGTGAAGGAACAGTTGGATGATCGACCGCAAATTTCAACAAGTTTTCCCAAAACTGTAAAGTTACCTCTGATTGGTTTGTCGCCGTGAACGGAGTGGACGTTCAATTCAGCAGACATCCGTGGGGAAGGAACATGTGTCTGCATTGGAGGCTATCTTTCCAGTTGCCTTTTCTAGGTAAAATAGCTGTCAGTTGTAAGATTTGTTTCTTAAATTTACCATTTTTTTCCCTCTTTTCAGCTTAGGAGTGAAATGACTTTCATTTTTGTGCCATTTAGCAAGAGCTTGTTTATTTATACAATAAAACCTGATATTTGCAAGTCACGGCAGGAATTTGACACACTGCATTACTACAGCCAGCCATAAATGCTTTGAAAAGGTTAAGACTTTCTCAAAGTCTGTTTTATACCCACCTGTTGTTGCGAATTTGCCCCTGACGAGAATCGGCTTGTATCCTGCGAACAGGCTCTCCAGTGAAACAATTCACTTGACCTGGTGAATTTTTATTGTCATCATGTGAAAGCTATCCTAAAAATATAGCTATTCACAAGTTTCTTTTGTGTTTGAAATACGGCATTCTTGAAGCCATACACCGTCAGCAACTCCTTGGCGGATATCCATACCCTGTTGAGGACAAACTGACTTGAATACCCTATCCAACGGCACGTCCCTGTATAGTCTATAATTATAAGGGAGTATCCCCAGAGGATTTGTACCCACATCACAGTTCCGTGTTAGATGTGAAAGATGTCATTCAAATGACGTTGACAAAGTTGAAAGCTGTGGTTGAGGGCTTCTTTATCACTATTTTAGCAGGAAATCAACGAACGTTTAACAAGTCCTCGCCATCCGCACAATCCATAACATTACTTTTTGACGGGCAGGCAAGGAATAACCACCGATCAGGGGTGGATCCATTGTCTAGAATGCGCGTCACCATGCAATTGTCTTTCAAATTGTGCGTCTGTAAGCTCCACAAGCTTCCTGTTTGAATATGAAAAAAAACTAGTGCATAACTAATGGCACAAATTTTCAATCGAACTTAATCAAACGATTGAGTTTGATTAAGTTTGATTGTGTTTGGAAATCAAAGTTTGATTCACCATTATTGAACCAATCGAACATAATCGTATTGAACTGTTTGATTTTGTTCGATTACGTCCGGACATCGAACATTTACGACAAGAACCCATCAAGTTAGGTCGATTACATCTTAGAATGGGTGATACAATTTTGTGCAGTTCAAGTGAGCACTGGTTTTGCGTGTTAGCTCACCTTCAGAACTGTTACTCTCCCTTCCCCCCCCCCCCCCTCTTTGTTCCACTGTTGTTTCAGTGTAATGGGTGCCCTTCTTCCCTTCTGCATGGGTCTAATGGCTGGGTTGCCATGATTTTCCAGCTATGGGAAGCGAACAACAAGTGTGTGCATGAAATGGTGCAAACATATTTCCTGTATGATTCCCCGTATTTCCACCTCCGAAATAACTTGTTTAGTTTTCGTGCTAACTGACCTGAATGAAATGGCTTATTTTACCTGTATGCAAAATTCAAGCTTACTAACATTTTCTGCCGCAAATTTTAACTTAGTTTTGATCAGCTTGAATTGGACTAGTTGAAGCAGAAACACGACCCTTACTACACCTCACTACACATCGCTACACCTCACTACACCTCACTCGCTACACCTCGCTACACCTCACTTCACCTCACTACACCTTACTTCACCTCGCTACACCTCACTACACCTTACTACACCTCGCTACACCTACTACACCTTACTACACCTCACTACACCTCACTACACCTCGCTACACCTCACTATATAACAATTATTCCATGAGCCCGCGTTGGATATGAAGTGATAAAATAACCAACGAGCGCGTAGCGTGAGTTGGTTATAATCACTTCATATCCAACAAGGGCGAATGGAATAATTGTTTTAGTAAATTCTCAAACCATATCTCTTGAATTTTTGTGGGAGACAGCTCCTGAAACCTGCCAGTGTCGGCCATTATAGAGGGCTGAAGTTAAAACCTTCGTGCGGAAAATTTTTAAACTTGGCGCACTATTTTCCATATGACGTAAAACTCCGACTATTGGCTCATAGTCGGAGTTTTTTAGCCAATCAAAAAGCTAGAAATGCAATAGTCGGAGCTGAGAATATACTAAACCTCAATACACCTCGCTTCACCACTACACCTCGTTACACCTCACTTATCCTCGCTACACCTCACTGCACCTCACTACACCTTACTACACGTCACTACACCTTACTACACCTCACTACACCTGACTACACCTCGCTACACCTCACTATACCTCAATACACCTCGCTACACCTTACTACACCTCGCTACACCTCACTACACCTCACTACACCTCACTATACCTCACTACACCTTACTACACCTCACTACACCTCGCTACACCTCACTATACCTCACTACACCTTACTACACCTCGCTACACCTTACTTCACCTCACTACACCTTACTACACCTCGCTACACCTTACTACACCTCAGTACACCTCGCTACACCTCACTACACCTACACCTCACTACACTACACCTACACCTCACTACACGTACGCCACCTACAAATAGATTTGAACATTTGGTCAAAAATACTGGTCACTCGTGATGCAGAATTGTTTGATTTTTCTCATGGGTTTTGTGAAATCGTGATCAGTTTTATACGATTACTTAGTTCATAATCTAGTTTTGTGGCTAAAAGCAACTGAGTGTTGTTTGGGGCAATTGTCCCTTGAGATTACACTGAAACTGTTGAATTTATGTAACACATTTTGTTGACATGTTTGTTGCAATATTACAGAATAAATAACTAAATTACTTTACCGAGTTGTTTGTGGTTTACTAAATACTGTTATTTCACGGTTCTTTTACAGGTGCCTTAGAAACGAAGAGTCCTTGGAAAGAAAAATGTCAACGTAACCTTGGAAGGAAGGAAAATTAAACGTGGATGTGGAAACCACCTGCCTCCACTAACTAGCATTTCTTTACACTTGTAGCAAGCTTTTATAGTTCTCATCCTTGTGGGACAAGAGCCTCTAATACGTATGCGTTCTGGGTGAGTATGTATCCCTTGTAAAAGGGTGTATATACTATATATCGTAAATGTAAATATCTTTACTTACAGTTACGACATACAATACGCCCACCTTTACAAGTGAGACTTACTCACCCAGTACGCATATGTATTAAAGTTTACTGTACCACAAGGATGAGAACTCCACACTCTTGCCAAAAGTTTAAAACAAATGCTAGTTAGTGGCGGTTGGTGGTGGTTTGTCCACTTTTTCCTTCTTTCCAAGGTTGGATTTTTTTTCTTTCCTTTGACTCGTCATTTTTAAGGCATCTACAATCTAAGAGACAGAGAGTGGTATTTCCCACGGGAACGAAAGGGTACGTTAGTATTTTCCGTTTGAATGCTGGTTGCAGTTTTCTTCCAGATTCGCGCACAGTCTACGGTGGGGACGAGAGAAGATTGGATATCAGGTTGGAATGAGGCCCGCGGTGTGTCACGGGCCTTTCCATGACACATCGTGCCCCTCAGGCAGTTTAAGTTTTACCCCCCTCCCCCTCCCTTTTCAGGATACTACAAGTGATCACTTAAAATTGAGGGGTCATCACAAAAAAAAAAAAAAAACAAGGTGGCAAGTTCTGCGGCCGCGGCTCTGCATTGTGCTTTCAGGTTCTCATAGTGCCTCTCCAACTCTCTCCAGTATCCAATAAATGGTTAGCGGCAAATTTACTGCTGGGACAACCCCTGCGATTGACTAGCATTCCATCCATGGGGAGGGGGGAGAGAAGAAATATTCCCAGTGGCTTCATGCTAAGGAAACCGGGATAAGCTTCGGCCTGATGGGCGGGTCACCGTGCTTGCTTGAACGCAATTACCAGCTCCAAAAGTACGTTATGCGTCAGTTACAAGGAAACGGAAAATATATACCAGAACCTTATATAATTGTAATTTCAGCTCCGCAAAAAAACAACAATTAATAGACGTTTTCCGTGACTTTTCAAAGGTAAAGAATAAACGAACAAACAGAAAAGCAAGCAAGCAGGATTGAGGTCTGGTTTCGTGAAACTAAAAATGTTTTCATACTTTCTCGCTCTTCTGAATATTTATTTAGCCCCAGAAAAGTTTGCATTCAACTAGCCATTTTCTAAACGAACAGAGAACTGGGTGCGAATACCTAAAATCGATTGGGTTCGACAGGATTGAAAAGTGAATCCTACCATACGAAAGAGCATTAGCCTGTGGTTGGGCTTCCGATGCCCAACCGCCCCCCACCCACCCCCATCTAGCCGTAGCCTCGGTTGGCAGGCTAAGGAGCATGTTTGTGAAATTTGAGCGTGATTGGAGAATAAAGAAGTCAGTGGGTCTCCAAAAATCTCTGAAACAAGAGAGTTTAGTATGGAATGGATCCAACCATACAATTCAACATGCATTCTCGTCCCCAGAACCACCTGTCCCTCTTAACCGGCTGGGCCTGTACACGAGGAACAAGTGGCTCTGGGGACACATGATTCGATTGGCTGAAATCTAACAAAGGGAGTCCAATCACATCTACCGTTTTAAACGCGCCAATGATTTGGGATTTAAAAACGGCTCATGTGATTGGACTCCCTTTGTTTGATTTCAGCGAATAAAATCGTGTGTCCCCAGAGCCACTTGTTTCCTCGTGCACAGGCCGAGCCGGCTAAGAGGGACAAGTGGCTCTAGGGACGAGAATGTTCAACATGCTTCTGGAATTCGTTCTCAGTTCCCCGCTCGTTTAGAAAATGGCTGCTGCATTAATTAAAAATGCAAAATAAATTTATTCAAGTTCACAACACGAGGAGTAGTTTCCTTCGGCAAACTTCGATTTGTTGAAAGATTTGCCGAAACTGAAGAAAGCGCTTCTAAATGGAAGGACAGCAAAAATGTTTTGCACTTTTTCCGCAGACTTTTAGTCGACAGAAGAGGCAAAGTTGAGCTGAGAAGTGAGCGAAAGTCAACGACCAGCCTCGCTTCTTTGTAAGGTATTAGTCCCCGACTTTACTGTTTATATCAATTATTGGTTATAGTTTTTGCAGATGCCAATAACGTTGCCATGAACGTTATCAAGTACTTAGTTATGCTGGACTATCTAATTAACTTGCATCATCCTTGTTGGTTGGTAATATGACGAGAATGTCATGATTTTTCATATCACTTCAGCTTATTCCCGCCTGATCAATCGATAAAATCGATACCAATCGATAACAATCACTAACAATCTTTGGACTGATATCGGAAATCGATGGCCAAGAACACTGTGTTTTTTAATTGCCATTGATTGTCATCGATTATCATTATTGACTGTCATCGATTATCATCGATTCTTATTGATTCTCATTGATTATCAATTTCATGAACGTAACACATGTTTGGAGAAAATCTGGAGGATACATGCGTATCGAGGTTATTGAAAGAAATTTCCAATGCGATTTCTGCTACTCCAATGGGCCTTAATCACACAGCGGCCATATTGGCCACAGACAATAGATTTCGTACCCCGAGCTTCAAGTTGAAATGTTTGGGAACGAGTTTCAGCGTGGCAAAACAAAAGTTTTGAATCCCTCTGGACTCAACATGGCCGCCGTGTGATTAAGGCCCATTACTGTTACTCTATTTGAGTGGTGGACTGTGGTGCCAGACAGGAAAAGAGGAGAGTGCTTTAATTTGCTGATCCTTTCTGTGTAAATACCTGTAGTGTTAGCCTGCGTAGCAAGCATTCCCATAGAGTGCACACGTAAATTGGGGTCAGAGCTTGAAAACACAAAATGAGGAATGATTTGCTGACATTTGTTGCAATAATAATACATGTAATAATAGTCGATAACAATCTATGGCAATCAATAGAAGTGATCGACTGTTATTGGTTGATCGATATGTTATTGGTTGATCGAGACTTAACGTTCAGACTCCTCACCCTTATTCATGAGTGACGATCAATCCCCCCCCCTCCCTCAGGAAGGCCAAGGCGTCAAATACCTGGGGTACATGTATGTCGGGGGGCTGTTGAAACCCCGGGTTGAAACTTGAAATTAACTGGTACATTACTCTGACAATGCAACTGCTCACAAAAGACACAATCTTGATCAATCAAGCTGTTGAGTGCTATTTACTTTTTGACCTGAGTAACGTGCAATCAGGTGTTCTAATTTTTTTGCAGCGAAAATAAGAACGCCTGACACAGTTTACGCCCTAAGTACAGTAAATGTGTTTTAGCAGTTAGAATTAAGAAACATACATGTATGGTTTCCAAGGAGTCCTTAGCCTAGTAATTAGGGGGGGGGGGATCCATTGGCAGGCCATGTGAAGGTAATTTTTGTTAATTAAAACAACTTCCTAAAACATGGAAGCATTCTGCTGACGTCAAGGGAAATAGAGTTTTCCGTTCCAGAGCCAATGTCCAAATAACTTTTGTGGAATCGACATATCCCAGCCAATGCCCTCAGTTTCCTTCTCTATCCCCTCATTATTTTTTGTTTCGACATATCTTTGTCAGTACCAACTAAAGCCTTCTCTTTAAGAGATGTCTGCAATTTAATTAACTTGACCATTATTCTGATTGTGGTTAAATAAAGGATCTTACTATTACTTGCTATTACAATTTGTCCTCCACAAAATAAATCACTTGTAAACTTCACTATTCTAACAGTTTTCCAGACGATTTGCCTGACCATGCAACAAGTTCACAAGTGATAACAGAGAGGTAAGTACATAGTATTACATAAACGTACATACACGTACACAGTTTACTTTAGTTTTTTTCTTTAAAATTATAAGACGTATTCCCCAAATTGGGGTTGCAAAAATCCTTAGCAGCAAATCACTCTGGGTAAGCTACATATGATCTCAAAGAGGATTTTGGCTGGAAGAAATGTACAGTAGCTTTATGGTTAGCGCGTTACAGTGTATATTCGAATAGAGTGGTGTATGAGGTCCAAGCTTCTGTTAGGTCAAACACAGTGCTACAAGCAGACAGAGAATTTATTCATTTTTCCTTTTTCAACAGCTTCTACAGCTTATGCATGGAAACATCTCAAAACGGATCATTGGAAAATACATTCTCTGCTCCAAGCCAATATGTACACTGTAAGTACAGTTTTCCTGCTAGCAAAATATATTAAACCTATATTAGCGAAACAGAATATGTTTGTTAGGTCGATGGATAATGTTTAACCGATGCACTGGATAAATCACTATCTACCAAGATAAGTGTCGGTGAAAAACTATGCTGTTGACTGGTTAGCAATTTACCCAGTGGATAGCGTTATCCAACCAGCACCAGGAGTTTGAGTGGAGGAAAGGAAATTGTACATACGTGAATATGACAAACCATTGATGCAGAGGGGTGAGGGTGGGAAGGTAATGAACTTGCAACAGACTAATACTATCGTCCCATCCTATGGGAGTAACTAAAATACAGCTGAAGGCTTATGCTAAGACAGGTTAAGACTGATCTATCAAACTCTTAATTTACACTGAATAATATATTTTATTTAAGGAAGCAGAATAAAACATTGCATATTGATTTTTGGGTTGTAGCGTTGTTTTCAGTCATCTTCAGAAGCTCTCTGATCCTGTTCAAGAATTCTTGAAATGCTTTGTGTGTCCTAGGGCGATTCAACCAGGAAATTGTCTCCTTTGCAAAACAATTATTTTTTGGACAATGGAAACATGAAATATCATAGCATGATTAATTTAGAAGACTTATGACAGCTTTTCGTAACCAGATTTTTGTCAGAAAGTACATGTATACAAGGATTTTTGCAATTTCATGCCATATTCTTGGCACGTCATAATGAAGAAGTCAACATTGTTAAAGTTGTCATTGACTTTTAATCCACTTTAAGATGGTGTTGGAAGATGTTTTGGCTTATTCGTAAGACTTATTCCTTGATGGGGTAGTTGTTTTCTTGGAGTGTCGCTTTAACACATCAAGTTTCCTCTCATTTTCCTTTACTAGTGGAAGGAATGTTTCTTACCCAAAAACGTAATGTGTAAACTACTGATCATGGTATGAAGGGTGGTGTGAGTGGAAATCTAGATAGTGGTCTGTGTGGGTTAGCTTCCTGTAAGCAATCCACTTGAATTGCTGTGCCACATCTACATGTAGTATACCTGCCAACTCATGCATGGATCATTTTCTCATGCCTCACTGAAAAATGTGAGATATTCCAGCCTCAACTGATACAATTTTTAAAATATGAAATTTTGAAGCAATACAGGAAGAGACATTCATCTAAATGATCGTTTTTCACCTGAACATCCTGATTTTAAAAGGAAAAGGAAAGGAAAAGTTCAACGACATTGTGTTTGACAAAACACATACAGTACTGGGACTGGATCCTGGAAGTCTTCGGACTGTCTTCGGAAGTGTACGGAATGATCTCGGGTGCATGTATTTTCGTATGACTTTGGTATTGCCCTGAAAAAAATCTCAAGCTTTTGATGGACATCAGAGTTGGCAGGTGTAATCTAGAGTGGTAACGGTGTTAAGGAAACTTTGAGGTAAACCCTTCCCATTGATGTCTTCAAGTTCTAAAGTGAACTGTATGTTTTCATTAACTGAGTTTAGATGTTTATGAAACTCACTGACCTGATCCTTCTTAAGGCAACTGTCGTCAACATAACAAAACCACCATTTGGGAGGATGGATGTCTATGGTGGCCTAGAGCTGCCATAAGGATTTTCGATTTTCATCCTTTTCTTTTATTGTACATTATACATGTATATTTCATTTTACTTATTTAGTTTATTTGATTTGGTTTCATTCACTTTATTTTATTTTATTTCATTTTCAAAAACAATTTGTCATAGAAGTAAAATGAAATCAAAGAAAAAACAGTTTGCCTAAAATGTAATTTAATTCAAAGTACAGTCAAATGAAAACAAATGAAAGTAAAAGCAAATGAAAATTAACAGGGTGGCCTAAAACTGCCATAGACCAAGATGCCTTGGGGCCAGATTTTACCCATAACAAAACAACATGGCAGACATGTCTTTTGTGTGCAGTCAAAACATCTTCAGATCTTTCTTGCAAGTCTTAAATATTCGGAAACCTTTGGTAATCTTCTTAAATTTTTGGGCAATGTTCTGAAATATCTGTGTGACCTTCAGACAACATTTGGAGAATCTGCTTAAATATTTGGAAAATGGTCAAAATGTTCAGAAAATCGTCAAAACCTCCAGTATTAATCAACCCACGTTACCAAGACGACACAACAGTTTGGGCAAAATGAGTTTTTTGCACAGTGTGAAATTTTCTGAACAAAATACTACACAATAAACAGGAACGCCAAAATGCCCAAACTGAATTGGAGAAAAGGAGAGTGGGTTGAGTGAGTAGGAAACGAAAACAAAGTAAAGAGAAAGATAACAGATAACTAATAAGTGATAATTATGCTGGAAACATAGCCTGAAGCTTGTCTGCCATAGCTTGACCAGCGTGCTGTTTCTGCTGCTGAGATAATTCTAAATAAACTAGATATGCGTTGCTTTGCCAATCTCCCTACAATTTGATGATTTCGGAGGGAATATGACAGTCAAAAGCGAAAGTTGCCCCACCCTGTCGAAAGCTACAGTGTATGAGGAGAAAAATTGGCAGGATCTAATTGAAGGGTAGAAATAACCCACGAGAGAAAGGAGCAAAATTGCTTGTAAGTGATGGGTTGTAGACCAGACCCCAACATAACTGAAAAAAGGGGAGCGGAAACTGAACCCGGGTTTAGGGATAAATGGCGACGAAGAGCTAAGATCGGGCAAAGACGAGACCCAGGGATCGAGGGAATTGGCAAAACCAGAGAACGTTGCTGATACTGGCGAGTCTTAGTGGTGGAAACATGGATGTTAGCGCCCGAAGGGGTAAAAGCCAAATTTGCCCTTGTGATAACCTTAGGAGAAATTTGCTGCGGATCTTCTGGTACCAAATTGGATTTGCATAAAAAAGTAAAAAATGCAACTAGAAACAGAGCCCACATAGCCGCGTGCAATGGAATTGAGAAATTGAAATGATCAAATGCAGCGTGCAAAAAGGAAAGGACTGAAGAGCCCTCAGTTCACAAAAAATCTGATAACTGCGAATATGAGCCACTATGTTCTTCTGTGTTGATGTTGCATGAGCCATAGTGATGAGATTACGCCTCGCCTCCGTTTCTGACAAAAGATGAGATGCTAGTCCACGCGCTCGCTTGTAAAGGAAACTAGATATCTTTGTCACTAGTTAATTAAACATCATTAATCAATCAATGATTACTCAACAAGTTTATAAAATAAACAACATAATACATGGTTGCTTGAAGATATGAAATTTCTCTTCAAGTGTTCAATTTGATATCTCTCGTGAGATACGTATCGAGCTGAACACTCAAAGAGAAATTTCATATTTCCAAGCAACCATGTATTATTCAATCTATATTTATGTTATAAAGCGTATTTTCTCTTGAAATATCTTTGTAAAATTAGTGGAGCTCTGATCAATTAAGGGTAACAGAGAGTTTTACTTATGGCAGAAGATTTCCTTAACTCGTGATTACCCAGCATTAAATAAAAGAGCTGAAAGAATGCTTTGTTTCTCGATTTCAGCCATCAGCTACAATGTCGTTCTTTTTGATTTCAAAATAATTATTTAGGTTTGTCCTTTAAATGCAGTTAAATGCAATTTTACGGAGTTAGCAACAAAGAGCGTCTGCGTTCCTTCGCAGTCAGTGTTGTTTTGGATGTGCGTATGCGCCAGGTTTCCATGTGATTCTATATAGAAGGGATCTACCTTTTCTGCCAAAAATGGCATATGTTAGTGCAAGGGTTTGGGCCTCGGAACAGCTTGTGAATGTTTTTTTTTAGTCAATGACAAAATAATTACAAATTACTTTTAGTGCAATACTTTTAAATTTTAAGTCATTGCCTTCCAAGCAGCCTTTCCTCGTAATCAAATAAATAGGCAGTTACAGCTTTAGTGTATGTTCCACAACCTTCACAGGTATCCATTTAACCCCAGCAAACAAACACAAAAGTAATCAATCTGAATGTGGGAACTATCTTTGGATCTCCCTGTTGGCAACAGCCGTTAAGATCCTAGCACATACTGTACTGTATCTTGAACAACCATCTCAAATCTCCATCGGAGAGAATACTTCCCAAGTTGCAGGCTGGCTTCAGACCATCATGAAGCACCACCGATATGATCTCCACCCTTTGCCAACTGCAAGAAAAATGCCATGACCAACACCGACCGCTCTACATGGCCTTCATCGTGAGCTCCTCTGGGACATACTCACCAGATACAGATGCCCAGACAACTTCATCCAAATCCTCCAACTACTTCACGATGACTTGCTGTCTAGAGTCCAGACCAACAGGGACAGCTCTGAGCATTTCACAGTTGCATCTGGAGTGAAATAAGGCTGTGTAGTGGCACCCATCTTTTCGCCATCTTCATTGCAATGATCCTGGAGTTAATCCGCGATGACCTTCCACCTGGCATCAAGATCTCCTACAATATGGACAGCAAACTCTTCAACCTCAAAAGCATGACCAAGACAACCGTGTGCAGCATCTTGGAACTCCAATATGCTGAAGGTAACACAACACTAGACAACACCATTGGAGAACGTAAACCACTTCTGTTACCTTGGAAGACATCTGTCAGCAAATGTCGACTTTCAGGTTGAAATCTTTTTTTTTTTATTGAAAAAGAAATTTTTTATTTGAAAAACAAATAACTACTTACATTACTTACAATACAGCTACTGACATTACCATAACTCTACTCTCGGGGTAATACTTACATAACTGTATTTACATAGAATACGGTACGATACTTAGGCTACTTACGATACAAGACATTACATCATTTATTGATAGAATAATTTTTTCATCAGTTTCCACTTACTTAAAATTTTATCTTGCAGAGCAAAGTCACATGCAAATTTTTCAATATTATAATTAAACTTAAGGTAGCTCTGTATGCCAGCAAAATCGGGTTTACGTCCCTCCATTTTACATTTATATATGAAAAACTTGACTACTAAAATAATACAATTAATCGCATTTTTACAAGGCATACAGTTTGTATAGCCCAAGAGAACAGATTCAAGGGAAAATTCAATTTCAATTTCTGTTACTGACCGAATCCAGTGCGCGAGGGTGTTCCAGAGGGGGATATCCGGTCACAGTACCAAAAGAAGTGCTCTATGGTTTCGGGTTTACTGTCACAAAAAAAGCAATCATCGTGATCCTTGATTCCCATTTTCATTAACAATACATTTGTTCCAATAGTTCTGTGGAATATCCTATATTGAAAGCTTCTTAGCTTGCTAGCACTCGTGCATAAGAAAGGGATACTGTAATAGGCAGACCAATCTTCAACCGGACATGGTAAAAATTTATTCCATTTACACTGCACTCTAGTTGGCTGTGTGGCAACCGATTTTCGCAAAGTATCATAAGCAAAACTGGTCACCTTTTTTGTCTTAAATAATCTCTCTATATTTTCAGATTTAACCACAAGTAACCGTTTATCAAACTCTA
>OX393562.1:18830746-18845746 GCA_947652115.1 Blastomussa wellsi | reverse complement strand
TCCTTTTGTCACCTTTCATTTCATTTCAAGTTACTTTTTCTACCAGGATCCATCGCATGTATTTGTTTTTGTTTTGATGAAGAAAATGCGTTTGAAAATCAAACAGATTTGGGCATTTAGCATCGTGCCATAAAATCTACCTGTAGAAAATGGCATAAAATGTTTTCTTTTGATACCATCTACATGTAGCTAAGACATACAGATAAACCGTATTTTAAATTATGACCGCGTCGCGTTGGGGTCACAATCAACTGCAAGCTCCTGCCATGCGCGCAAACGACATATCGTGCAACAATTTGAAAACAACTCAGTAAGATAAATTTTCTTTTTATTGGCTTTCTCAATCAGATATACAGAATACAAAGCACTTACTACAGTTAAAATACTGTACAGGCAAAGATGTACGAGTGATGAACGCTGTATTTTTCTGTTGCCGACTACCATACCAGAGTTTAGAATCCCCTACAGAGTTTTATCTGGTCATGTACGAATTCTCAAATGTTTTCAGTTCGTTTTTTTTTTAAATAAAAGGTATCCTTTACCAGGAATCAAATGTAGAAGAGAAAGCAAATATAATCACAGTCAAGTTCAAGGAATCACACCAAAGTAAATTTGGAAGAACACTGGAAGAATGTAAACGCAATGCGATAGCCTATTTTCATCTGTTCTGAAAGCAAACAATTAATGCAAAGGAAAATCAGTGTCACTTTCTAGAGCAAACCAGAACATTTTATTTGGGTGCAGCTTCTTTGTTCCTCCACCGATCCTGGACAGATTTTCTGAAGTATTTCTTGAAAAGAGCCTTTCTTCTTTCCATAGAATTCTTTGCTGTCACCATGGACAAAATCACCTCGGGAAATGGCAGTTGTTTAGCTTCCCAAATACGTACCAGATCAACAATGTACGGCCAAATAATCTCCTCAATGAGCAATATCAAATCTTTTCATTAAAGCAATAGCTGCTGGAAAATCCAGATAGATTACTCGGATTCTAAAGCATTGAAGAGTGAAGTGATCTTCGACGCAGCAAATGGAGGTTTCGTATTGTACAAAACCTCAGGCAAGGCGCGCAAAGCATGCTGGCAGACAGGGAGTCTTTAAATGTCACTGTTCCTTAATATTTATTTAATATCTGGGCTACTAAATACAAAACAGCATGTGCTGGATCGGACAAGAGTATAGGTTAGCAGGCGATATCCAAAGGCAATGAGGTCAACAAGCTTGACCCTTGTTTAATAGATCGCAATAATATGACCAATCCCGTCTCCAAAGGGAGGGAGGGAAAAATTTATGATAGTTTACAACAAGTACTAACTGTGCTGTACAACAGAACACTAAAGTGAACTCTGAACAGTTTGTTTGAGCTTTTATAGCTAGACAAACATCTACAAAATACCCAGTAGAAAGAGCTGTACTACGGACCAGCTTATTATTACATGTGTAAAAACATCACAATGAATAGTGCTTTGATGTTTTAGACCAATGCCATGAATCGTTATAATATGCTAAAGACAACAAAATCATATTGTTTAAATCCAATATACAAAGAGTCTCAGAGTTTGCCGACATTTGGCGCTTGACTGCACAATAATTTTATTGAGAGCTGTGCTGCCATGAAAGACCCAAATATATGGGCGTCATGTTCCATTAACTATATTTTACTGGCATGACAGTGAAATGTCATTTAAAAGATCAAAACATTGGTCAATGTAAGTGTTTATATATTTTTTCAAAGTTCTGTAATCTGGATTTAATTGCAGATTTTTCTGAATGTTTTGCATGATTTTTTTTAAATGTAAGAAAATGTAAGAGAATTTATATGAAAAAAAATTATTAGGATCTGATTACTTTGAGATGTCATGCAGTAGAATTTAGTATTCAGATTTCTTAAAGTGAGAAGTGAAGTCCAATTTAATAACCTATGCCAAATAAAAATAGAATAATAAATGGGTGCACAGAGATGTGAAATTTCTGTTTGAGTTTTCAAATTGTTGTTTAACAAATGAGATACTGAGTTGAACACAATTTTCTTAAGATTTGCAACCATTTTTCAGATTTCTGAAGATTTTAAAACTGTAGTCTGAAGGTCATTTGAATGTTTCAGAACAATTTTCCTTTGTTGCCTTTGCATTTTTGCCTAGAGGAAGATGTAAAGATGTTTTGACTTTGCACTAACAAATTTAAGGTTACTTCCCACCGTTGTGGGTGTCCTTTAAGAAAAATTCATATGTGCGCTAGTTTCAATAAAATCCTTACAAACTATACATCAGAAGAAAGCTTAATAAAATTAATGGAGTTTACAATAAAATGTAGTTAAGTGATTTTTCCTTTTAGTGCATGTAAGTGTCAGGAGCTGGTAAGACGTGAAACGACCAAGGTTTCTATTGAATTTATTGGGCATCGGATGCCACAGCTGAGCAAAATGACTGCACAGTGTTATTCACAAGGCATCAGTCAACAAAAGGGTCAGGAAAACCATTCCTTTAATTTCTCATGGTCAAAATGGCAAGCGGCATGACCCGGGCGTGTACATGTAACATTTGAAAAGGCTACCATAAATTTATATCTTTGCCAGGTTGTGGTCAATTGACAGCTGTAAAAAGAAGTTATCCGTTGACCAGTATCACATGACCATATTTAGAACTCATCGAGGTCACGTTTTTTTTAATTGGACTGCTTACCAGGTATTATTTTTCATTGATCGCAGGCTCAGATCTATTTTTTTTGGCTTCTGACAGGATTTTTTAATTTTTTTCATGGTCATTCTCAGTTGAAATTCTGCAATTGGAGCTGATGGTTTTAATTATTCTTATTTATTTCAGCTGTGGAATCTTTTTTTGAGTCGTTGCACATGCTAGTACCTATAATGAATGCAATTTAGCACGCAATTTCAGAAATTATTAAGAAGCAGCAAAAATTCGGAGCTCCAGTTTTAGGCTTGGCTAAATCTGTATATTATTCAATGGAAACTGCATTATTAAGCTTTCTTTTGATGTGTAGTTTGTTAGGATTTTTTTTTTAACTAGTGTGCATTCGAATTTTTCCCAAAGGAGTCAGCCGTAAAGGTGGAAAGTAACGTTAAATACAGTAAAAGGGTCAAGCATACATGATACCAAAAATAAAATCATCAATAACATCAGCGAAGTTCTCATAGTTTTACGCAAGCTCAATCACAGTTTTTCTGAGGGATGGAATTCCCTGTAAAAAATACTGCTGTTTATATAATAAAGTGAGATGAAATGGAATTTAAGTTTGCGTGTGCACCAATTCATATCTAGGTTTAATATTTTCTTTTTCATGAAATTTTGGTTGAAGTTTATTAAGTGGTTTTTATCAGCTAAAATTTAAACTTTTGATATGACAAAAAATATTCTTTCTCATTTAAGGACATTTGCGCTAATTGTTTATGCGCATCATTACTGCGCATAGCATTTGTCATGCCACGTCATCTATCGAGCGCGTGCGCTGAGGAAAAACAAAGGGCCAGGAGCCGTTTCATAGCTTTGCTGGTAGTTTACTCTCTTGAATGGTCGGTAACCCTACTTTTTATTCCATGAACTTATTTTGTTTACAATTCTCAGCAGATTGTCCAAAAATGAACCAAAAATCAATGTGGGCACTAAATGATAATTTTTTCTTTAAGGAACCACACCAATTGAACAAATTCACTTTATGGGTCCAACGGCATTTGACAGATATACGTTAATTTCAAAGATTCATGTGCAATATTTTTGTGCTTACAGGCACTGTAGCCGTATCCGCTAACGAAGTGAGAGTTTTCGGATTTAGGGCGTTCTTCTAAGCATGTTATCTCCAAAACGAAGTCAGTGACCCCCAATGTTTTTTGCATTTTCAACATCAGTTACTCATTATCTTACAGCAGTGAGAGTTTCAGAAAAAGGTAGAAAATTTTTGCACGAACATCCTTAAATTTGGGTGTTGATTAAAGTGCACCAAACCACAAAATATTTTTTGCTGAAATAAACCTTTGCATCAGTTTGAAACATATATTTGCACCTTTCGTTTCTCCTTTTTGTCAACTTCTGACTACCTGTTTACAGCATTGAAAAGTTGTGGAAAACTGAGCATCATCTGTTCCACAACCAAGTCAGAAGGGACTTGGAGACTTTGTAAACATACATGCAAATCAGTTTGTGATGTTAATTTGGGAATAGACCCACGCCCCTTCTAACTTTGTTGCAGTTTGATGTAACTTTTGAATGCTATAAAGAGTCATTAATTAGGTAAAAAGGAGAAGCGAAAGGTGCAATGCATTTCAAACTGATGCCAAGGGTTATTTCAGCCAAAAAATATTTTTGGGGTTAGATGCACTTTAAGCACTCTGTTTAGGAAATAAAGTATTTTTAAATTTGTGATATCTCTTATGAAAATGTATCTGCTAAAAATGGATCTAGTATTTTCAAACCTGTCAATGTTTTGGAAGTGCTAGCTTAATTAAGGTGGCTCAGAATAGTCTCCAACATATTCCGGCTCTTATACTTTAATTGATCAGTACTACTGCTCTTTATCAGTTGATGTTAGAATAATGGTATCAAAAACATGCCCAATCATTGGTGAACAAGTTGTGATTTTTTTTGTGACATTTCTGGTCACCATAGCAACAGTATAACTGGTTACAAACACCCTTAAGTTTAGCTTTAAGTGCTTATAACTCTAAAACGAGATCAGTGAACCCCCTTGTTTATTACTGAATTGTGATCAACTAAGTTAAAAGAGCAGTTTAAGAGGCACCATAAATTTCCAAACATGTAAGGTGGCTCTGAAACCATTCAATTCCTTGTTAACTTTGAAAAAAAGATGTATCTTGACAAGCTAATCAGTATTTAATAATAAAAAATGGAGATCAACAAGCTAGATTTTGAGTTGTAAGCTATTAAACCTAAAATTAAGGGTGCTTTAACCAGGCTATATTGTTTCTATGGAAACTAGTAATGCCACAACTTGTTCGCCAATGACTGTGTATTTGTTTTGCACCATTATTGTAACATCAACTGATAAAGAGCGGTTGTACTGACCCAGCAAACTACAAGAGCTTGAATGTGCTGGGAGCTGTTGTGAACCACCTTATGAGCTACAAAGTGAAAGCGAATAATGTTGATAGTTGAATTGTTGTAATTCTGTGTACAGTTTTATGGTATCCCAAAGAAGGCCAAAAGGCTGTTACGCAGTAAATACTACAATTTCCCAAGACTGCTCTATAAAGTAAAAGATATTTGATGCTGTTGAAGCAAGCAGAAAGGTTTTTCAACTTTGATGAAAACAACTCATTCTTTGGGTCTCGATTCTTTCTTTAACTGCTGCCGCTAGATTGTTTCACAGAAGTTAATTGGATTTTAGTATTTAAGCAAGCTATTTACCTCACTATAATATTTTGAGTCGTTTTCTTTCTTTGCGTGGAAAAAAATTACCCTTGCAACTATACTACAAAACATTAGTCTATTAAGGAAGAAAAACACCAAAGAGGTGATTCTAAACCAAACAGAAACAAGGATGGAGAAGATTGACGCAGACTACAACTAACAAACCAATAGATTCGTTAACAGGGTTCTGTCTTGTTGTCCTGAGAAATTTTGCAACTGTTTGGAATTTTCAAATCGAGCTGTGGGACACCAAAATGATAGTTTTTGTAAATGGGCTTTAGTTACCAAGAGTGAAGTTAGTCTAATCTGGCCTCAAATCAAAAAGCTTGAAATAATTGTTTACAAAGGTAGAAAAACATCGAAGAAGTACACTGAGAAGAAACAAGAATGGCTTTGAATGAGAAGGATTGGATATGGTATACTTGAAAAATTTAGGGTTAACTTAACTTAACAGAGGCGGTGATTATCAAAAATTGTTATAGACGAAGAAGAAAACCAAGATTGGATGACATTGACACTGATTGTGTTGTATTCAATGTACATAAGCAAGGTAACAAAAGTCAGTATGGAAAGGAATTACAATGATTCTATGGGAAATTGTTATGTAATAATTTCTCAGAGTGAAGGTTAAAGGAAATTTAAGGCATTCAGTAAAGAGAATCTACAGTTTGATCGTATTGGTGTAGCAATAAGGACAAGCATGAGTATTAGGGATGTCTTCATGCACCGTCAAATTCTCATAACAAGTTTTGAGACCTTCTATTTTGATCTTGGAACCGAAGGGTAGCTTTAATAAATAATGCAAATAGAACCAAAATGAAAAGTAGGTACGCAATGCATAGCAAAGTTTTACTCATAATGAGGTTGTAGAAGATTAAGAAACTAATATAGAGATTTAAACATGTCAGGACCAGTAACTGCAAAGTTATTATTTAAACACATTAAGTAAAAGTTAAGCCTTTCTTCCCTTTCCAGCCATCTCTACAGTTATTTTTAAATCAGTCACACTACATAAATAGTTTTAGTAATAGTTAGAGATGAATGATGCAAGTACAAACTTTGGAAAGTGTGGTCCAACCATTAACTGGATTTTTCCTTTTTTTCAGGTTAAAAGGATTCAAGAAATTCATTGATTAAAATAAAAATCTTGGTTGTCTAAGGCAGGACAATCTTGCACATTTCAAAATTAAAGAAGAAATGTCAAGAAAAAAAACTAAGTCTTTTGGGGGCAATATTGTCCTTGGAAAAAAGTCTGTGCTTTTGAATGGTGTCTGGTTTTGAGTGAAAAATATACTAAGTCTTTTGGCAGGAAAAATCTTGCACTGTGCAATGGATTTGTCTCATCAAAAGTCTAAGTATAGGTTTGATTTCAATCTAGACTCTGTTCAAACTTGCAGAATTTTTTTCCGTTCGGCAACCCTACATAGTCAAAATATAGTACTAGAGATAGCCTACATTTTGACTAGTTTCCAGGCCCCTTTTAAAAGCGCATATTTTATTTATGTACACTTGGTAAAAGACAATAAAAGAAAGAAACGAGCGATTGCAAGAGTCTTTATTTATTAAAGCATCAAACTAATTTTAATTACTACAAGTAAAGTTGTTCTCATTAAGTATGGAAATCACGACTCAATATACAAACTGGCTACTTGTAGCTTTATAAAGCATGGTGCTCCGCTGTGATTGGTGTGTTTCGATCCTCGCTGATCCAAGACCAGTTAGTTGTTCCCTCGCCGGTTCTCCGCTTTTAAAAGGGACCTTGTTTTTCGAGTCTTGATTTCCACACTTAGTAATTTCTGGTTTAGACATTGAAAAATGTAATTAATATTGCTAAGTGAGATTTAAAATAACAGAACTAAATTCGGCCTTTTAAAAGCGTGAAACAGAAAAATTCTATTTACAATTTTGCTCCTCATAAATATAAAGAATTTTTCTGTTTCACGCTTTTAAAACGCCGAATTTAGTTCTGTTATTTTAAATCTCACTTAGCAATATTAATTACATTTTTCAATGTCTAAACCAGAAATTACTAAGTGTGGAAATCACGACCAGATAAACAAGGCCCCTTTTAAAAGCGGAGAACCGGCGAGGGAACAACTAACTGGTCTTGGATCAGCGAGGATCGAAACACACCAATCACAGCGGAGCACCATGCTTTATAAAGCTACACGTAGCCAGTTTGTATATTGAGTCGTGCAGTACTCAATATCTCATATGAAATCGTAAACTAGGCAGTGGAAACATGCTTTCTTGCCGGGAGAAGTCTTGATTGTCTAATCTATCACTTTTCCGTGACAGCAATAATTCGCTCTGAGTTTTGATAATGACATCAAGAAAGTACCGTAAATTGTATGAGTTTGATCAATAAAAGTTTTAAATTTTTCGTAAAAGCCATTGACAAATTGCTAGAAAACGCTTGACTTAAATATGTTGATGCGAATTTCATAGCATTTTGTTAATGGCTGTCGCAAAATATTTTAAAACTTTTACTGCTTAAACTCGTGCAATTAACGGAACTTTTTCAACGTCATTACCAAAACTTCAGAGCGAATTTTTACTGTCTCAGAATTAGTCTCTTGTCAAAAAATGTTTTCAGCTAGACTCCGGTTATTTAAATTTGTTCACTGATTTTCTGAAAACTGATTATTCAATTTTGTTTTAGTCTTATTGTGAAATTAATATCTTCATTCCGACTTGTAACAAAGTGTGATTGAATATTCAGAAAGATTATTTCCGGCGGCTAAATCAAACTTATTACCTCTAAAATTATTGCCCTGAGTTCTTAACAGTTAATTCTTGTCTTCTCTCTCTGTACTTGAATTTAATCTTCATCGCCCACATAGCAAGAAGTCCAAGAAACACTGTAAGAAAAAAGCAAACATGCGTGTTAGAGTCAGAAGAATGTTTACAATAAGAAATGCAATCATCTACTATATAATGTATCTACTGCATAACTTGTACTCTTTGCAAAAAGTTATACATCGGCGAATCAGGGAGACGACCAGGCGACCGATTCCGAGAACACCTTCGGGACGTAGAGAAAGACGACAAAAATACATCGAAACCGGTCGCGAGACACTTCAATCTCCCAAATCATTCTAAGCAACATATGGCAGTCTGCGGCCTTTCCCTTCACCAAGGAAGCACGGAAAGTCGCAAAACTCTAGAACAAAAATTTATTTTTCAAATGGGCACTCTTAATCCTCACGGTATCAACGAACGCTTTTCATTCAACTAATTTATTCCGTTGTTTTCACGTTAGCAGGCACCAACCAGTAGCGAAGCTCCATCTTTCTGTATATAAACAACACACGACTCACAATTCCTCGATTCGCTCCGACGAAGGGCTAACGCTCGAAACGTCAGCTCTTGAATCTCTTTAAGGTGGCCAATTCAAATTATCAACCCAGTTGATAAAACCAAATTATATTGTTATACTTCCCACCGACGCAGCACCACAGTTTTATTCGAAACTTACCCCCTCTACACAAAATATCATTTCTATTTAGTTTGAGAAACTGCAAGAAATTAGCTATAGGCAATTCAAAATTTACCATTACTAGTACACGCGACTACTTTCTTTTAGCTTGAACAAAATAAAAAAATTATATTTGGAAAAACATGAAATAAACGTTATATGGTAATTCTGTTTGCACGCCTTTTTCGTCCCCTGTGTATTAATACGTCATCAATTTTGTATACCAATGAGTATTTTATGCATAATTTTGTTAAACAATAGCTCCGAACCTATGTCTATTAAAATTTGGCCATATTTTTCTCAACGCCACCGTGGCCTCGCGGTTTGACGCGCGCCCTCTGGCGTCGACGGCCTCTCTCTCGCCGTCGAGTTCTTTAAGTTGTTTCTAAACAACTTCCACAGCAAGGGGCTCGAGGCCCCACCGACCCGGTTTTTTTTTTCTTTTTTAGAATTTCGAAGAAGCAAAATCCTCAAAGTTTTAGTTTCCAAGGGACGTAGTTTTTTTTTTTCTGGCAAAAGAAAAATAGGAAATACATCTCTGACAACTAAAATTTCACTAAAAAGAAAAAAAATGGATAGGCAAAATCCTCAAAGTTTTAGTTTCCAAGGGACGTAGTTTTTTTTTCTGGCAAAAGAAAAATAGGAAATACATCTCTGAAAACTAAAATTTCACTAAAAAGAAAAAAAATGGATAGGCAGAACTCAAGCCCCTCGCTGGAAGTTGCTAAGAAAAACTTAAAGATATCGATGGCAAAGGAGAAACCGTAAACGACAAAAAGCACGGTCACATCGCGAGGACACGGTGTCAATAGAAAAAAAAAGTGGGGTTGAAAACTCTAAACAACGTAGTTGAGATCTGAAGATGCCTCCAAAGTTCTACCGCTATTTTTTCGAAAGTTATGCCAAACGTTCTCAATGGATTTTGCTATGTTTTCGGTAGTTTTTGCAGTGTTTTACAATACTATTTAAAATTTTACCGTTACTCGTGGCTTTTGATTTCTCATCCCTGAATAACAAAATGTCTCCATTTTCTAAAAGACCAAAAAAAGAGTTTATTACATTTATCCGGCAACCCTCGAAATTTACAACATCGAAGTCTGATTTTGCAACCAAACCAAATTTAGCGAATAGAGCAAAAAGCAAACCACCTCCACCCCTCCCCCTCCCTCCACTCCCCGCCACCCCCAAAAGGCTCAGACAATTGAGAGAAAAACTCTTCAAAATAACAATTTCCAAAACGTCCCCATTCAAAGAACACGGAAGAATGTTTTGGGATCTTCAAGGTTTGGGTACATTTTTATTATAATTTTTTTAAACAACCACACATTTTTTGGCACTGACGAAATGCTATTGGCGTGCTCTCTTCACAAATGATTTTAACATGGGCTTTTAGACAATTACAACATGCCAACTCGCCACTATGTCATAAGGTGGCTCTATCGGATTTTTGAGTGACGATACCTTTCAACTTTGAGCAGCTAGTGTGCCGGCAAATAGTATCTGACAGAAAATCGATTGCTCCAAGTGCACTTTGGTCTGAAATAAATTAAATAGCATCCAATTACATTTGGTGAAAACCTTAGCAAAATCGTTCTATTCGATTTCTGAAAACACTGGCTTGAATATCAACAGGAGTGAAGTGTTATTTTCCGTTTTCGTCAAAATTGACCCTATATTTATTAAAATGGCCACTATTTAAAAAGCGGCAGATAAATTTTTCTAAAAATTATTCTTCTAGATTAATCAATATTTGATATAATCCCGGAGTTTAAACTTCATTGAAACATTCTAAGGCTGTCAATTTGTAGCCTCAACTTTGGTAAACATTGTGCTTATTTTCCGTCTAGTCGCTTGTGGTTCTAATTATACTTATCCATTGTCTCTAATCTCCGTGCAATTGTAAATTTCAATGCCTTATTAATTAATGTAACGATATATGAATTCACGACGCATTGAAATGCACCTGGAGCAATCGATTTTCTGTCAGATACTCTATGGTGGTACACCAGCTGCTCAAAGTTGAAAGGTATCGTCACTCAAAAATCCGATCGAGCCACCTTAATATAAGCTGTACGATTTTGTTAAACATGAAGACAATTACATTATCCTTTGACCATCATGTTTGGCTTATATTGATAATTAAAGGAGAAATCATAATCCGACAACAGCCTGTAAGCAATCTAAAAGCTGGAACGTTTGTTGTTGTACTCTCTGTGCAGAAATTTAAACTTGCTAGAAAAACCGTTTTGAACGTAATCAAGCAGAATCATATCTTTTTTAAGACCTCCATTGCAGATCTTAGAAAAGCAAAAGTTCCTGGCTACTGGTAGAAGAGTGCTTTCAACATTTTTATTAGAAATTTTGGTGAAAAAAAGTCTCGATGAGAACTTGCACAGGACAATAAAAAAATTATCCACAGCAGTGTATAATTAAACGCAGGCGGAAGAAATTATTTTGAAGGAATAGTGGCTGAGAATGTCTCACGCACAATTGAAAACTTGAAAATCACTTAGCCCAGGAAAGTTTCCTAATTAATGTAACAGTTCCTTCCATGCATCACTTAGAATTGATTGACAGTTTTAACTACCCTTCTCAAACTTAAAATTTATATCCTACCTTTTTTACATCTATTTGGAAATGAATTTGCAAACATATGACCTTGACGAAAACAAGTCCAGTGGGAAAACTTTCAGTATCATTGGATACTTCTTATGCCTGGAATAGTAAGTAAATTTTGTCTCCAAGAAAACCATAAAAATAGGTTTCATCCTCAAAACACCTGTTGTCAACAACTTCATTTCATTAATATTTAGTATAGTCCTTTAAACAGAAATAGAACTTTAGAAACTAGAACGAGTTAAGACAGACTAATTTTTCTTTGTTGAAGAAGTTCATTGTTTCGTTGAAAATGGACACTTGAAATGTTCCTTCCAGCTGAAACGTTTACTTTTATACTTAAAAATCAATTTGAAGTAAAAAGAATCCGTCTGTCTGACTGAAAAAGTATCATACTTTTCTGAAAAGGTTCTCTTTCGAGAGGAAGTGAGTTTTTGATATGAAAACGTTACTTTTTCATCCGAGAAAGACTTAAATGGCCATTTAGAGTTAAGAGTCTGAAAAATACCTTTAAGCTGAACAATTATTTTTTAGAAAAATAATCGTAAATTGTGAGCCAAAATAGACCCCGTTTGAGTAAAAGAAGAACCATATTTTGCTGTCCTTTTAAAATGGACAAGACAATTTTGAGATGAAAAATATGTCCTTAGGCGTTGAAAATGAGCGAATTTCACTTTAAAAAGATCTCTTTTTCGGTTATAAAATAACAGCTAGTTTGAGTTACAAATTCCAGTTTTAGCTGAGAACATTTCCTTTTTAGTCAACAAGTTTCAATGTCGATTGAAAAACTTCAATTTGAGTTCTAAAGGCGAGAAATCAAATGTAGCAAGTAGCATTTTGAATTAAAAAGTTTCTTTTATGTTACAAAGTGCTCATTTTCAGCAGAAAACGTTTTTCAAGTTACATCTATTTCTTTCAAAACGAAATAAAACTAGAAATCTTTTGTCTTATTTTTTTGTTCTAGAATCATTAGAGCAAAGAAAATCGGTGAATTTTTAACTTTGTTCTTCAATTCTCTACTTGCACAATCCCATAATACACCGCTTCTACCCACAAAAAAATTGCATAGGCATTGTTTTAAATTTCCCTTGGGACATCTTCATGTCCCAGGAAAAATTGCAAACAATGATTATGCAAACTTTTTTTGGGGGGAGGGGGGTAAAAGAGGTGTATTATGGGATTTGTGTAAGTAGAGAATAACCGCTTTTTATGCTAAATGGGAATCCACTTTGTTTACATTCCGATCATTCCATTAATGAAACCAGACTCCAGTAAAATGTCATTTTCCATTCTTGACAGCGAAATAAAGGAAATCATTTTTATTGTTTACTTCCACTGAAAAGCAAACGTCCAATTTTGCTGCGACTTAAAATCTATCGATCCTTGAAGTAAAAGCTCCACTATTGCTATAATTGGATTGCGCCCACATCAATCACACCTTTGGAGTGCAAACTCTTTCAGCTGTACAAAGCGACATGACCACCACAGGCGTACGGACCGGAAAGGGGCTACGGCACCACCCCCAATACTTTGAATACCCTGGAATTTTAACCCTCGGACGTACCAGGGGAGGGATGAGGGTTGAATGCCAACACAGATATCACAGAAATCGAGTTCTGTTTTCACTCGACAATTTAATTGTTTCCACTACCTTCATAAAGTAATATATAAGCATAAAAAATAAATAAAAAAATAAGAAAAACACGACAGCAAATAGAAGTCTTGTTTTGATGCGTTTACGTCAGATATTTAGAACACAAAAAAATGCATTTGCGAAACTGAATCTACAAATTGAGACCTTCGACCAAAACTAATCTAAATCTAAGAATAGAGGGGGTAAGTTACTAAAGAAACTGTGGTGCTGCGTCGGTGGGAAGTATAACAATATAATTTGGTTTTATCAACTGGGTTGATAATGTCAATTGGCCACCGTAAAGAGATTCAAGAGCTGACGTTTCGAGCGTTAGCCCTTCGTCGGAGCGAATCAAGGAATTGTGCGTCGTGTGTTTTTATATACAGAAAGATGGAGCTTCGCTATTGGCTGGTGCCTGGTAACGTGAAAACTTCGGAATAAATTAGTCGAATCAAAAGCGTTCGTTGATACCGTGAGGATTAAGAGTGCCCATTTGAAAAATAAATTTTTGTTCTAGAGTTTTACGGCTTTCCGTGTTTCCTTGGTGAAGGGAAAGGCCGCAGACTGCCATATGTTGCTTAGAATGATTTGGGAGATTGAAGTGTCTCGCGACCGGTTTCGATGCATTTTTGTCGTCTTTCTCTACGTCACGAAGGTGTTCTCGGAATCGGTCGCCAAGTCGTCTCCCTGTTTCGCCGATGTATAGCTTTTTGTAAAGAGTGCAAGTTATACAGTAGATGGCATTGGCTGAGGTACAGATGAAATGATCAGTGATTTTGATAGATCGCTTGGGTCCCGATATTTTGTCAACGTTGTGAATGAAAGGGCATGTTTTGCATCGTGCGCGAGCGCATTTGAAAGTTCCGGGTTGATCACTAGTTTGGAATGCACTTCTGACTAAAAAGTTACCTATGTTTTTGTCGCGTTTAAATGAAATTAATGGAGGTTGCGAAAAGATTCTACCAGTGTCGGGATCATTTTGAAGTAATTTAAAGTTTTTGAGAATGATGGATTTAACTGCGTGGTTGTGAGGGTGAAATTTGAGGGTGAATGGAATTCTATCGTTGTTTTCTCTCTGTGACGTTTGTAGTGCTGACTGTCGATCAATTTGCTGGGCGCGATGATGGCCCACTTGAACAACAGAAGCAGGATAGCCGCGTTTGTCGAAGAAATTGCACATTTCCTCTGATTTTAAGGAAAAATCAGAGTCGTCACTACAAAGACGGCGAAGTCTAAGAAACTGAGAATAAGGAATGGAATTCTTGACATGTGATGGATGTGAAGATGAATACAGCAAATAGCTATGAGAATCTGTGGGTTTGTAGTGCACACTGGTGCATAAACTGTTGCCTTCGATAGAAACTTTGATATCCAGGAATGCTAAGGAAGTATCGGAAATTTCCCAGGTATATTTAAGGGAAGGATGAAACGAATTAACAGCGGTTATAAATTGATTAAGATCCTCTCTGGTAGAAGAGGTAGCGCCGATACAGTCGTCAATGTAGCGACGATAGAGTTCAGGTTTTGGGCCGTTGTATTGATTGAAAAATTGGTGTTCAATGTAGCCTACGAAAAGATTGGCGTAGCTGGGTCCCATTTAGGTACCCATGGCCACGCCATTGATTTGTTTCTAATAATTGTTCGCGAATGAAAAACAGTTGAGTGTTAACACTAACTCAGCCAGGCGGAGTAATGTTTCCGAGCTTGGTTCCTTAACAGTGCGTAAATCAAAAAAATGTTTGAGGGCTAGAAGACCTTCGCCATTTGGGATGACGGTGTAAAGAGATGTAATATCCATTGTGAAAATAAATTTGTCTTCGCCCAGGAAATTGAAATCGCGAAAAATTTGAAGCTCAAAATTCTTTTTCACGTAACATTATGAGGATTACTATC
>OX393562.1:18822740-18830546 GCA_947652115.1 Blastomussa wellsi | reverse complement strand
TGCCAAAAACGCGATGACCTCGACAAACAAATTCTACATTATCGCTCTGAACTGTCCAAAACCTACCCAGCTATTTTAGTACAATCTATTCGCGCCAAAATTCAGGAGTTAAACTCTAAACTTTTTAACCATTTACACCAAATTAAGGCCCAAAAACTTCAACAATTAATAGGTCCTCAAATTACTCGTGACTCATCACTTGAAAACCTTAACACCGTGGTTACTATTCCAGAAAATCTTCCGCTCTCCGACTCAGAGAAATCCGTCCTCAGTAAGGGCTTGAATTTTGTTCCGATATCCAAAAAACCGGACGAATTCTCAGTTAAGCAAGATGTTGAAAAATTCCTTCGCCGCGTTCAACTGAAAGCCTTTTTCCATGACAAAGAGGATGATTCCAACACCTCGGACAAAGATACTTTCGAGACGCTTCAGACTCGAAAATCTAAGTGGACTCCCCCAGAGGGCCAGTTTGCCTCTTTAGATTTTTTCATTAAGAAATGCCGTCACGACATCAACAAACTTAATTTCAATCGTATCACCAAATTTTCCAACCTTTCTTCGGAAGAGAGGACGGCTCTAAAAAACCTAAGTAAGCGCAAAGACATAATTATCAAAGCGGCCGACAAAGGCGGCGCTTTAGTTGTTTGGCGGGTCGACCTCTACCAAAAAGAAGCTTTGCGGCAACTTTCTGACACCTCTTTTTATGCTAAAGTCGATAAAGATCTCACCTCCACTAACCAACAAATTGCCAAGAGAACTATTAACGACCTTATAGTCAAACAAGAATTGCCGGCTACTGCTACCAATCTCATCATTACCACTCCCAGAACCTCGTGTATTTACTTTTTACCTAAAATTCACAAACCTAACAACCCATTTAAACGCGACAAAAACATAGGTAACTTTTTAGTCAGAAGTGCATTCCAAACTAGTGACCAACCCGGAACTTTCAAATGCGCTCGCGCACGATGCAAAACATGCCCTTTCATTCACAACGTTGACAAAATATCGGGACCCAAGCGATCTATCAAAATCACTGATCATTTCACCTGTACCTCAGCCAATGCCATCTACTGTATAACTTGCACTCTTTGCAAAAAGCTATACATCGGCGAAACAGGGAGACGACTTGGCGACCGATTCCGAGAACACCTTCGTGACGTAGAGAAAGACGACAAAAATGCATCGAAACCGGTCGCGAGACACTTCAATCTCCCAAATCATTCTAAGCAACATATGGCAGTCTGCGGCCTTTCCCTTCACCAAGGAAACACGGAAAGCCGTAAAACTCTAGAACAAAAATTTATTTTTCAAATCGGCACTCTTGATCCTCACGGTATCAACGAACGCTTTTGATTCAACTAATTTATTCCGAAGTTTTCACGTTACCAGGCACCAGCCAATAGCGAAGCTCCATCTTTCTGTATATAAAAACACACGACGCACAATTCCTTGATTCGCTACGACGAAGGGCTAACGCTCGAAACGTCAGCTCTTGAATCTCTTTACGGTGGCCAATTGACATTATCAACCCAGTTGATAAAACCAAATTATATTAATCTAAATCTAAGTTATTTTTGCAAAATCAATTCGCAGCTACAGTGGAGGAGATCAAAATGTATTACAAAGTGATATATTTTTAGTTTTCGATGACAACATACAATTAAAATGAAATATACCCTTGATTAATAAGAGCCCACGCGCCCCCATAGACTAATGAAATTTAAAATATGACGCAAGGCCACTCTCATCTAGATCAGTCAAAACGAATGTACGATATGGCGAGATTTCTTTAAGTTTCTTGCCCGAAACATCAGTGTATGTAATAAAACTGGTTCATGACAATCAATGACATTGATATGGGGATGGGGGTCTAATTAATGCTTGGCGCCCCGGATGCTTAATCGAGGAGATAAGGTTTACTAAATTAGAAACGTTGTCTTGGAGACTTACCATTATGAAGTTGTTTTGACGAAAATGCATTGGTCCTGATACTGGCTCGTACCATGTAACTACAGAAAGAATAAAAGAGGTCAGCACGGTTGTTTCTGAGCGACTTGTGACTTTAGTGCAGAAACTTGGGTTTTCTTAAGAGCAATGGTTAATTCACAAGCTCTTTTTGTGGATCCTGGTCTAGCTTAAAGACATGTTGTTTGCAAAATAACCAGACCCACATGCATACAAGAGCCTCTTTATCAGAAGGGAAATTGCCCTTGGTATGACCTTAACAAGACTAACAGCTCTGCCACCCACAAACTCCCACAATCAGTACCTCCATCGCCCTTTCGCTAACAGATCGATGTTATTTTGGGAAAAGTTCACTAATTTGGGGTAGTCAGTATGGAGGGGAACCTCTTGCAAGGGACGAATTTAATCTTCATTTACAAAATTTGATAGTTTGGCCTCCTCTTGTTTACACATGCAAGCATCCATTCTTATAGAACTAGACATGCACGTCTAAAGCTACAAACAAAATTAAACACTTCTCACCATGAAAAAGTTATAATTATCCCTGTACTGCAGACTGTGCAGACTTTCCTTGCCTTCTATATCCTAATGAAAAAAATAAATCATGTTTTATTGAGGTAAGTGAATATAATTTAGCATTATAGTTTTATAGCGATCTTTGTTGTTTACAAACATTGATGCCACATTTCGAAGGATATTCAAATTTTCCAACCATGGAACAAAAGAAGTCATTGTTTCAAGAGCCAATTAGGTTCTGGTTGGTATATTAATAACATCGCCATTTCAGACAACAAAACCACAACCACAACAAACAAACAAACATAAACAAACAACAACAAAAATATTCAATGTTTACCTGTTCCGTGAAAGGCCTCTAGGTTGGTACCAAGGAAGAGCTCCATTCTCTTTGTCCCTCTGCTTACCAAGTCCCTTCGATCAAAAGGGTTGAAGAATGAAAAAACAAGAAATACGAACTTTACATTTAATCACAAAGCGCGAACACCACAGTCCTCCCGAACAATGGATCCGGGCCATACACTGACCCCGATTAGAAAAGTCCACTACTCAAGATCTACCGGTTTGTAGACCATAAATTTCACCGAAAATCTAGAGCAAGTCTTTAAAGATTAATCCAATGTAAAATGTTGTTTTCCATTCAAACGCTTCTGTTAATGAGCGCATAAAGCTCTTTCACAATGCAACGAATATTTTAACTAAAAGCTGTACTGTATGTTAGCACAAGATGCAAACTCTTATTATAATAAATACTACCCGCTTTAACATTGGCTTCTATAATTCTACCAACCCGTTAAATAAAGTCGAAATAAGTTCCACCAAAATTCTTGGACCTACCACGTGCATTTTGCATTAGTGCAAAACCATCAGTTTAAGTTGGAAATAACGCTGTTTGGGTCCAGTCTTCAGTTCCTGGCTTTCCTTCTTGTCTCAGCATTACAATCTTCTGTTCTACAAGCTTATTGTAGCAAGAAGTGCTCTTATTTTGTAGCGACATAAACTGAACAAGAACCAACGAAGGTGATGGCGAACTGAACTTGTGATGAATAATTATCAGAATGTGCTCGCACTTTTGAAATCATTTGCAATGTAAATTTGCAACACAGATCAGCTTCCCGCCAAATACAATCGCATCTTAAAACTTTCTCACGGTTCTTGACTCTTTTCTAAATTGAAATTCTTTTCAACACAATTTAAAAATTTGCCCGGATATGGGCAGTTGGCCGTCCCTCAATCTCGCACCGATTGCGTTGAAAAAAGGTTTCCCTTATAGCGGTGTTCCGTTGTGGAATAGCCTTCAAACTGATGTTAGAAATATCCCTTGGGATAAAAAGTAAAGTTCGGTTATGTTAAATATAACTGAACTTACATTACTTTAGCTACACTAAGTCCACATGCCCCTGGCTTTCATCAATATCATTAAAAAACGTAAATAAACTTGGATAAACACAGGCATTTCGTACAACACTTTTAAAAGATCTCTTGCCATTCAAATCTTTCATCAAGAGCACTATGTAAGCACTATTTCATTTTGTGTAGTGTGCAGCATAAAACGACTTTTGGTGATTTCGACTTTTGGTGAATCTGGTGATTTCGTTTTGTTCTGTTAACTATCTGTTGACAGAGTGATTTCAGTATAATGCACGTGAAGGATTACACGAACAACAAACGAATCAAAACGACTACGGCAGCACCTTGTTTATAACTCATTTAACAGACACAAACGTACGCGCCCCTTATATGGGCTATACTGGGACGTGCTGCTGGATAGGGTATGGTTTTTGACCCCTCCGTCCTGAACAGGGTATATAATTCATGCGAGTCTGTCCTAAACAGGGTATGGATATTAAGGAGTCGTTCTGTTAGAGGGTATAGCTTCAAGACTTTCGTCAAGTTGTAAGCATATCCGAAATCACAACAGTTCATCATCATTCCGTTAGCCGATCAGGACCGATCAGGACTAGACACTAGCGCTAGAGTCTAACAAAACATTTTCCTTGGTCCTAAACAGGGTACATGTTTGAGGTTATTTTGATCCTAAACAGGGTCACCTCCAGCGGCACCCCTATACCCAAACATGGGTCAAGTACCCCCCTCCCCCCCACCCACCCCCGCGACAGTAATAGCCCGCGTAGCAGGCGTAAAAAGGAAAGGTTAGGTGTAGGGAGGGAAAAGACGTGAAAGTTTGGTTGGTCTTGCGAACATGCACGCAACTCAGTTTTAAAGTTAGTTTCTGATTTTCCGTAACTTCGAGAGGTAAAAGCTGGGCGTTAATGTTAGTTCCGCGAGTTTCACTCAAAACAGGCCATGTAAAGATACCCTAGCTGTGAAGATACCCCATAACCTTTAGCACTATCCAAACCTTTAATATACTTTTTTATTTTTAATTCTTAAGGTAGTTAGAAATTTTCATTTGAGGACCTCCCTGAAAACCACTTATTGTGACGGGAGCTTCCTCATTGAAAATTATTATTATTGTTAATAAAATCGATACCCCATTTAAGAAAACAAACATCATGAAAACCATACTCTAGTGGGCCGCACGTCCCTGTTAAGCAGGTAAATTAGGGGAGCCTCCCCATCCCCAAGGGATATTTCTAACATCAGTTTGAAGGCTATTCCACAACGGAACACCGCTATAAGGGAAACCTGTTTTCAACGCAATCGGTGCGAGATTGAGGGACGGCCAACTGCATTTCGCCATTTCGTACTCTACAAAGAAAGTGTATCATGACGAGACGATTATTCAGAAGGGTATACTGCGATAAACTGGAATCTCCCCTTGAAAAGTTTGTCAGATAAGCTAATCCACTTATGACTGTTTCTTTCAAGCTCGTCGCCAACTCCGTTTTGCTGATAAGATTTTGTAGTGGAATTATGGGACTGCAAGCGTCACGTGAAGGAGGAGAATTGAGCGGGATTCGAGAGGTTCGGGTCGTGTCTTGCTGGCTCTCGTGTTAGGACTTCAAACATAAAGTTGTGTTGCGTTTTTATATGTCGTCTCTATTCTTTTTGGGGGATGGGGACCCGGTTGCCGAATACTGAAAATTTTAAGAATTTATCGTGTTTCCCTTACCATTCTTGATAACCGCAGTTCTTAGTAGGCTAACCGCAGTGCTTAGTAGGCTAACTGGATTGCTTAGTAGACTAACCGCAGCGCTCAGTAGGCTAACCGGGTTGCTTTGTAGGCTAACCGCAGTGTTAATAGGCTAACCAGGTTGATTTTGTAGTCTAATTTAGCTAACCAAACTCGTTCTCAGTGCATTCCGAGCCAGAGGGCCATTCGATGGATGTTGTTGATTGCCGAAATCGTACCTGTCATATTACGTCATACCTACACAAGGCATAACCAGGAGCCATTAAAAAAGCAATGTATCCTGAGTTTGAACGGCAGTTTTGTGGCAGAGAGAAACTTGAAACCAGCCAGGTAGGCGTTTTTCAAGTTTGTCTCGATGTAATTCACAAATTTGCGCGTCCATGCCCCTTCTTTGGTTCGTTACATCACTTGCGCGTTCTTTTGGAAAAAAATATGACCTAATGAGACAAAAAGATGAATACCGCTCTGTAGGAGATGGGATGCATGAAACGACTGAACATATCAACTCTATGGATATCGCTGCTGGTCCAAGTTGTTGCCATCGAGGCTTTTCTGTTAGGACTTTACAATATAAAATGTAAACTAAGCTCATATTTGCATATTTGGGTGTGGTGACACCATAGAAGATGCTAATGTGGACCACGACAGAAACCTGGTACGCCTAATAGACAAATGCAGTGACTACGACTTACATCTCTCTGCGAAGAAGTTGCAATTCAAGGCAACGTCCGTCACTTTCATGGGGCATACACTGACTGACAAGGGCCTAGAACCTGACCCGGCCAAGATATCAGCCATCACGGAAATGCCACGGCCTGAAGACAAAGATGGTGTCTAACGCTTCCTAGGCATGTGTCAGTATCTCAGTAAATTCTGTCCAAATCTCTCCGCAAGTGTTTTACCTCTCCGAGAGTTAACCAAGCAAGATGCAGCATTTGTATGGTCCAACACGCACGAGAGCGCGTTCCACGCAGCAAGAGTTAATCTCGAAAGCGACTGCACTTCGCTATTATGATCCCTCCCTTCCAGTAACACTGCAAGTAGATGCTTCGGAAGACGCTATTGGTGGAGTTCTCCTACAGCAGGATCAGCCTGTATGCTTTACCTCGCACACCTTGAGCAACACTGAAAAACAGTACGCGCAGATCGAAAAGGAATGTCTCGCAATCGTTACATGCATGAACAAATGGCACCAATATCTATACGGGAAGCAGCAGATTACAGTGCATACAGACCATAAGCTACTCGAGTCGATCTTCAAAAAGCTCGTCAGCAAGGCACCACGCAGATTGCAGCGAATAATGCTTAAACTCCTGGACAACCAATTTAAAGTAACCTACCAAAAGGGGAAGGAACTGCATGTAGCAGACACGTTATCACGTGCGGCGCTCAAGGACTCATTTGAATCGCAACAATCAGATGTTTTTCGTATGGAATTGGTGGAAATGGATCTGAAACCCAGTAACGTAACAGCTGACACGTTGGAAAGAATTCGAACCGAAACAAGCAAGGACCGGCTAGCCTGATGAAAGAAAATCGGTACCAGAGGAAATTAGCGGATTCTGGAGTTACAGAGAGGAGATCACAGCCGACAACGGTGTTCTCTTCAAACTGGATCAAGTCATGGTACCCTCCTCACTGAGAGCGGAGATGCTTCGCAAGATTCACAAAGCCCATTAAGGCTATGACAGCAGCATAAGGAGAGCGCGGGAATGCCTTTTCTGGCCTGGAATGCTTTCTGTCAGTATGACGTAGGACATACCACAGACAAGACCTTTTAAATGGTGTACTGTATGTGGTCTCAAGGTCAATAGTTACCATGGTCACTGGACATAGTTCGGTTGTGCAAGAATAACAGCAAACAGGGAAACAGTCGATAAATACATCCCAGCTTCCTGTGGCATTGTAAAGCCTCAGTAACAACCCCATTGAAAAGCAACTAGCGTTCATTCAGCGTTTATTTTACAGAAATTTCCAAATAAAACGGAAATACATCTTTCGCCATTTGACATATAATTTTTATTGAATAATTTATAACAAGATAAACGGGTTTGACCCAAAACTTTGAGACTACGGGCCGTCCCATTTTCTGTTAGCCCGTCGAGCGTGGAGTGAGAGAAAAGTGAAAGGCCGCGTCGCTCTCCCATAGAGAGGGGCGGGGGGGGAGGGTGTACTTGACCCGTGTTCGAGAACGGGGGCGTCGCTGGGAGTTTGAAACCCTGACC
>OX393562.1:18770240-18817740 GCA_947652115.1 Blastomussa wellsi | reverse complement strand
GATGAAAATAACCCAGTACCAAAACTACTAAACTACTAAAACTACTAAAAGGTACATGCATTCTCATCAGTGAAATTATAGAAAACCCTCCAGTTAAACCTTCCACCACAAGCTTGTGGAGGTGGGCAGGGGGTAGAAGCCAAGGAGAATAGGAGACAGCAGAAGTAAGGGAGGCAGGAGCAGGAAAGGCGGGAAGGGGGATTCCCAAGGTGGCGGGAACCATGGAAAATTTTGAAATGTATGATGGGAGGAGGGAGTCACTAACAAAGGGGCGGGAGCCGGGATTAACCTCCCTGTCTGCCCACAAGCCTCCCCACCCTGGAATAAATTGAAAAATCAGCAAGCAAGAGACTAACATTTTATGCTGGCAAATGATGAATGGACTTACAGTTCATGTATATGAACAAAGTACTGTCCCGAACACATGCAGTCATCTTCAGTTGCATTTTCAAAGAACAATCTCAATAACCGCAATGAAAGTTGTTTTGAGTGCTGCTTTGGTCTTTCCACTTTCTAACTATCCTAATTCAGTGCTTACTACAACTAAACAGCAAAAAAAAAAAATTCTACCTCCATCACAACCTCTTGTCATCTTGCAGACTTCACACTGTTCTCTGAAATAGCCAGTTCCTTCTCTGAATTTTTTTAAACTAACCATTGTATTCAGAAATAATTTCTCTGCTTTCTCTACCTTTAAATCTGACTCCAAGGCCGCAAAAAATGTAATAATCCATAGAGACATGAAGCAAGCACATGAATTGTCTCGTAAAAGAGGCATTCTCAAAGTGGGGGAGGGGTGTGGGGGTAAACTATGGCAGTGGTATTGCAGAACCTCCTGCCATTAATTCTAAGCAATGTGCGTATATCGAGTTATGGATGCACTTGGGAAGTTTGGAGAGCACTCAAGATGCTAGAGTTGCTCTTGCTCTCTTGAACAACTCCTATGCTTCTTTCATGCACTCCAAACTTCCCATGTGCATTCACAGGCCTGTAGCCAAGTATTTATTCGGGAGGGTGCGATCCCACGAGGACACAGACAGAATGAGCATCGGACAAACCAGCCCCCCTCACACTCGAAAATTTTGCAAAAATAAAGTTGTCTGATACCGCATTTTGTGCAGTTTGAAGGCAATATGTTATTGCAACAGGCACCCAAAAGCGAACTTAAAAACGTGAATATTAATCAGAGTTTTCAACTTCAAAATGGATTTTTGGACAAAGAGTCTACTTTATGCGTGTATTTTACAGTATTAAAGGATATTTTAAAATAACAAAAAATAATAAAAATAATAAATAACAACAAAATAAATAAACAAAAAAATAAAAATACTTGAAAATAACAAAAATAGAAATAAAGTTGAAAATCAAAACAGAACTATACTTTATGACATAGAGGGCAAAATAACTGAATACTGATTGGCTGAGACAGAGGGCATTTTTCATTAATTTTGGTAATTACCCGGGGCAAAATTACTTGATCCGGATTGGGCGTGCGGGAAAATTTCTCATTTCCAATTGGCTGAGCGTGCTGTAAAAAGAATGGAATCTTTGTGGTAGCTTAAAACTAAATGAAAAAAGCTTAATCTCGGCAAACAGAAGGATATTTCCATTGAAAACTTCCATCAGCAAGACATTGTGAGTTTGCTACGAAAATCATTCATGGCGATGGCGGCCACCTGACTTCTTCGTTTCGCTTCTGTCAAAAATTGTTTTACCACGTGCAACCGAAGTAAAGAGCACAGCGTTTGTTCCCAGAGAAGGAAGATGGTCAACTTAAACTAGCAAAATTATCTCTACTAGTTTCCTTGGACTCGCTATAGATGTCTAAGGATTAACATGTCAAGCAGTTCGCAGTGGTAATCTTCAAAGCTTACAAACAGGTGAATAAAATTACGATTTTCATCGCTCATTGAGTGTACACTTATAACTTATTTATTTTCACGACTTATATTGAACGTTTTTTTATCATGTTGTTTTTCCGCGTGGTGTTAGTAAGCTATGTTTTCGTTCCGCTCGCTAGATTACCTACGCGCCTTGAAGGTTTCCAGAAAATTTTGCCCTCTATGTCATAAACAAGTAATCACATGTTTCCTCGTAAAATTAAGGATTAATATCACTTGTGTTTTCAGAAGTTGCAGAAATTGCCATCGTCGCTGCGCGACTCAGGCAATTTCTGCAACTTCTGAAAACACGCATAATATTAATCCTTAATTTTACTCGGCCACATGCGATTACCTATACACATACGCATGCTAAGCATGAACCAATTATTAATTGGCGTGGTTCACTAGATGCTCTGCCACGAGTTTGTGTCAGACAGTTAGCAAAAGATTTGTCTAGTCTGATTGTTATTTGACCACCTTCACTTGCCCCAGGGTGGAGGATTTTGTTACTTTTTAACGAATGTTGTGCCGGGGGTTGGAAATGTGTCTCTTGTTTTTCAGAAAAGGTCAAAATCCAAACCCCATGACCGACCCATTGATAGGTGCATATTAAACGTCTAAACATGGTTAAAAATAGCTTGTAAAGTTACCTTCAACTAAAGCTGCCCATGACAGCATGCTTGCATTTTCCATCCAAGTTAACGTGTCAGACGTTAGAAACTCACCAAATAACACTGCACATGTTTCAAAACTACCGCCATCTTGGATCATTTACTGATCGATCGATCTTGCTGCCAGATTCCACGCGGTCATAATCTGAGAAGTTCCCGTATCTATCTGCACGCAGGCTAGTGTGGAGTCTAATGCGATCTCTGAGATGCCCCAAGGATTGTTTTAATCGCACTGTAAGTAACCAAAAACAAACTGAATGGGTAATTATGATCCCAAGGTGGTGCTACTTCCAGGTCCATAGTTTGTATTCTGACCGAAAGGTAGCCGTTAATAAGTCACTGGGTTAGTGGCTACCTCTAAGTCGGCAGTTAATGTTCTGACCCCAATGTAGCCGTTAAGTCAATGTGTTAGTAGCTACTTCTAGGTCGGTAGTTCTGACCCCAAGGTAGCCGTTAATAAGTCACTGGGTTAGTGGCTACCTCGAGGTCGATAGTTTATATTCTGACCGAAAGGTGGCCGTTACGTAAATGGGTTAGTGGCTACCTCGAGGTCGGTAATAATGTGACATACTGAACAACTATTTGGCTTCAAGAACAGCTTGTATATAGGGACGAACGAAAGTACGAAAAAAGCCGTTATCTAAAGCTCGTAAACGTCTAGCATTGGGTGTAGAACAAAAGAACAAGAAGATTATGTTGCCGCCTGTCGCTGAGGACAACAACAGTTTTGAGCACGTGACGAGAATTCAGAGCATGTACCACATGTAGATCAGCAAAAAGATTATTTCCACTATGTATAATTACGTTTTACATAGTACGTGTTTATAGATAATTACGTTAAGATGACAGTGGACACACCACGAACTATGGCGATGATCTTCTTCTTAAGTATTAAAATGATAATAATAATAATAATAATAATAATAATAATAATAATAATAATAATAATAATAATAATAATAATAATAATAATAATAATAGATTTGTGTGGCGCATTTTCCATATACATGTTCAAATGCGCGTTTACACTTCTAGTCATGGGTGACATCGGACGTCAGCATGTAAAAAATAGGGTGTTTCTGCCGTAAATGTATTTTCGTATGGCTTCGTTTACAACGTGACCGGCGACCACAGCTGATGAAGACCAATTGCTTGTCGCCATATTTTCTCTTGCTTGACATGACTAAAAATAACGAACAAATTAAAAGCAACACGAAAATTTAAAGAAGAGAAAAAAAGACCTGGTGGATGGGACTTCGGCAATAATGCTACTGACAGAAATTGAACACAAAATAAAAATGCTTTGAAGTGTTGCTTTATGTAAATCTAAAGCCAAACACAAGTCAGATTAAATCTATAACAGATGCTATACACATTGGAGTTCTCAAACCGAGCTCTCTCTGGCAATTAAGATAGCTATATGTCACGGTGTATGACTCACTAATCAGTCATTATTATCGGGTTCAAAATGGCTTTCACTGTTAAGGAAGCTGCCCCAGTTTTCTCGAACTCCGTGAACGGCAAAAATGCAAATGTTAATAAATAAAACAGAAGCAAGTACGAGATAAGGACGTCATGAAGATATAGACAGATTACGAACGGCTAATTTGGAAATGCTTTATGTTCGATTAATTTTATATTTTCACCATCAATGACGTATACATGGTGTATTCTGTATCTTACAACTAGAGATGAAATGCCTAACCGATAATAACACACTACTAACTTCAAATAGGCATCTACGTACAGAAAATTAATTGACTCACTTACGCATCTCTAAGAGATTCATATTGTTTATCTCTTCAATTTATTGTTGAATCATGCACACATTTTCTCAGCTTTGATACTGATCCCAAACAGGTCAAACAAAGCTTGACAGGAAGAAAGATTCTTATAAGCTGCACTGAAGTAGTCGGTGTGCGCTTAATAAGGGATACAGTTAACTAAAATAAAAGGCCTTTTAGGCCTGCGATTGCCTTAAGTATTTCACCCAGCTGGCTTTGCCTTTGTAGTTTATCAGTTGTCAGTTGAACCTCGGGATTTGATTGGTTCTCCGTTCTTTACCGCAGATTTGAATATAAAGTGCCTTTGCACACTAGTGGCACGAAAGAATCATCTTGAGGCGGTAAGTACGCTTAACTTTTAGCACATTGTTCCAATGCAACGCAAGCTTTACAGCATATAGTAAATAACCTAGCAACAACATGGAGGGGTTTTTTAGGCGTAAATTCTCGTGATTTGTGAAACAAAAACTGGTATCTAAAATCCTTGCGTGTTTGAAAAGTAAACATGTCAACATTTGATCGACCCTGGGTGAGTCGTATTTAAAAGACCCACATTTTCGTATTTCAGTTTTAGTCAGTTCGTACATTGTTCCACGACTTTATTTCCGGCTAAGAAAGCAGTAGTATATAATCAGGGTGATTTATGCGTTTTATGCTTACTCAACTTACAACACATGTACACTGTACCCGCTTTTTGAAGAGCGTTTCACACCAACCAGACACCCGCGTGCGTGGATTGCACGTTGAGTTTTTCAAAAACCGAGAGAAACCTACTAACTAGGTATGAATTATAATGTTATGTTCAGCGTAGTGCTTACATTTAAATTTTTGAACCTGTGCACATTGCTCTGCTAATGCTACATCTTCAGAATGAAACTGTCATAGACCAAAACGTTCGCGGGCTCTTCTAGGCTCAGCCATGCCATTACAATTAAAACAGTACACAGCTAGGCACGTAATCCTTGCAAAGGACTTGTCAGCTAAACTCAGGATCGATGGAGATGCAAAACAGCATATAATACTTACGTAAAGTATTTGCTCGCTTTAAATTGCTTTACTCTAATCGAGAAGGCTTTACAGTGATAAATGCTGAGCCAGTTATCCATATAATTTACTTGTGTAATTCAAATATAATTCAAGGAAATGGATGTAGCAAAAATATCAGTAGCAGCTTTCGAGTACAATTGAGCTAGAATGCTCTTTTTACTTGTAAACATTTATTATTTGAGCGGCAAGATTAATAGGAAGTTACTTTGTAATAATTGCTCAAGGCTATAGCGTGATGCTTCATGTCCAAGCTAACAGATTTCTAATTGAGTCGGGTCTACATTACTTAGTAGTGTCAAGTTGAATTATTGATGAAACTACAGTACAATAGCAAGGAGGAAATTGGTACATTGTATAATTTTGAAACTGAGTATATTTAGGGCCTCACGCCACAGAGCAAACCGCGTATCTAGCTTAGAGCGGAATGAGTACAAACCCCTGTGAGATGGTACAGTGAGAGCAGGTGGGACAGTGAAAACACATGCATGCAGCAATGACTGAAAGATGAAATCAATCTCAGTACGATTTTTTTTGCATGATGTAGACTAGAACACATTCTCAATTTTTAAGTGAAATCCACTGCCTGATAGCGTTGTCGATAACATTTTGCAATCTGCACTGGTTGTGAACTAACATGCGGTTTTGAATTTGACGAGAATTCTAATGAGCACCGTGTTTTAGAGAGCAATAGATTCTAACCCAAATTGTTTTGACCTACACGAGTTTTTTTTTTATGCGTTGACACATTTTTAAAGGCCTCCACTTCATCGATCACCCAGCTTGAGTTATAAATACAATGCCTTTTGTTACGGCGCGTTTTGACTCAACATTTTTCATTTTAGAATCGATAAAAGATGCTTGCCTGTAGCTATATCGATCGATTCATTAATGTTATTTTCTTTCCGGTTATATTTTTCACCTAGTTACACTTTAGCTCTTGTAAAGAGCTTTATTGATCCCCTTTGAACCATTAACGATGATCATCTATCATTTGTTGCGGAGGTTTCAAAGACTCTTTCAATTACAACTTTTTTAGCTGCCAAGGGCTAGCCGCTAGACCTATGATAATCTATTATATCTGTGAGAAGAAAGTCTTTTTAGATATCCATGTTGCCCACTGCCAGAAATGCAGGAAACGGAAGAAATATACAAGTTTGCGCGAAAATAAACATCTATAGGCTTATAACGTGAACAAGCCGGACAAGTAAGTAAGCAAGCAACCAAACAAGCAGGCAAGGAAGCAGGCAGGAAGGAGCTGAAGGAATGAAGGAAGAGAGGGAATGATGGATGGAGGGAGGAAGAAAGGAAGGAAGTTAAAATAAAAAAAAGCAAGAAAGATAGGAAACAAGGTTACAGCGTGACTGAACGTAATCTTTATGCCAAACTGTCAAATGAGCTACAACACTATATAGTTCTTGTTTGTGCAATGGAAATCGTATAAGTGGAATGTACGACATGTGTTGGCAGGCGTTCAAAGCGGAGGGATAAGTGAAAAGGAAAAACGCGCGAACGCGCGATCTACCCTTCGACCTATCCGTGCACTAGATACGTTGTGGACGTTTCCATCGTGAGGAATAAGGGACGTGTAACTCCTCCAAGCATAAGTATTAAAAAGCAACTAACTCTTTTCTGATTTTCCATTTGTCTGCAAAATAAAAGTCGAATTATTATTCAAAGGTCACACGATATATTTCAAGCAAAATGCAGTTTACCCCTGTCCAGTTTCAATGGGGTGAATCGTTACTGAAATTGTTCAGTTCAAGAAAAAATATCTTATCGACCCAAAAAATCAAGGTCTAGGTTTAATTTCTTCAGTTTCGATAAATGTAACAGTTGTAAAGTAGGAGAGTCTTTGCACGAAAAATCATCAAAATCTCTGCTAATTATGATCGGGTATTCAAACTTCTTTGAGTTTGAGAAGTGAGTGATCAAATTGCAGCACTTAACATGCACCTGTCATCAATATTACAAGCTTTTATACTTTAAAACTCTTTTAAAATCAATTTCAGGAAGAGATATCGATCGAACGTTAAAAATAGCGGGGTGGATAAAAATATCGGTTTTGTAAACACTATAGTTAAAGCGTCACGCACCGTCAGAATCCAAACGCTTTGTTGAATCTCCAAAACAACCAAAAATTATACCGACTAGATAATTTATTGATCAGCGTTAGGTTTGTCTAGAGCTGATGCAAAAAGGACAAATTAGCGTCAATGCCATCGCCTTGGTGCACCATCCTCGTTTCCATACAGATTTTTCTGTCTTTCAAACCACGCTGCCGAAGAGAGACCTGGGATCTAGTTTGGTTGAACGATCACATGTTTTCCGGTTGGCTTCATACGAGTGTCGTGTTATGTTTTCCACAAAAAGGAAGTCTTGAGTTTATTTGTATAGAGTGATATAGTTACAAAATAGCTGATATTGGTTGATATTGGTATGCGAAAATGTTCACAGTATCTTATCGCAAAGACAAGCCGTCGCCTATCAGTCTACTCTACTCTAGTGGTTTCAGAATAATAATAATAATAATAATAATAATAATAATAATAATAATAATAATAATAATAATATAAATGAAAAAATTACTCGATTCTGATTGGCTGAGAGCAGAGCAAGTGTAACAAGTGTAACACCAGTGCAAAAAGTGTAACACCAGTGCAAATTACACATCGAAATTCTGGATTATGGTTGCAAATGTTTTAAACGAACCCGCTTTCAGTTCGTAGCTTCATCAGCTGATCCGTAAATAAAGTGTCCAATTCGCATCAAATGCTCGCTTGCTGTCTGCAACACTGTAAGATCTTTCGGTACTTCCAGGCGAATTTTTTCATGTTTATATCAAAGCGGCTCGTGCAATTTCAGCTTTTTGAAAAACTGACTCCTGCAAATTAATTCCAATTTGAACTCGAAACCGTATGATTACCTATACTACTACTACTACTACTACTACTACTACTACTACTACTACTACTACTACTACTACTACTACTACTACTACTACTACTACTAATAATAATAATAATAATAATAATAATAATAATAATAATAATAATAATAATAATAATAATAATAATAATAAAAGTAATAGTAATATACACTTTTATAGCGCTAATGATATAAAATATTCAACTTCATCGTTTCAAAGTAAAATGGTTGTTTTGCTGCTTAGAAAATAGAAAAATAAAATGAAAAAAGAAAAACCTGCCTGAAATGTTGTATGCGCCAGTGAGCTTGAGAATCATTACCAAAATCAGAGAGTGTCTCCGTTTCAGTGTGTTTTTCATTCCCTTAGAAGACCTCAGAGTGTTTGTTGGGTCTTGCTGCCGCTAGCAATTTACTAGGTGAGCCATTGATTCACGCTACGTCACTCTCTGGAGATCGATCGATTGACGTGGATGTCAATGAAAATCAGTTTGCTGGTACGAATCTGTTCTTCAGTAATTTTTTAAAAGCTACAACATCATTTCAAATAATCTTGTAAGTTTCTTAATCATTGGTCATCATTAGAAGGGATACGGTTTCTGAAATGGGGGTTCTTTTTCTAGATAGTTAATTTTGGTAAAGGTTACAGACCAGTCATAGAGTTAGTCTGTGGATATATTTGCCGCGCTTTTTTCTTCGTATGCAGTCAAGTGCGGTTCCTATGTCATACGTGTTTAATTGCCTTCTTATGGGCATTCTGTAATAAATATAATGTAGCTGATTGTTGCTAAGCAGTTGATGAAATTAATTTATACAACCAGTTAGGACTTCGTTATATTGGTCGGTGACAGCATTTAGATGTAAGCATAACGCAGGCAACAATTTATACTGTATATCATTCGATGCTATGAACAATCGACAATCAGCGCAACAGAAAGGGATCTCAGCTGTTGTAAAAACAACTCTTTAGCAAGGATCCAAAAGGATTTGAACCCCCCTGATTCATGGATGTAAGTTATGTTTAGTAAGGCAGTTTCTAACTTGCTGAGAATTTTTGGGAACTGGTTTCGCCAAAACTGAATCTCATCTTATAATAATACCTGACTCGTTTCCAAGCTATACTCATTTAAATCTAAAAATGAATTGTTTTTGCCTGTTTGTAACTTTTCAACTTTTGTTCGTCAACGATCCCCGCTCACGTGTGATCACTGACCGGAGTCCACAGCATCTGCGTAAGCCTACCTAGGAGAGCAAAAGGAGTATAAGTTTGTTTATTCGATGAAATCAGTGTCTGCTATAGATAGATTCCAGAAGCCAGTCCAGTAGCGCTAGCCAATTTTAAAAATGATCCCTAGAAAATTTCTTACTATTAATTTCAAAACAAGACGTAAGTCAGCTCGAATAGAGCTATATACTCAAACATACAAAGATTACTGACCGGAGAATTTTATAATTAACTACATTTCATGTTACAATCATGGCTGTCTTTTTCATCAAGTCAATGTATATTTAGGGAATTTAGCAACTTCTGAAACGGGTGATTAGTTCTTTTGTTTCACCTTTTCTGGAAGCTTTAAGTGTTTTTTCAGTAATATATTACTATAGACGCGTATTTCTATTTATAAACCTTGTTTTAGAACTGACAGCTACCGCATGCTTCACCAGTTTGGGGCGACTATCACACCCAAATCGAAATTTTCATTGAATACACGAAATAGCCCAAATAGAAAAAAGAACAAAGGGATGGTTGAGATTAGGGAAGATCACGAAGGTTGCAGTAAAAGACGAGCTTTAAAGCTTTCGATTGAATTTTGCAAGACACGCATGCCAACTTACTAACTACGGCAGCTCCATGAATCAGAAATTGCAAACGCTGAAACGCTTTCATCCCTGAAATTCTTACGACAATGTCTAGGGAAAGGTAGAACACAAGGTCGCGTCAAGTTTAATTAATATCAATACGGTTAGGCCTCACGTCACGTACATCATCATGCTGGATGTAGTATGTATATCATAAACGGAAGATGAATGTTGGGGAAGTGGGGCTTTTCTTTACATCGCCACAAAATATACAGTAGCTGCTTTCCTCTCCTGAGATCCCACTTTGTTCATAAGCCTACTTTAAAATCAGTATCAAAAGCGAACAACCTTGAGCCCGTACTTTACATTTACATGGAATTTTCGGTGAGAATTTTTCGACAAACGGAACAGTTCAATTTTATTTTTCATCATGTAAACGGACCTGATTCTTTTAAAAATTCCATCTTGATACCAATGCGAGAGACTGGGTCACCAAAAAAAACATGGCTATCGAAAGTGAAACTTTTCCACATTATCTTTCGTCTTCCTGAAGATTTGGAGAAAGTTAATTAAAGGGAAAATATCCTGCTGTTTGAGAAGCCGTCCTCTTTCTATACTCGACAAGCATTATAGATGAATTCGAATCGATTCAACGGGTAAATGTTAGCGTTCTTTGGTACGGTTGTAGACCTTGCTCTGTGAACGAACAGGCTAGTTGTATCAAATGGAACATACATTTTCGGTCATTCCGGGAGAAACGCGAACAAGGGAATACCTCGGAAGGTATTCCCTGTTTACCGAAAAATGTCCGGTCGAAAGGCGCGTTCCATTATACAAAGTGGAAAGCGTTCCTGGACATAAACATATCTATATTGCCAATCAGAGGTGGGATTCGATATAGTCATGGCACACTGCAAAAATTATTTTAAAATTGGTTATAAAAACGTAGGTTGGCGTTTCGTTTGTAATGCTTTTGCTCAAATTTAAAGGACACTCAGTTTCTAGAACTTTCTTCCGAGTTTACTTACTAGCCTCATCTAAACACGGGGAGAGCTGGGAGAATTCGAGACAGTTCTACAAACCCGAGACACAGCCGAGGGTTTGCAAAACTTTCGAGAATATGAATTCTCCCGAACCCCCGAGTGTTAAGATGAGGCTCTTTAAAAACGGAAAAAATCCTTCGCACAAATCTAAAACGTCACAACCATGTCTACATACTCTCACCTATCGACCAATGAGAGCGCGCGTACTATTTCAGTTTGCAGCTTCACGTAACCGTCCATTAATCCACTCCATGCACAAGTATTATGTCAGTCTTGCTGCCTGTCACGTCCATGTATCTACTACGATGGCCAACATAGTTTGAATGTGGATATTGTAGTGTAAAACGTCTTTAATGTCTCAATCGTTGCTTTGTGAGGATGCAGCACCGAAGATGAAGTTCCCAGGTTAAAATTAGAAAACTATCTTTGCGCACAGTACTTTAAGGTTTATATATTAGTTTACATTCTCCATGTCTAGAGATACGCAAATCAAGTAGTATTTTACTCTATTAACGTCACCAATCGGTCCACTCGTATTTTTATCATCTCCTCAGTTTTTTTAATGAGAAGGTTTCCTGATGAAGTGCAAATTGTTGTTCAAAGATGCTCAATATTCGATCACTCATGCAATATTCGCACTGACCAACGTATTGGTTCATATCACCATGTGATCATCAAAACGCGCTGTCGCGGTTTGTTGTTGTTTCATTTGGTGCTCGGCCAAGATGGGGGCTATTCACATATATTTTATACGGAGAGTCTCCGTCCCAAAGTCAAACCCTTACCCTTCATATACTATTTTTTGACAGGAAAAGGCTCGTACCCTTTTCATATACCCTGGATTGAAAATAGTAACCCTTTCACCTGACATACTCACAGTAGTTACGCTGCATCTCTCATCAGAAAATTTTTCTTGAACAACCTACTTCAATCAATAAATCACAAACAATACAGTGCTCAGGGCTGATTCTTCGTTAAAAAATGACTTTGCGAGAAACCAAAACGGTAGCGTTATTTATCGATCGTTGGCGGTCCCTTGCTGTTTTGAGTAGAGGGGATACTGTTCTAAAGAAACTGTGGTGCTGTGTCGGTGGGAAGTATAACAATATAATTTGGTTTTATCAACTGGGTTGATAATGTAAATTGGATTGGTTCGCTCCGACGAAGGGCTAACGCTCGAAACGTCAGCTCTTGAATCTCTTTACGGTGGCCAATTTACATTATCAACCCAGTTGATAAAACCAAACCTTGCTGTTTTCAGCTTTATTTCGATAACGTTTGGTGAGTTTGTTCGACTTTGTTCGAGATTCATGTTTTGAAAGGCCCTTTTTACGATATACCTACAGTTTTCCCCACCCTGTTCTGTTTTATACTACAACTTGAGAAATCATTACCCTTTTATATACTTCCTGCCTGGAAAAGGCACCCGCCGGGTATTTGGGAAACGCCCCCGCCACCACCGGCCTCACCACCACCCCATACAGTCACGCAAGAAGGACCTCCCCTGCCCCCGATAACTGCTTTCATTGAAAGTTTGAGATCCTTTCTCTCACTGTTTTAAACTATTTGATCTAATGACATAAACAATAAGACGTTATGTGATTTTTTAAAAACTCTAACATACTGAATCAATATCGCATTATTTAGTTATTTTGAATTCATTTACAATTGGTGCCGTGTGGAATAAGTTTGATTGGTTGATCCTGTTTCCTTTCAATGAGCTGTACATCTGATAGACCTATGGAGATTAGTATGATCCGATACATCATCCATTCATGCAAAACTCAGATAAATTTGATCAATATTGTCTGTTTTGGTACGAGGTCAAAGCTACAAGCTGATATATTGAACCGAGGCCAAAACTCGTCATGTTTTTCCGCCTTGCAGTACCAGAAACAATGGCCTTATGCATTCTCTGCATTTGTTTCGTATTAATCGTGTAAGATCAGTGAAAACAACCCTCAGTATTTCGTTTTGGTCTTTTTGGTGTGCTAATGGCTTATAAACAGGCTCTTATCTCGACTCTTAAGATATTACATTTTCGTCGAATTTAGTTGAAGTTCAAAGCGATATTGTCTCATATTTCTTTCTTTTGTTTTCACCATTTTATTTTTAACCTAATTTTATTATTATTACATTAATATTTTTAATTAGCAAAGGTTTTCCGCATTGCAATCAACTATTTTCATCGTTGGGTTGTTTTTTTTTTCAACGTAGGCTGTGAAGGTTATTCATAACGATCGACACGAGTCAGTCGCTATTTTTGACGTTTTGTTATATTTTACACAAAATGCGTGGAATATCGTTTGACCGCCAACATTTTATTTTTTGCTCATAAATAAGTAAACGTTTTAAAAATCTCCAAACTGAAAGAAAACAAATGGCATTAGTCCTGTATATTCGCAATCAGCAGCATGCAGAGTCGTTTCCTTTGGTGCTGAAGCGCGGCGAGATCTTGAACTAACCTTTTAACGTCCTTAAAAATTCCACGAAATTATGTAGTCCATCAAGATTTATCGCATGTTTTGTCTGGTTGTCAGGGCAGGTGTCTCAACTCTGTCTTCCTCCAATGTAGCAAGCAAAGCAAAAACAAAGCAGTCTTTATTTATAAATTTATAAATAATTCCTATTATAGATCAAATAATCGCAGTTAATGGCTGTGCCGCTGTCAGCGGTGGTGTTGAGGTTGCCAACTGCTAAAAACAAGGCTCAGTGTTACAAAAAATGCGATAAATACGTACTATAAAGGTGACCTGACAGCGGCGTGTCGACGTTAGAGTAAGTGGAATTCAAATTATACATCTTTTGGGTATGCTATGTTGGATAATACCAAGAATATTATGAAGGAATTAAGCAAATCAAATTTCATTAAAAGCAACTTTGTAGAGAGATTTACGTTGATCGTTTGAGCCACCCAAAGGATCCTTGGATCAAAACAAGTTTTTATTTTCAGCAAGTGATAAGAAAAAGTCGATCCGCTTCTACTGCGCTATCGTGCAGACTTGATTGCTCCCTAATTCAGATTTCGCTCAAAAGTAAAGAAAAAGCTAAGAGGGAAGTTAGCTTTTGTTGCAATTACAGCTGCACGATTTGCAGGGATCTAAATCTCTCGCGCGCTATTGGCTAATGATACTGAGCCCCTCAGTATTATATGCTATTTGGCTTTTTGCACAACAATAGTTCCAAGATAATTGATCTCTTGAAAAAGCTTTTTGTATCAAGGTGCCCGAGTTCTTTTGTTCTGGAGCTGCTATATTCGTAAGCAGTCGTTAAGCGCATCACTAACTGCAAACAATCGCTTGTCACGGATGGTAAATGATCATTCTGGAAAGCTGTGACCCTCTTGGGGCATGTTTGTACCCACGCCTCGGAACTTCGCCAACCTTGAAAAAAATTTTCGTTCGCAAAAACCGATACTTCTTGCGCTCAACAATGTTCTTGAGCGCTGTTGGGTCTCAATCCTGCTATATTGTTCTTTAGAGTTGAAGTCAGTGGGAGTCGAGCGACACTGCACGGCACATTCACTAAACACCGCAGGGGTGGTATAGTGAGGTTTTTTGTCGCCGGAAGTGGCTCGCTATGTTATCTCAGCACGAGTGCATCTGACCGCTGTCAATGCGAGGGTAATTCGTGATCATTGTTCAGTCGACTGCGCCTAAGAGGGTCGATTATTGAGTTCGTCCAAGTGTGGACAATCAACACTTTCCAAAGCGAGCTGAATTTTACCCCTTGACTTTTCCTAGAATTCGACTAATGATTGTGGAAATCGAATTGTCAAGCGCGCGCTAGATAGGAGCAGAATCTTTCCAGGTATGTTAATATTTTTGTCTTCTTTATCAGCAATAGACTTCGCAGGAAGTCGAAGTATTTCATTTCCTCTTCTCCCTTCAACTCGGTTTGTGTTTCGTCTGTCTGTTTGAAACAACAGCGCTTGTGAGTGTCTGTGCATGTTTTGTTACGCCGCGATTTTCGCTCGAAACATGTTGTTCGGCCACTACAAAGTTTGCTTTTGACTCATGCCCAATACCTCCAGAGTAAATATCTTGGAACGTGACGTTTGGAAGATACCGATGCATTCATAATTCATGCTGGTTTCCTAAGAAGTGAGCGAATGAGTCATGTATTATAACGGTGTGGCAAGCTAGTCAGTGTAAATGAGTTGCTATTCAGTGGAGCGGCGAACGAAACAGTCATCCTTTTAACACTGTGGTATTCATCATAACAGATTGATGAGCACTGGTGCCGAACATTTCACTGGAATCTGGCTTAGCTGTTGAACGTAACCTTGCTGAAATAAAAAAAGACAAGTGCGCAAAGATCAAGAAGGGAGGAAACCGCTTCATCCGAGATGCAGCTGTGGTCAAACGTCTTACTTTTCACAGAGATCTTCATCGTGTTCTTAAGCGAAGCAAGAGAAGAGCCTTGCACAGGTAAGACGCCTCAACATTTTATTATGAAGAGCACGTTTTGCGGGTCCTCTCCAAAATCCTCTAAAATGCGTGATACAGGAATGCAGTAAAGACAGCTCAAACTATTTTATCCCACGAGGTAAAAATGCAATCTTTATTGTCCGTGACTGTATCGTTTGATTTCAGCTTGGTGTAGATTTCGTTGAAATTGATAACGCTTGTGTTAATTTCGTAGAAATTGACATCACTTACAATGTTCATTTCAATAACAACTCCCCGCCTAGCTTAGATTCTCGTGTGGTAATTTACGCAACAGAAAATCCAGCCGCAACTCAGTAATTACAAATTGCGGCATCCTTTCGAATCTTTTTCGGCCACTTATGACAAACCATTAAAATATGTTATCTTTTGTGAACGCGGTCTCTGCGAACCAAGCTTATTTACAGCGTTTTAATTGAAATTCTGTGAAACGGGCCGACGTTTTTGGCAAAACAGCTTTACTCTTTGTCATACAGGCTAAAACTGGAGTTTTAGGATCTAACTTGCACTACAACAAGAGGTAAGAGGGTGCGAAAATTTAGTTAAACTGAGCTTGACCGCGAAATAAACCGAAATTTGAAAACAAGAGTTGATTTCATTGTTTAACACTGTTATTGTTCGTGAACAATTGAAAGCTATTTTGGTTTTCCACCTCCTTAGCTGACCATCATCATGCGTATCATGACTAGCCAGGTTTTCCAACCCAGTATTTACTTCTGTTGAGGTAGATAACCACATGAATTTATAGGCTTTCACTTCCAAGCTAAACCAAGCAATAAATGCAAAATAAATGCATTAGCCAGTTTCAGTAAAGCGTGTGGTATTTAGAGGCCTTTGAACTGTAATTGGAGCTTTCAACATTATAATGCTCTAAAAGTGCATCTACAAACTTTATTGATAAACCTATATAACGCAAGAGCGAAATTTGAGTCCAGTAACAGCACGCAAGAATTCGGGCTCACTTCCAATTTGCACTTTGTTCGTATTAACGGGGAAGAAAGGCAGCTTTTAATTTACAAATTACTCGAAATGGAACGTAATTAATTTTAAGAGCCAATCAGTTATACAATAGAAGAGTCAAATCACCGATGAAAATTGACACTAGGAAACACGAAGTGTATAATATATCGAAATAGTAATATTACAATATGGAATCTCTCTTAGCAGAGACCAAGAAATGTTTTGCTTTACGCTTCCACTGCAAAACGTCACTCAAACGAAAGGAAATCGTTTGACGGTCATCAATTTGATGCCACAAATATTTACTCGGTTTTGTTGGATAGGAACAGTGGCACCATTGTTCACGGCCATCTGATCTGTTGCCACGTTTAAAAATCTTTCAGAATTCAATTATTCCAAACCGATTTTTTCAATTCAGAAGCGGGCAGAACAGAGCTTGATTTGAAACTGGTGTCTCGGACCTTGTAGTGTAAGTCGTTGCCAACCTGGTTGCGTGTAAACTTTAATTGTTTGCCTGTGTGGAAACCGAGAACAATACCCGTTGGGTAATCGCATTGTCTTTTGCAAAGGAAGTGCCACAATGGCGTCAGCGCAACAACCCACGCGAGATCATCGCAGTTACACGTTTTCCCAGCTTTCTCTTTTGTCAATAATTGTCAAAAAGTGGAACAACTTGCATGCTTCTGTTCTTAAATTAACTGGCTTATTACATGTGTATGCAGAAGAGAAAAGAAACATTTCAAAGCAGATTTTTCTCGACAGTGGTCCTCATAGCCACCCGTTGTTCATCTGGACAGTCCGTTTCTAGCTTTGTTTTCTCTCTAAACAACGTTTGATGGTTTGATATAGCTTTTGCCTTTTGAGATAAATTGCAGACAAAACGGCATTGGGTATATTTGGAACTGCACAGCTGTCAAAAGATTTTTTTAAAACGGCTTTTACAGACCTCCAAGTAAAATAGCAATAAACAACTTGCCTCAAACCCAAACACAGTTTAAAAAAGATAACCCTTTTATTGCATGTCACACGTGTACTCTTTTTCGAAATACACACACATTTTTTTTTCGAAGGGTGGCGTTTTTGCCTAAATATCTTTCTGAATTTGTGATCGAAGTCTTTGTGACTGGAAAAGCTCTTCTCGCGTGTTCGACAAAGCGTCGTTTTCATGCCAACCTTGGTCAAATATCGTGGGAATATCATTCCTGTTAAAACCCTGCAATACCCGTTCACCGGAAATGTTTTCTCTCTTCTTGATGTACAAAAATAGGATTGAAAAAGTTTGCAAACATCTATGATAATTGCTTGGAAGTATTTATTTCAACGCGTGCAATATAGTCGCTTGTGAACATTTTGGATTTTGTTCATAGGTTTGTCATGACTTCTACCCGTGGAAAACAATAATGAATTATTTTTGACATTTTATAAAATGTTTTGTGCTCACACAAGGAGGCAAAGTAACCTCTCGTGTTTTTCCATACTCGGGACCGATATACGAAACCTCAGATTGATGCAAACGCCCGTCGCGTGAATTCAAGGTCAAATCTTTGAGTACCTGCTGGTGTTTACAGACACATAAAACTAAAAAAGCAAGTTCTCAACTTTTGTAATCTTGTGCAAACTCAATTACTGAGCTGTAACTTGTCAAATATACAGATTTCGTTAGTGGTTGCTGCATTTCGACACGAAAGTGAAATCTTTCTACGTGAAAATATTTCACGCCATATAAAATTGTTGATCAGTTAAGTCAGAAAACAAAATAAAAAAAGTAAGAATGGCCTGCTTCATTATCTTTCTCGATGCTCTAGAATATCTAAATAAATTGAATCATTCGACTGCATTGCATGTAGATTTATCTCTGTCTGTGATTTAGCGAAATTGCAGTGAAAAGGCAAAGGACAAGGGAAACTCCATTTGTTTATTTCTCGTTCATTCATTTTCTTTGCCAGACCCGGCGTTTATCTCACCCACTAGCATTGAAACGGTCATTGCTTGAGCAAACCTTACGTGATGAAATTTAATAATACAGCTAGCTATTACGGCCCCTTTATTTCGACCCAAACAAAAGCCCAGTACGTCATTTTTTCATTTAAATAACATTAATTGTACATGTAAATCTGCTTCCTCCAGAAAATTTGAATGCTGGCATTAAAATGTTGTAGTCTCAGTGTAAACTCGAAATATCTGTAAAGAGGAAAGATTGTAACTCTACTGAGAAGCCAGTTGCGTTTTTTTCGACTGGAGTTCACTTCACTTGTGTCTGTAATCTGCTATCAACATTCGCGGGAAAATCTCTGAGAAATTATATATTGAAAGTCAAAGCGGACTGGTCGATCTCGTACCCGTTGCAGTCTTCAGTAAAATCCTCAACCGGACATCTTGAGAAAAAAAATAAACCAGAAACCTCACTGAATAGTGACCGCTGGGAATAACTATAATTGTAATCCGCTCTTGCTATTTTGGCGAACATCGACGAATACATAATCTTTGCTGTTCAGAAGCACAGTAAATTAAAATCCAAGTTATGTTGAAAATCAACCCACCTTGGCTATTATTGCGATAACTACGCATTTCATTCATGTTTGAGGAAGTCGTAAGGTCCGTAAGTATTTACAATCCGTATGTCTTACAACATGTTTTCTTTATTTAAAATGATAACATTTAAAATCGGGAACTAAGCCTCCTCTTGCTGCCTTCAATTGTTGCATCTTGCAACTGAAGGCTATCGTATTGAATAACGAAAAACAAAATAAAACAAAAGTATTTCACTGAAGATTTTAATTGTTACATATTTTAGCTTCCAGTAATTCCAAGTTTGAATTTCTTCCTAGCATAAAATCTGATAAATGATGTCTCTCTTTACCCAAGCATTTCTTTCATACGATCACGTATAAACGCAGTTTTGCTTGAAAATAAATTTGATAGTGGACTGAGTGGGCTCATCGAAACCAAATTAAGTTCTTCCTGTTTTTTGTTCGAATTAGGACTGGTTATCAGGACGTGGACAGTAACACTCAAGGTGTCAGCTTTCCTGAGGTTATCGGTTATCTGACCATTAAATTTCACGTTAAATATCCAAAATATCCAAGACGGAAAAACTATGTTCATTCCTCTTTTGGTAATTTGTCGGTTGTAAAGTGTGGTACTCCAACAGATGGAATTTCCTGCTTAACGTATCCGTTCAGCAGTGAATTATTTCTCTTTTGTCTTTACATTTTCGCATCAAATCCAAGAAGCTACTGAGGGCTGATTGAAGTCGTGTTTTCAGCCATAAACATGCCATAGTTTTAGACAAACTGAATGCATAAGCAACGCTGCTACCCGCTTTAATATTTCACCATTTTTTGTTTTACGATTGAGTATTTCAGCGAGTTTAAAACTGAGGAGTCTTCATAATGTTTACGAATCATAAAAAATAAATAACAGTGCCTAAAAGTGCCTCAATTTGTAACTTGAAAAACAATGCGCAAAAGTATGCAATGAGCCATTTTTTTTCCAATCCGGCAAAAGCAGTTTGCTTGGTTTGCAAAAACTTACTATTTGTTTCCTTGTTTTCTTTCAGCTCCTGAAATCCGCAAAAAGGTGAACCATACAAGGTTGATTGAGGTGATTGCAGGGAAGGATGTAAAACTCAGTTGCCTGGTTAACAGAGACGCATCTTCTTACTGGCGAAAGAACAATAACACACTATATCCATCGGGCCATCCGCGGATGAGAATCAAAACTAACAAATACTTGAGGATAAAGAAAACTGAAAAGGAGGACGCTGGATTCTATACGTGCGTAGCTGTGAATGACTGCGGCGAAAATACGTATACTGTGCAGCTTTTTGTTGATAGTAAGTAAATGTAAAAATGATAGAAATCCTGGCCTTTTGTTACGCTCGGCCGCGGCCGTGGTCTAACTTGTTCGTTAAAGTAGCTACGTCATCGTTCGTGCGCTTTGAAAAATTTAGCCTAAACTTTTTAAAATCGTCATTTCCAATCCGTTTCAAACTTCTCTATCCTCAGCCATCTTTGTCCCTTTTTGGTTTAGTGTCACTAATTTGGTGTTTTTCTTCTTTGGCAAACTATTATTTTTAGTCCATAATATTCGCTCAGAGTTTAAAAATGAAACATATTTACAAGGCTAAAAAGTTTTAAAAAAGTTAAAAAGACCGAACGTTTTCGGCATGAAGCCAACTTCAGCTTAATGCCAAAAACGTTCGGTCTTTTAACCTTTTTTAAAAAATTTTAGCCTATTATTTTTAGGTTTCCTACATTTTAATGGTAATTTAGGTTGTCGAAGAAATGTCTCAAAATATCGTGACGTAGCCGTTTAACATGGACACTTTCTTTAGAGCTGAAGTAAAGTTTTGCATGTGTTTCTCTGCGGTCTCTGGTGATCGTATTTACGTTAGTGTTGCTGATAAGCGGATGCTGCAGGGATCGATCTCCTTGTAGTACTCATATTTATCAAATAGGTCAAGAGAATTAACCAAATTTTCATCATTTGGAAATTTTCTTGATAGGTGGTGTAATTCTCCTTACTAGTATTGTACGAAATGTATGCAGAATATTTACGAGAATTTGTGTCTTGAACATGTCCTTAATTTGAGCGTAGAGTTTCAAGTTCACCCTTTGCAAGTTTGGTGCTTTCTGTATGACAATTGACCTTCTTTCTTATTTTCTTTAGGTCCAACCAGGGACCCAAACCAAAATTCAACGCCAGGTAAGGAGATGTTATTCAGAACGTTGTTAGCGCAGCTGTGCAATGTTGAGTTCAACTGAACATAATACTCACACTTTTCCTAAGTTGACTGGCGGAATTCAAGATTAAACTCGGTCCACTCGGTTCTGGTATCTCTCTAGCCTTCAGATCACTTTTAACATCCAGATTCTTACAGCTTTTAATATTTTTCTTGTAAGTTTCCACAATTGTAGTAAATTTACATTTAGCGCCTTTGTTTGTAATGGTTTGTTTGCCCCTGGCAATCCCACAAGCCTTTGCAAATAGGAAGGCCTGGAAGGGGGTTATTGGGAACCGGTAAATCATTCATTCACTGTTAAGTTTTCCGAAATCACAAGTAAACACAATGATATGATATGTAGAACGAAAATGGGAAATTAACCTTAAGTCCATTTGGAAACTTTTCCAACTCTTCGAGCTATCATCTAAGCGTCCAACTAGGCTTCAGTGCGTTGTGCAGGTGTGTTTATTTAGCGCGAGGGCCGAATAATCATTCGTTCCCAATAGTCATCCAAGATGGCGGCCATAACCAGGTCCCTTGGAAATCAACCTCGATCTGACCGTTTTATGGGTGAGAGCGCAGAGGGGCGCGCAGGTGGGCGTGGGGAGGGGGTAGCGACAGTAGACAGATATTTTAAGGTTTTCCTTCGAAATGCATCTTCATGAGCTCTTAGTTTAACTTGTAATAGTCAATTATGCAACGACCAATCAAATGCCCACTCAAACGCAAGCCCGTATTCCTAGCAGACCACGCTCGTCCTAGTTTCTTCTAATCCTGTTTACTATTCGCTAGCTGCTCCAAGATTCACGGTACCATCAGGTAAACTGGTGCGCAGCCTCCTCGCATTACCCGTCGGTAACTCAGTGAAGCTGGACTGTTCTGCCGATGGATATCCCCGTCCCACAGTGAAATGGTACAAAGACGGAGCATTGTTTCAGCAGAGGAGGGGTGGTAGCAGACTCTACTTGAGTTCTTGGACGCTCTTGCTAACTATAAAGGATTTGGTACCGACTGACACTGGAAAATACACTTGTAATGTCAGCAATGCGTATGGGTGGATCAACCATACTTATGAGGTGGATGTTCATGGTAAGTACAACAAGAGTGAAGTTATTATTATTATTATCTTATTCCCTCATCTTTTTGACGTTTCTTTTGGGTCTCTACGGTTGCCGGTGTTAACGGATTTTCCTCAAAGCAAAGATTGTAGCTGTGAGGCTTCTTTCAGGAAATGAAAGGCACGGTCCTGTTTTCTGAGCTGAGACCGGCAATGTTTATAAATCAGCCGGCATCCGGTCTATCATTCAGTAATTTATTCAGTCAGCCTCCCAACCAACCAACCAGCCAGCACAGCTAGTCAGTCAGTCAGTCAGTCAGCCAGCCAGCCAGCTAGCCAGTTAGTTAGTCAGTCAATCAGTCAGTTAATCAGCCAGTTAGTCAGTCAGTGACTAAAAGTCATTCGAACCATTTGTCCATACTGAGTACAGTCATTTTATATCAACGCGTCAATCCTCTCTTCTCATTTAGAACGAGTCCGCGCGGAGCCCGTGGTTCTACCCATGGAAAACGTCACTGTTTACGTAGGAGAAAATGCCACGTTGTTGTGCAAAGCGTTAAGTGATTCCATGCCTCATTTCCAGTGGCTGCGTTGGTCTCTGTTTCCTTCAAACAGTTCGGCCAACAGGTCAATCGAACATCCACACTACGAAGTCATCAAACAGAACGAGCAAGAGTTTAACCACCACTTAGTTTTACCGCAAAGCAATAAGAAGTTTGACTTCCATGGAGTGAAGCTGACTTTGATTAATGTAACAAAGACGGACGAAGGAAAATATACTTGCATTGTGGGAAATGCGGTGGGTTACGCTGTGGAGCAAGCTTACATCATTATACTCGACTGGCCAGGTGAGAATGATAGCAATGAAGGTGGTAAGTAAATGAACGAACGAATCAATGAATCGATTAAGCACTGAAACGCAAATGAAACAAAGGAAGCAAACACAAGAGGAAAGAAAGAATCATTGAAACGTGAATTAAACAAAGATGAAAAAAGAAGCTGGGAAGCAAGGAATAAATCAATAAATCAATCAATTAATCAATGAATAAGTATATGAATCAATTAGTCAGTTCAAAATCGATCAATAAATGGAAACCTCAGAGTGAGGTAGTCATTGTAAAACTTAGAGCTTGCAGTCTGTGGAAACGTTCATTTAACTCATAATGAGTCAACTCAATCTTCTCCACAGACTACAAATAAGAAACATGCAAATTACAATTGTCTTTGTTCCAATTTTAAAAATCTCATTTCTTCGGTACTGATTGTCATTTTTTCCTTGTGATTCAGAAACAACAACAACGCCACAGGAGATCACAAACGCGCCAAGCAACGCCACTTTCCCTCCCAATACGAACTACGTCAGAACAGTCGAAGTTGGTGCCTTGTCAGAGCCGAAAAAGACCATGTATATTGCAGTGTTTGTCACTGTTTCTTTTGTCGTTGTAGTGATTTTTGGAGTGAGCTTCTGCTATTGCTATCGCAAGCTACAATATGCAAAAGGTGCTAATTATGACACCGTTTCCGGGGTTAAACCAACTGAAGTCGCTGTCCAATACAGGACGCAAGCGCCATCGATAGGTTCCTCCTCCTCGTACGGATCTACAGTTCCACTGTTACGTCAACGGAGTCTGCGTTCTAGACTGGGTTCTAATCTAACCCAGGTGTCAGAAGTGGACGTGCCAATAGACGAAAAATGGGAGATTGACAGGGAACACATTATTTTATGCGGGATTCTTGGAGAAGGGGCTTTTGGCCAGGTTTTGAAGGCTGAAGCGATAGGACTACCTAACATGCCTAGTTATAGATGCGAAGTTGCAGTGAAAATGCTGAAAGGTGAGCTTTTGCGTTCGTCCAATGTTCATGATGGATTTTTTTGACATGTTTTCTTGCAATCTTGCGGAACCGTCCGTCGATTAGCCCGGGAAAGACCCTCACTAACCCCTGATTTAGCGAAGTATCATATGACAAGCTCCCTACTTTGAACATTCCGTCGGATACAAAAGCAAACATTAAGCTTCCCGTCCGAAGTTAGCCCAAGTACACATTCTTACTGTAAACAAGTGGTTCTTCCAATTTTGACCAGGGTTTTTAAGGTCCTCTCTCTATCACACAAAGCTACACAACACTACCCTCTCTCCCGAAAGCGTTGCGTTGGTGATAAAGAGGGCCAGAACTGGACTAACCAACTGACTGGCCGACCGACCGACCGACCCATTTTAAAGCATGCACAGCTATCAAGAGTGAGAAAATAATCGGTTAATGCATGTTGTCCTGGTCTGCCACTAAACTGCCAGAAGTAACAATTTTTAGAATGAATCAGTAAGTCCAGAAAGCCAGACATACTATTCCACCTTTGAAATCAAGACTGTCGATCTGTTGGGTTTATTTCAGAGGACGCCACGGATCACGAACTTGCAGATCTTGTCTCAGAAATGGAAGTGATGAAGACAATTGGAAAACACAAGAACATAATTAATCTCATAGGAGCCTGCACACAGGGAGGTTAGTTGATGAAAGAACGGTAAACGCCCTCGCAGTTTGTCCGCCATGTTGGCATGGCGATAAGTGTAATAGAATATCTCTCCTGGAAATTGCCTTTTTCCACTTGTTCCCTCATATTGCCACAAATTGCTGCGTGTAGTGCTTCATAAGTTAATTATTAATCATTTTTCTTATATCAGGACCGCTGTTTGTTGTTGCCGAGTACGCGCCGAATGGGAACTTAAGGCAATTCTTAAAAGACAGGAGGCCGACCAGGGAGTACACAACAACTTTGACCCTAAAGGATCTGGTGTCTTTCGCATATCAAGTCGCGAGAGGAATGGAATATCTTTCATCTAAGAAGGTACGTATAACACACACATCATAAAGTTATTATTATTAAGGTTAATCATTGGATAGTGCAATTCAAGAGTTTTCAATGGCTCAGCCATCCTGGTTTATTGAGCAATTATACCATGCTCTACAAATGTGCTACCCGTACAGGTCAGCTCAAACTGAACTAGGCGGTACGCGTCTCGTTGGTTACCTATCATCTCATATCAAACAATCCGTGTTGGATATGAGACAATATGATGCAGTCGTGGAATATTCGTTAGGGAACTGCTTAAAACTACTATACAAGCTCAGAACCCACCAGAATGAGTGGAGATGGCTGCCTCCTCTTATAGCCCTCCACTCCCTGAAGAGACCCAAGGTATCTGCTTTGGCCCAACCACCCCCTGGTAGAGAACCATGGTCCCTTCTGTACTCCCCTCCCCCCCCCCCCCCGATAGAGACCTTTTCTGTAGCCCTCCTCCCCGATAGAGACCCGTGGTCTCTTCTGTTTAGTTTTGACAACTTCCCTTAATTATTTCAGAGACTGAAGGTGGAAAGACATAGAAGTCTTATTTTTTATGTGAAAACTGTATTTGTATACCGACAAAAAAGAAGTACAACATGTATACCTGTGGGTGTGTCAATGCTGTTTTAGTATTTTAGTGTTGTTTATTCGTGTCTTCCTTTCTTAGTGCATTCATCGTGATCTCGCGGCCAGAAATATTTTAGTTGGCGATGATAATACAATGAAGATTGCAGACTTTGGTCTGGCAAGAGACGTACATCAAGTCGATTACTACAGGAAAACAACAGATGTAAGCAGCAAAGAATGGAGGCTATTTTGGAACTATGTGTGCATAATGAGACCTGAAAAATAATGTGAATGATACCTCTCCCTTCCCCGGGGAGATACCCAAGATTTCTTATGGGAAGTGTATGTCCTCTAACTGGAGGCTGAAAATGATATGTTCCCCTAATGGGGGTGACCCCCTGGAAGAGGCTTCGAACATCGATTGGATGTCCCCTTAGGTGTAGTGCCGTCATACCGGAGACTAAATGACGTATATGTGGATGGCCAGGTCCACGATTCAGCGTCCCCTTTAAGCCCCTTACTAGAGGCTGAATCAGCATTTGTCTGTTCAAACTCAATACGCCCTTACGAGCGGTGTTAAAAGTTTAACTGTAACTAATGCATGTTTCGCTATTCGTTATCAGGGTCGTCTTCCTGTGAAGTGGATGGCTCTTGAAGCTCTTTTCGACCGCGTCTACACAACACAGAGCGATGTGTAAGTACACGTGTAATCTTACCCAATAAAATAACTGTAGTAGAACAATAATTTGCGTGTTTTAGTATTAGCTATTCTTAATAACAAAATCCAACAGTAAAAGTAAAAGTAATTGTCACTCGCAATATATTTTTTGGTTACCTGACCTAAAACGCTTTGACTTTTTTGTTTTGTTTCTCATTTAGATGGGCCTTTGGAATACTTGTATGGGAAATAGTCACCTTCGGTAAGACGATTAGAGATATTCATAAGAATACGAAGTAACGAGAGTAGACGTTAAAGGGGCACTGTCAACAGAGGTTTGCTGTTTTTAGCTTCATTCGTTGCTAAAATCATTACCTGGTACCTTTACTCGTGCCCAAAATGCTCCTGATGGACTAACAGGAAGATATCAAACGAGCTGGTGCTCAGAGAGCAATCCATAATTAATTTCTGGCGATATATTCAAGGAATGGCTCTAGAATTTGAAAAAAAGAACTGGCTATTTTTTTTTAAATTTCAATCCATTTCCATCCTAGCCATCCTAAGTGATATTCGGCAATAAACGGTTTCAGTGTAGTCATACAGTCCTAGGTAACAAACCTACACCATTATTTTCGGGTTTCTATTGATGCAGAAACATTTTTCAGCATTTTAAATGGCGCCAAAATACCGTGACAATGCCCCTTTAAAAATCATTGAACTGAATACCTAGTGCTGCAAAACACCACTTTCGAAATTTTTCGTTTTCTTTTTCTGCAAAGGTGGTTCGCCGTATCCTGGCGTTCCTTTAGAAAACCTGTTCGAACTTCTAAAATCTGGATACAGAATGGAGCAACCGTTAAACTGTCCCGACAATATGTAAGTATTTAAGTAACGTTGCAATATGGTTTCCAATTCGTTCATTTATGTTGTTTCACTTTGTGCGAAGATCTCAGACGTAAGTACTTGCGTCTTTTCACACGCGCCAGGCTATTGAACTAACCCAAATGTACAAATGTTCTTCAGACTGTAGTACCTCATCCTCGTAAACCCCATCCCCCACCCCCCTCCTCGCACCTTCCATTTGGTGCTCCACCCGCGGAAAAGCGCACCGCAAAATGTGTATGACGTCACCATTTCTCTTAGTGGTATCGTCGGCAAGGGAGGCCATGATCTATCGATAACCTAATTTTAGCCCAAACGTTCGAACGAACGAAGCAAAATCATGAAGGTGGAAATTAAGAGGTCAAAAAGCATAAAACAATCTACCTTTAGTACAAATCTTGACCTTAAATATTCAGGGGTTTCCTTAAAAATTGTCAAAATGCTCATATTTTCAGTCAATCAGGCTCTGGCTTTCCCCCGAGAGATAATAGAGGACTGTAACTAGCCTGTGGTTGTTAGTAAGTTGAATTAGAAAGGAAATACAAAGTTCTCTTTTGCATTTCTTTTAGGTACGAAATTATGTTAAATTGTTGGCTAGATTCACCGACACAAAGACCAACGTTTGAAGAGTTAGTCCAAGAATTTGACGCAATGTTGGTTTCATTATCAGACAAGGTGAGAGTTGTTTATTATTCCAAGTGATCACTTGCAAAATTTTTCTTGTTGGGTTCATACCCTTTGGATTCTATTTCTTGGGAGAATTTAGATTTTCCATCGCTCACTTGCCTGCGCTAGAAGACGTTTAAGAGAAATTATGAATTATGTAGAAATACCATACAAGAATGTAGCATAAAATAACTTGACAATTGACCCATTGATCGAAAACTCAATCAATCAATCAATGAATCAACCAACCAACCAATTAACGAACAAATCAATCAATCAAGGGTATTAATATTGGGTCCACTAACACGAAGAACGGCATATAACAAGGCATTTGCACTTCAGCCGCTGTTCAAGATGTTTTAGGAATGCCGTCAGGAGTTAAATTGTTTTCAGTGCGGCTTTCCTGGTCCAGAAAACGTCGCGCGTTATTTTGAATAAATTAACCCATTTCTGTTTAAACTGTTTTCCAGGAATATCTTGATCTGGACGCATCGTTTATGTCACCTTTAGAACCACAAACACCAACTTCTTCAGAGCCGCCTTCAACTCCACGAAATTCGGTGATAACTGAACATGATACGGACAATGATGAGAGAGACATTGACAATGTGTTTGTTGATAATACCAGTGACATCTTGGAATCACGTGACCATGCATATCCGGCTCGACCAGGGGAGTCAGAGAACCTGGATACGAGAATACCATTACTTGAAAAAAGAGAACAGATGGACAGCAAACGTTCTCTTCTCAAGTCGAGTCCTGATACTGGAGAAAGTAAAAAACAAACACGTGTCGTTACTTATCGCGCACCCATACATAGCGAAGTGTGAACACAAGCAGCGATCCATATGTCACACAAGTTGTATCAAGAAAATGGTAGAGTCACGTGAATTGGAGCCGTCACGCGAATAATCACAGTCACGCGATCATGGTTATGGTTTCGCATGAGATAATTCTGCGTTTTGCGGAAAAATATGGAATCGAAGCTATCAGGAATTGTAAGACCATTATCAGTGATGTACAAGAAACCTGAATACATGAATATACGAAACTATACTAACAATTAGGGAACTAAATAAACAGAGTTCAATGGAAAATGTCATTCTAACTAACGCAGAAAAATGATATTGAAATTCTGCAACGTTGGAAAAAATGCCGTTTCGTGTTATTGGAGAGATGTTTAAAGTTACAGAGTTAACGTAGGCTTTGAGAAGCGAAAGAAAAGCAGAAAAGGAGAAAAAGGGTTTTGTACCTGTTAAAAATGAGCAAGGAACTCAAACAGTAGTGTCTATCGTCTGAAGACACTTACAAATAGATCTATTACACTGAATATATTGAATAAAACTACTTTTATAGACGGTCTCGTCGTTTAATTGTATTGTTTGTTAGCGAGATAACTACAGCATATGCAACAGAATGCCTACGATTATTGCGCAGTTCCGGCGGCCCGTAGGGCCGCAGAGCGGAGCCCCATACCTATAGCAATAGGAGAACCAAGCACGCATACAAAACACAAACAAGAAGAACCATGCCTTTCATTTCTCGTGGTCAAAATTGCAAGCGGCATGCTCGCGGGCGCGTGCAAAATACGTCCGAACGTCCGTCCGTACGACGTCGCCCCAATATCAATATGGCGGCTACAGTTCAGAGAGTTCGACCTGTTTAATATTTTTAAAGGTTACCATAAGCTTACATCGTTGCCATGTTATGGTCAATTGACAGCTGTCAAAAGAGGGTATCCGCTGACCAGTATCACATGACCAGATTGCGGGCTCAGATTTAGAACTAATCGAGGTGACGTGATATTTTTAAGTTGGCAGCTGACTAGATATTGTTTTTCATTGTTTGCGGGCTCAGGTCCGATTGTTTTTATGGTCATTCTCAGCGGAAATTCTAACTTGTGTTGATCCCTGTGTGCCATTTTTGCGAGAAATTTTACAGTATTTAAACTCTATAAGCTGGACACCTCTCTAAGACGGACAGTTTGTGTCTCTCCCAGTGGAGGGAGTATACTGTAATTTAGTTCGCAATTTGTTTGTTTGTATAGGTAAGAGAATATGAAGACTGCAACTATACGTCTCTGGTTTGCATAATTGTCTCGAATTCCCAAACCCCCTCGTGTTTAGATGAGGCTGTGTATACACGGAAAAAGTTATCTATTGCTTAAATAGCAGTGAACTTGGAAGAACTAGTGTACAAGTATAGGGGTCCCAGGGACGCTCTAAATCCTTTAAGTTCTGCCAGTTGGATAAACAGGAAACGAAACAAAGAAAACAAGAAAAACAGGAAATTCAAGTTTATTTTGTTCTCATAACAGCACTGTCTTTTTTTTAAAATGTCTCCAGAACTCTCGACTACAATGTTTAATTACTTTAAAGGAATCGGACTTTTTATGTTTTTACCATTTTCTTTCTATCTATAGGGTATTAGGTTAATTAGCGATTTATGGCCGGTCCACATCAGGCCTTGGGTTGCCGTATTCAGAAAACTGCATTCACGGAGAGGGCGGGATTTTAAACCACGTGATCACCTATGATATGGAAGTAAAGGCGCGTGCTCCAAAAAATCTGCCTTACTCGCCTTTGCCCGCTTTTACAATTTTATGATCACATACCTAACAAAACTTTTTATGAACAGGTCTACAGTGTTTTGGTAGGAGTGGTTTGTTTTTGGATGTAATTGACTGAATGTGAAGGATCACGTTGAGCTGACAAACGCTTCTTCAAGCTTACATTGCAAGAAGCAGTTCAAGTATTTAGAGGTAAATTACAGAGTTAACATCTCTCATATCTGTTCAGTTTCGTGTGTTCATACGTACTGGTGTTTGGACGTTTACATGCCTCTAGCGCCTTTTTGAATACTAGTTACACAGGTGATCGAATCGGTTAATGCCCATTTACTTTGTTCGATAACTTTTAATACAAACCTTACACCCCTAATTGTCTTATTCAACCACGCGTGGGTTAACGTTTTAGAACTTCCATTTTCTGACCCAGTGGGCTCACTTCCACATTTCTTTGCCAGCCATTTTCCCACAGGCATCCATATTTGAATGCCTCTACATTTAAATCTGTTATTCCTTATTGTTACGTCCGATCGTCTTCAGCAGCAAGAAAGAGGTCGGTTCAGGCTGGCTGGATTTTAATTAGTTTTAAATTGCCGTTCAGGTATTGCTAAGTTGTTACCTAAATGTCAACCTTGGACACGTTTTTGTATATTCTTATAATGTTGGCTTTTTAGTCTCTTGAAAGGGCTTGCCTTCAGTTTTGTCTAAAGTCACTCTCTCCTACACACCCCACTTTATAATAAAAACGAAATAAACCTCGACAAGATTTTACGACTACTTTTTGGCATTCTGGAAGTTCGATCTGAATCAGAACCGTCTTTTGAAGAGTCTATTTAATGTTTTATTTTAATACATCTTACTGTAGCTCTATTAAGAAGCACAATTTTAACTAGCAAAATATAAGTGGTATCAAAACGAAGCAAGTTTAATAAAGCAGCTACCCGCTGGACCTTTATCAATACGCCGAATCACATAACTACTTAATTATTAATTTTGAGATCTGGGATGCAGGAGCCTTTTACCCCAACAGATGACGACCAATGAGTTATACTGTTAACTAACGCGATTGCATCCAGCCTCGTGTTGATAGACCGTTGCCATTGAGTCAGTAATCTTTGTAGAACGTAAAGTTTTGCCAGTTGGATAAACAGGAAACGAAACAAAGAAAGAAAGAAAAACAGGAAACTCAAGTTTATTTTGTTCTCATAACAGCACTGAAGTTCTAGCTTGCATATGTAGTGGGAGGTCTGGTCCATGGTTAAGGTATAAATTTGGTATTTTAAAGGACATCAACGTAAACTACAAATACATTTGAGCTTCGTTGAAGGAAAATGACAGTGCTTCGCTTTGACAAAAAGCCAAATGGTTTTCTGGTTCTATAATTAAACTATAATTTGCACTAATTCTCACCATCTAACAGGAAATGCCTCGAATTCATTCACTTGAGAGACTCGAAAAGACAATACCAGAGCTTTTTAATTTGACTTATGAAAATGCATCCATAAAGATTTAACCGTGATAAACACTTAATTGCGCACAAGACGGCGAAATCTGCTGGGCATTGAACCGCATTTTCTTTTTTGCCCCGTCTAATCTGGGGTCGAACTGACGCATAACTGCCTTTATACCACATCTGATTACTTTCAAAACTCATTCAGAAGGCTGAGTTGTTTACCCGTTAACGATTTAATGATAGCTAAATTACTTTAAGCACACAGCATCCACAAGGTCAGTTTTTTAAGGCAATGTTTTTCATCATCCGATACACATGGAAATACTTGGTGTACCTGGTATTTATAGACTCCAGTTAAGGTATATCCTGCCTGAACTTCGCTCACAGATAATTCCCGTGATTAATGCGCGGGAAAATTCCACCTCCTGGTATACGGCTTGCCTTTGTTCATTGAACTTCCGGTCGAGTAGAGCTCTTTGTGGCGAAGGTCCTAACTCGCTGAAACAAAAGTCTCCTAATGTATTATGTCATAATTAGGTAAGCAGTGAATCGATCAGGCATTGTGTAAATCAGTCCTGGGTTAATCACTGCGAATGAACGGAAGACTGAAGAGTCCAAAACCGATTTCCAAGCTGTCTGAAAAGCTTTCTTACTGATTTTAAGGAGAGGTTGAGCCATACAGACTGAGATAAACGACCAAGTGAGACTTGACGCAAAAGGTGAGTTTATTAGAAGCCCGTTTACGTTTATCCGTGAAATTTATGCATTGTACGATCAAAGCTGAAAAGAAAGCGAAACTCATGTTTTTACGGAAAGAGCGGAAAACAATTTCTGATGTCTTTCGGTCGGTCAAAAATTGCGTCGATTAATCCATAATCATAACCTTGTAACAGGTTTTATTCATTGGACAGTAATGACAGAAACGTGGATCGCAGATCACACATGCAGAGAACACCCGCAGTTTACCAAATTTGGCGATACTTGATCGCAGAAGACGCCTGAAAATGATGAACCGAATTCCCGTCAGAATGAAGTTCTTCTTTAATTGCTGAAGGCTTACAATGACTGCCTTGTGAATGGAACAAAACACAGGAATCTTAAAACGAAAGCACACATCTGTATCCTCAGTTCAGTAGAATAGAGATATTTCCTCTCTTCGAAAACAAAGAAAAGAATACGTGTGCTATATACCATAAAGAAACCCTACGTTGAATCAACTTGCCCTTCGATCGATTTTCAAGACAGTCGCGTCCAGGATTTACATGATTTGTAGACCTTTGCCGGATGAGCGCGGTACAGGCTTTTTCGCTGGCGACATACAACTAAGTGGGCGCCCATTACCCCAGTTCGCGAGAAAGCTAAAACCACTGCCGGTGATAAATACGTCAGATAGCAGTTTTCGGCCAATGATCACACTTGCACAAGCCATCATCAAAAATTGTGCAATCATGCACACTTAAGAGATTGCAACTTCTTTCAACAGTTTCATAGTTCCAGTCTTGAAGCATTGCTTATGCATGAATTTTTAGACATGTTTTAGCAAGATATCACTTAGCAGTCCATGCATACTTTTCTGTTGGTATTTTAAGTCAGCTGGTTAGTCTTTCTTCCGACCGAAATCAGTCAGAAATGTTAACTTCTTCCGTCCAACGGAAATACCTAGCAAGCATAGAGTTGAAACAGTAACTAATTTTCTTAGTGCAGATTGAAATCGAGATCTCTTTTTGTCGATAAATCTCGGCATCGATCCGTCATTTGTCAACGACTAACTGTTAGAACTTATAGCCAATTATTGAATTTTCCTCTGGTAACTGAATACGCTAGCTGATAGAGAACTAGCCGAACGAAAAACTCGATTTTGGCTTGTGAGGAGGAAAGTTAATTTTGGCAGGAAGACATAAGAATTCACCAGATGTTTTTTGCACCCAATGGTACAAAATAACTTGACTAATTCAGTAAATTTCAAAGTTGCGTAATCGCTGTTCACTTTTTTTTTGTTAGTACAAAATACTGACCGATTCAGTTTTATTTACACCCCTCTGTAACAGTACAGACCCACTGAAACCCTACCCAGTGGATTATTTTCCCTTTCCCAGCGGAAATTTAGTCTCCCCAGTACCCAGTGAATATTTTGATTTTACCCAGTGACTGTGCGGTGTGAACCAGCGTATTTTGTTTGCAAAAAATAATAGTAAATAAAAAAAATAAAACAGAAAGCGAGCGGACCCAGTGGAAATTAGTCAACCTGGTGACTTTTTTCCCGATATCCCAGTGAGGATAAAGATTCCACTGGGTCTGTTACAGAGGGGTGTTTTATTTTTGCCGTCGAAACAACATCGTAAGCGAATGTTGATGCAAACTATCTATTTGCCAGAGATCACAAAGGTCGTCGATGAAATTAATAGGTAATCTAGCCCTAATCTAGTCGTTTGATAGTCCTTTATTGGGGGAAGTTTTTGTTGAGTTATGAAGTAAAATGGTACGCTATCACTTGATTCCAAGATGAAAACGAAATCTAACAAACAGAAACAAACATTTTGGGAGGGCTCTTGCTCTGTTTACAAATGTTATGTATTGAGTTTTGAATACTCTTTCCTACTCAAGAATGGAAGCGATAAAATCCTAAGTCCATTCAAAAGATATTTTTACTAAATTGTGAGGTATCATAAGATCAACTTGAAAGGTTTTTAGCACTGAAATTCTCTGGCGCTGAAAGGTTTGGGCGTAAACTCTACCTCTCATTTATATCCTTCTGAAAGGAAGCACTTCTTGTACTTTTAACTAGATTCCTCCACACCCTTAACCGTTTCAGGTCCGTCAGTAAAATTGTGCAGAGCAACGCCATTTTTTCTTTGAAAGTTTTGTAGACTCGACAGGCGGTGTCGCGGTGATGTGTGCATCCCCGTACTCACCTCTGCAAACGGAACGATCTGCAAATCATTTCTAAGAACTCTCCAATAGGGTTGCCCAACCCAACACATTTTCGGCTACCCATTATTTCATTAGCTTTGTCTATAAGTCTTGATTTTCGCGAAATACCAGTTTAGCTAGACCATTGCCCTCTCAAGTGAAATATGTTGTAACAGGAGCTATCTAGTATCATTGCCCTCATAGTGTCGAATTTTAAAATGAAAAAGTTTGGACTACTGGTTGATGAAAATACATTAATTACTAAAGCATGAACTGTAAACGGAAAAGAGCAAAATATAGGGCGTAATAATCGTTCTTTCCGCCTTTGCTAAATCATAAGCTAAGAACAGACCGATTGATATAATAATATGATATAATCATAATGTGCACAATAAGGAACGTTTGCATTGAACGACCGCTACATCACGCGCCAACAGTCTAGAACTGTTCTAACCAAAGCGGTAATCATGAATTTCGTTTCCTTCATTCAGTTGACCTTCCGGGTGCAAGCGTAGAAACTGGGTACTTGAAGACTTTTTTAAAACTAGTTATTTTCACTTAGCCTGATTCCCACAAAGTTCGAGATGCTCGGAAAATTTGATCCTTGCATTGTACGTATTGAACGAATGGCTTCAAGGGTTTATTTTTCATCTACTAAGTCTGTCTGAGTAGAGAAATATTGAAGCTCATCATTAACCATCAAACTTTGGAAGTATCTATACGTTAAACGAAAAGATGAAAAGGCCTTTTACATTTACCTTCTTCCGAAGTTGATAAACATTTTTCCAACCCTTATGCTAGCTACAACTCCGCTTTGCATGCCGGGTACTGTAATCCGCCAACGAGTTTTCATATGTTTGCGCGAGGCAGCTTAGAACGTCCTAAATAATGGCGCAGTGGAAGCCCATTATTCCGGTCACCAATGGCCCACAAAAATCTGGATGATCCGGCCTATCAAAGAAGTTATTTAGAAGGACAAATGACTGAATTAGCCATTGTTGGGGCCAAAAAAAGTTGTCCTAATAACGCGGTGGCCATATTTACGGGGTGGTGGGGTTCCACTGCAGGTTACAAAATCAACGTGGAGGAGGTAGGAGGGAGGGGCTGAGAGAAGACTGAAATACAATGCGATAACGGTAAAGATATTTTTTAATGTCCTTATTTGGAGAAAAGTGAGAAACATTCAGGTCCACCTCATATTCCGAAATACCACCCCGTCACGAAAAATCTTCCTACCCTTTAAATGTTACGTTGGGACTATTCGTGGGCTCAATATCGTTATGTTCAGAGAGTTCTACCATATACTATTCTTGTATGCACCAAAAACCTTAAACACAGTGCATCGTCATCGAAAATGATGAGAATTTTGTTCTAAATATAAGCCAGCTTCATAAAAGCTCTAGCTTCCAGAAAAAGGCCTCCTCCGGATTTAGGGGGGGGGGGGGATTGACCCATGTTTGTGCCGATGGTTGGTTTGAAACCATGGCCCTGTTTAGGACAAAAATAATACCCTGTTTAAAACGAAGAACAGCGGTTTTTTCTAACTACAGCGCTAATATCTAGTCCTAAACCTAGGGAGCATTATCACAATTTTACGGTGTTCTCTTTCCCTCTTTTCCATTTCTGCAAAAGTGACACAACCAGTGAACAATCGAGCTTTTTGGATAATACTCTAAATACACAGCGAAACAAACAAACAAACAAACAAAAACAGTAGTTCATCTAGTTACTGATATATCTGACCGTATGGAATACACCGTCTGAAACTTACGAAAAAGACACAAAATGGGCAACTAAGACATTAGACCAAACCCTCAGCCAAACAGCATGTAGTTCGCAGGAAAGACAACTGACAGACAGCCATACAGATGGATCGAAACATTTAGACAAAACTCTTAGACAGGGAGTTGCTACGTCAACACAAATAAATAAAACTGCACATAAGCAAATAACAGACTTTGACCCGGAGGCGCCATAGAAGCCTGCAACTTCAATTAGGCACACCATAACAACAATAGAGCCTTTTAAGCCAAATTGCACAATAGCTGCCAGTGGTTAACTCCCGTTTCTGTAGCATGACGCGACTAGGAGCATAACCTGTGATCAGGCACCTTTCTTTCTTCTGAAAAGGAGAAGGAAAAGAGTACCTTCTTCCCTGTTATGACAAGTAGGGAGGGAGGGCATGATCGCAGGCTACTACTACTCCTCCCCCCCCCCCCAGGATGTGACTCTAGTCCATCGCAGGTTTCTGCAAGGTTGCCCCACTGAACATTTCGCCGTTACCAATTTCTGCTCCTAGCCTGGGCGGAGAGAGGCACTGAGAGTAAAGTGTCTTACCCAAGAAACACAACGCAGTGTCCCGGCCAGGACTTGAACCCATACCACTCGATCCGGAGCCCAGCGTACACCAAAAACAACAGCTTGTGATATTGTGTGTCATTGGCAGTTTAAATGCAGTGGCGGGTCCAGGGGGGAGGGTCGGGGGCTCCGGACCCCTCCTCCCTAATAGTATTTTTTCACTACTTGCTTGACGCTGTAATTCTCGCATCGACAGGATTGCCTATTATTACCCAACTTTGGACCCCCCCCCAATCAAAAATTCCTGGATCCGCCCTTGTCTATGCACCCGCTTCCACAAAGAGATTTAACCAGGAACTATGGCGTGGTGCGTAAGCCAATCGATCTCCATTTGTGTGTTTGATGCCTGTTGATCACGCCAGTACACTCTTTTTTATATTAGAATATTGTTTTTCCGGCCTAGGCTGAATATTCTAGGCTGAAAATATTCTTGCATGCAATATTCTTAATTAAAGCTTTTTACATTTCCGTTTTGGAATGTATTGGGGTATCAATTACAAGTGTTCCGTGTCTAGATCTGTTCATGTCTTTTGTATTTTACGTATTTTGTACTGCACATATACATTACATGTACATAGTTGAACATTTGGCTATAGCTTGGGAAGATGTTTTCGTTTAGTTGGCTAGTTTGGCGTTTAGAGAAAGGTATAATTTGATACAGTTAAGTAAAAAAATATCATTTTATTTTATTTACATTAATTATATTCTTTTCGCAATCTCAGTCTCGGATTTATTCTCAAAATATGATTAACATTTCACAAATTTCAGCCTCAATGTTCTTATAAAATATACTCTTATAAGAAAGAGTATAAGTCGCACTCACTTGCTTGTCAACTCACGGTTATTCTGTGATGTCGACTCACTCCGTTTCTCATTGTCTGTTTCCCAAATAAAGCCCTGACGCAGAAGGCAGTACTTCAGTTTTTTGCTGTTTGCTTGTGCTTGAACTGTTCATTGGAACTCACTATAACGCAGTTCGGTGGTTGTTTAACAAAGCCAGTCACAGATCAATTCCGTACTAGAAACACAAACAGCAAAGCAAATATCTCAAGTCCTTTTGAGTTTGATCACAGAAGAGATTGTATTTTGTGAACAGCCACTGTAACAAACGAACGAGCAAGGAAGAGAGATTCAGGAACATTGCTTGATCAGACTACTCATAGATCCGGCTCTTAGACTAGTTTTCTTCTGATTTATCTTTTCATGCTTTCAGCCAGTTCAACGAAAGGAATTTATAAAATAAATGCCCTTGGGTTGTAAATATCTCGGCCATAAATCTTTCAGGTTTGATAATCCAATATGCCGCCGGTTTTTTCCTTACAAAGCCAGTACAAATCTGGTACTCAACATCTGTTATTAACTGTGGTAACAACGTTAGTCGTTTAACTTCTGAATTAAACGATTACTTGATATAGACACTGAGGTAAGGCCTTTGAAACATTCAGAGTCACGGAAAGAATTTTCATTTAATTGAAAATGCTTGAATTTCCCGACGTGAGTTTTTGAAGATTTCATTGTTAATAAAAACTTTAGCAGGAGTCCGTGCTAAGATATGAAAAAAGCAATGTTGCTTTCCCTATCTCATGTTACCAACAACGTAACGGAAAACTCTGCAGAAGAGAAACTAAGCGCATGCTTCGACCGTGAGTGACTGAACTGGAGCATGAGAAAGTTCATCAGAACAAAAGACCCGTGAGAACGATAAAAGAATGTAAGAACTTTCACCTCTCACTTTAAGCCGTCTTTGCATTGCGCAAAGCCTGACTTAACAAGCAGGCTACGAGGGCCCTTGATTGATCATGTTTCATACTATAGAACATTCTGTAAGCTTTAATCACTGCAAGCATTTTAAGAACTTAAAAATCCGGAAGGATCGAAGACGGCAGTACACAAATATGAAACATGATAAAATAAATCCTTTACATCAACTAATAAGACGTACGTGCTTTGACAATTATTGTGGTATTTTTAACTTCGTCAAAACGCTTTTGTCCATTCGAGGTCGCGTTAAATAACTTTTCCATGCTTATTCATCTATAAATGTTTGTTTTCTCGGATGTTTTACGCCACTTATCCAAACTTCCAACGCCTCTAGGTCACTGGGTTGATATGAGCCAGTATCAAATGCCCCGAGTTGCATATTGGCTTGCAAATGATTCCCCGGCCAGCACCGATCGCTTTCGGCACACTTACCCCATTGTATTAAAAGAAATATTCCGTTAGCGTAACCCTATTTTTTAATCCAATTTGTTGTTCGTTCAACGGGCTCTTGTGGGCTATGTTAAACAGCGTTTCTAGTCAACATCTAGACTTAATCGTCGTAGCATTTTCAACCAACAAACCCGTCCGGTGAGAGTTTTCTTCGACGTCAAAACAAAGGCTGAAATAAAAGCTGAACTTCAGAACAGACTCACGTCAGCAAAATTTATTGGAAAAATATTATCATCGTTATTTGCGTTTTAATCAAGATACGATGGCCTAAAAACAAGAAGAAATGATACAACAATTGTATTTTGTTTTAATAATTTTAAAAAGAAGAACAATTTGCAGCTTGGTTTATTGGCGTTGGCTGAAGCTTATGTTTTCGTGCCGCGTGAGTCTTCCACAACTATATTATTTCAATAAAAATTAATTTACAATTACTTTTTTGGTCCAAACGTACTGAAAGACAAAATTGTGACAAGCTACAGAAGTGTCAGAGGTGGTCCATTCTGAGAAGAAGTGTTGAATATGGGAGTTGTTCAAACATGTCAAGGAAATCAGCTACAGCGTATAATGCTTAAAACTTTTTAAAAACCACATTCTTTGTGCTTCTGTTCAAATGAAGCCATACTCCCTAGCCTGGGTTGCCTGTGTGCATATATATCAAATAGCGAATCAAATTTGCATCTGATTCGCTCATGTGCTTTGTGTATCACGCACAAAACAATTACTATTTTACGCTCCCCGCAGCTCTGAAATTACTTCTCATCCAAACTGTCATTTCAGTTGATTCATAAAAGCCCCCCATGTTTGCTGAATCAAGTTCTGTCGCATTTGGTCGCCTGAATTTAATATTCTTGTGTACACACACTGGCATTCCTTCGCAGTTTAGCTTCACGGAGACGCAAAATAATTGACAACGAGATTGCTGGCGTTAATTCAACGTCATGAAGCCCTTAGCAGGTGTTTGTTTTGATGGAAAATAGGCCTATGGACAAATCAGGAAACCCCTAACAAAGACGCGAACACTCTTCTGGGGCCGTAATTACATTTTGCCACTTTCGGTTCCTTTTGAAGTACAAACTACTCGGCCTTGAGCCTCTTTCTTAGGCTTTTTCGGCAGTTTTAGAAAAGAGATCGACCCGCGCAGCGCAAAATCTGTTAAGAAATCCTCGATCACGTTAAGAAAATTGCATTAGACACCAACCTGATAGAAAATAAATATTTCGAAGAACCTACTGGAAGAAAAGGAGAAAGCTGACGACCGGAAACTATATTGTTTATGGAGATGCAAATGTGCATATTGTTCTTTTTTCACGAATGAAAGTTGAGCAATATCGTTTTCCTTTGGTTGTTTGAAAACGTTGGTAAATAACTTGACGTTTTTAAGATAAAATTCCTCAAGTTCTACACCCCCACGTCAAGGCAACTGTGATTGTAAAAGCTAAATTGCTCTCTCATGCGCCAGCCTCGAAGCAGATTTTAAGGCATCTAATATTCATACACCCCTCCAGGCCAATACGCCACGTTTAAGTGTTGGGTTACCAGAGGCTTGAAATGACGGTCTGTTCTCATCTACATGCGCCTAACTTGAAAGCGCTCCAGCAGATGATTAAATCTATTGAAAGTTGACATATCGGATTTTTCCAATTTCGCAGTCGCCTTTCTCGAGTGCTTGCTGTTTTCCCGACAGACCCGGCTGTCAGCTCAAATCCCATCACGCAAAATCGGAAACTGGTGTCGGAAGTGAATGGTTTTGATGGCATAGTGGTTGACCCAATTTTGATGTTCATTGAGGGTGACTGCAACCCCCAAAACATTGGTCATCAGTTACGTCTATATCAAGTGCCTTTTTGGCTAGATCCAGTCTGTAGTTTCCCTTTATAAAGCAAAGAAAGATATACAAACATCCATCCTCCTGTCGCTGTCAAACGTGATCGCAAAATTAATGCAAAAATATGTTTTCAAAGAGTTGACAGCTGAAAGGAAACACGTGACAGGCGAACATTACAAGCAAGGCGAAAATCGACGAAAACTGGAAAAAGACTCAACTGCAGCAGCTCAAAGGCAAGAAATGTTAAGCTTCTTAGGATTTTTAAGCAATTTGCCGAATATGTTTAGTATGTTCATTATGTAAATCCAAAGACACACTAACAAACCCTTTGTCTGTACCCTTTGTTCTGATCAGAATGAAACCGGAAGTCACATTGAGAGAGACTGTCTTCAGCAAGCAATATGGCGTTTTAATAAACAGATAAACAGACCGACCTTCGAAGGAGGAATATTTCCTTAGCACTGCTCGCTCCAAGCTAACTAAATGCTTAGAGTAGTACAAATTTACATGGCTTATCTGGAAATCGTCTGTTTTACCTTGCAACGCGAGCGATTACCTTGTGAAGCAATTGCAACAAAGGGGCGTGTTTGTGACGTCACAAATTACAATAACACAGATATGGCTTTAGTTCGTGGGCGGTGAATTGCTTTAGTTCGTTTTGTGGCTCAAGGCAGTCGTTTGCATTGTCAACTCATTCGAGTGCTCCGCGCGTGAGCTGTAGTACAAGGTTGTTATCGATCGCTCGCAAGCCGCGAGCCGTTACAAGCGGGGTTCAAAAGCTGTGGTTGCCGACCCGGCCTTGTTGGAGTGTAACGCGAGTTGGCTGGCCGAATGGATAAGTTTACTGGCCAATGTCTCGATCAGTAAGAATCCGGACTACTGCCGAAAAAATTCCTTCATTTCCTGCGCGTGCTGGCAGTGCATTCACAACACGGAACTTTTCGCTGCGCATTCGAGAACAATCAATCGTGCGAGTTTTCAATTAGCTGGTTGTATCTTTCCCATCTTCGGTGTAGGTGAGAAAAAAGCGAATATTACTTTTCTCCGGCAACTCCAGCTGTATGCCCTTCACCTCTAGCATTCTGATACTATATATAAACTGTATTTTGATTAACGTGATGTTAATTGATGAAAGCTTTATTCATGTTCATTTAGTCCCAAGGGCTTTCATTTGCTCAACGTTCTTCGGTTTTTTTTTCAGGTCGCCTGCAGTTATCCCGCTCGCTGAGGCCTTATGATGGCGTTCAGCATTCATTCGCTGGATCTGGAAGACTTTGAGGACGTCTGATCCCGGCGAAATTTATCCATAGCGTTTTGTTAGAATGGCGATCGATGTTTGATGGCGGTAGAGACAGCGGTCACTCTACACGAGAACCCACTGGAAAAGACAATTGTTTGGGAGAAAAGGAGCGTTGATTTGGACTCAAAACATCGTATACGGCCACAGAAGACTGTGAGCAAAGTTGATACGATTGTGAACAAGGATGAATATCACTCAGACTACTGTGTTATTGCGGCCGCTACGAAAAGGACGGCGACTACAACACCTCGCCAACCCATCTTAGTCGCGGATCGTGACAATCGGCTCCGTTTATCGACTCCCGCTACTAACAGGACGTTCAACGCATTTGTTAGAAGGCATACGGGAGGAACCATACGCAGTCCTCCGTCACCAGTTGTAAATTCACAACCAAGACCAACAGGGACGACAACACCGGTGCCGCAATCGCGACATCGTGAAAATGACGATATAAAGTTGTTCTGTTGTGAAAAAGACGTAAACACGTTAATCGACAAGGCAAGCTGTATGTGCGGGGCTAAAGCAGTGTTGTATCACTGCTCGAAGGACTCCTTCGATGAAGGTAGTGCGGCAGAGCATCCTTGCTCGTGCGGTCCCCCTCGGAAATCTTGCATTGGCAGATGGGGGTGTTTGGCAGCTTGCTCTATCCTTTTGCCTTGCCTTCTTTGCTATTTACCTCTCAAAGGATGTTCCGAAGTGTGCGTTTGTTATAAAAGACAGAAAATTGTAAGTAGGCAGCGACAGAGAAGACCCGTAGATCCCGTCTGAAAGTGGATTAAACAGCGCGGGACAGGGTTAATTTATAATTTAGCTAAACGGGTTCGTATCGAGCTCTCAAATTGAAATTTGTCTATCAAATACCATATACCTTATTTATACCTTCCTTGTAAATATCAAATTTGTTTAAAGAAGGCCTTCTGTTTTACAACTGTGATAGTCAGCGCGTAATTATGCGAAGTTTTCGGGGGAAAAATTAAATCCTTTTATCTTTTGTTGTCAGTGATTTGAAGTTGAAATAAGAAAAGCCTGTTTCGTTCGCTCGATTTGTGGCTTTTCTGTACATTTTCCCCATGTGGATTCTTCAACACTAATTCCATAAACTGAAAACTGTGTACATGAATTTACTCGGAGATAAACAATTAAAAATTCTTGTACATTAAATAACGTTGTGTGCCCGTCTGTAACTGTTACTCGACCCTCGCGCGCGGTGTTTGTATCATTCAAAACAAATCTAAAAGGTATTCTATAAGTCTCGAATGAACATTTAATGAGTGATGACTAAAATTCACAGTACCTGTGGTATCAGGCTGCATCGCCAGCCAACAAGTAGTGATATCGATGTTTAGGGCCTGAGGAATCTTCGTATCACCGCACAGCATGGTCAAGGTTCGGAAAGAATCTTTCTTGTTTTGACGGCCACGGGTATAAGGTGACTCGGGTCAATTTTGTTGCTCAAATATTTCCTATTTAGAATGCGAAATTCAATGATTGATACATTTCTTAAAGAGACGTGATCTCGGAATAAACCGTACCAAACCCTTCAATGAGTTTCTGTAAACATTTATTGCATACATGTGACTCGGACCGCGGTTCAGCGAGTTCGACTTTCTTCTTGAAAGCCGTAAAATTTTTTGCTTCGCCAACTTAACCAGGGTTCTAAGACTTTAATGAGATGATAGTCATTCGAGTATTCTTTTTAATTCTGTTGATTTGTCCAAAGCGAGGTACACTTCTTTGTTGTACTGTAAATTTTAACCGAAGTTCGGATCTTTTTAATGTTTGTCGTTGTTTTATTTTGATTTCGAAAAGAGTCCAACAAGGCTTATTGCTTTCGATGAACTATTTTGGAACTATATGTGAATACCTTTGCCATTCGGGTGGCTGGGGACTAAACAAATTCGTGGCTTACAGACCGATTAATCGAGTTTAAAATTTCTATCACAATTGTCAAATTTGTAAGTCAAAAGAAAGAACCATCGCTTGGATATATAGTATTGTATTCATTACAGAATAACGTACGCACTTTGCTACTCCAGAACGGCTACTTAAAGTTATCGTGTTTTGCGGTTTTTTAGCAATCCATATTCATGACATGATTTCACGATACACAGAACTACATATAAAGGTCACACATGGTGATTGATGTCTCTAATTACCCCTTGCTTTTCTTGGTTTGGATAAAAAAAGAGTTTAGAGACAAAACTAAGGACAGTCCACCAAGCAAAGCCTTAACAATGTTTTTAAGCTGATCATTATGGTTCCAAGGTCGACATTAAGCCATTTTTTCTACCAATTTTGGCAAATACATTTATTTGTGTCCAGCTATTTGTTTGGAAACCGGTTTTAATTACTCTTGGCTTATAGCAAACGTTTACAGTCTTTATTTGCATCGGAAAGTTTTTGCCCTAAACAAAGTATGTTATTAAAATTAAGGCACTCTACAAGGACATTCAAATGTAATTTTTAATTTCGTGATTTCGAAAAAACCATCTTGTCGTTTACCGGTTTATCTGCGCTAATGTCGAATTATTTTCAACAAAAACAAAAGGAAAATTTTCTGATCTCTCTCTCGTTTATTTTATTGTATCTGTTAATGTTACATTGCTAATGGAAGTGAACAATTACGAGGTTTCATCATAAGCTTAGCTATATAAATCGGTTTCGCAAAGTTCGCGTGATAATCGCGAAAGCGTGTTTAATTCTTTGAACGTGGGAAATTGAATTCAAGCAAAGAAAATAAACCTTTTCGCAAGTAAATGAGGGGAAAATCACGTTTTAGGTGACAAAATATACAATGAAAGGAAAAGAAAAAATAAAACATTATCACGTCAGGTGATGTTCGCTCCAATAATTGTATTTCCCGTTATATTGCCCACGCGGCTCGAGAAAGGGTGATGGACAATGGCGAAGTGGAGAGCCACTTTTCCGTTTAATAAAACATTAGCAGGAAATGGTTCATTATAAGAAGCCCGCAAGACATGCCATTTGGGCCGAACATTCCACTTTTCAGGACGTTTGACTACATTGAGGCCCTAACGGGGTTGTGCGATTTATCATTTTTCCTTTTTCGCCGTTACATTTTTTTAAATACAGTGTACAGGATTTCATTGACAGCTTTCTTAAATAAGAATTCATGGAATAATAACTATTGATATTTGGTATTAATTTTGATTTAGCCTGGGAGAAGATTTGTGTCTTTTTATAGAGATTCAGACGTCACAGAAGGTCTTAAAATGACCTGATATGAGCCAGAATCACTGAAATCAAGATAATTCCATTATTTCATGATCTTAAATTACGAATTTCACTTTTTCCAGATTGCCTGATAAGTTAGGACGTCCTACTTCAAAAGTCGTGCGACATTTCCATTTCACAGGCTAGCATGTCAATTTTAATTCACAACAAGCGTGTCATCTTTCAAATACTCGAGATTCAATGAATTCCGGTATCATACTTTCATGATCACTGAGTCCCGTAATTGAGGGAGTACATCCATTCAATACAATGGCGAAATCAGAGTGGGAAAGCGAGGTAAACAATCGAAGCTTTGTTACACTGCGTGTTGTGGTTTAGCATAAACTCTAAATGATCTCTTACAAAAATAGTGTAAATAGTCTAAGAGATAGGAAATTCATTATCTAATGAAATTAACGTGACGCTTCCTGCTGCAGACTTCTGCGAGCTGGCATCTAACCTCAGTCCCTGCAGTGCAGTCGAACTGTCTGCAGGGATAATTTCCGGTTCTGTTGTTTAGTAAAACAAATGAGACAATTCAAAACAAGAATTAATACAGAACCAATACGGATCAAACACCAGCCTTTGAAAGAGGAACACAAAGCAGTCCTTTGTTTAAAATCCTAAGCTTGAGCCCATGCTGCCAATGGTGAATCAACATGTTCGTTTGTTTTTCTGGTCCTTTCACAATCAAAAGAAATACGAGCAGGCCAAACGAAAAGGCCATAGTTTTCTTCACCCTTCTTTTTTTACTATCTTTATAAAGCACGTGATTTTCATGGCGGTGAAAATGAAAGCAGCGGAAACAAGGTTATTAAAAATCGCTGACCCGGATATACATCTGTAAGATAAGAATTCAGATTTCAAGTACAAGTGCCAGATTTGTGGAAAGTAATTCAAGTTTGCAGACATTCTAATAATTAAATTTCCTTGAATTCGAGATACTTTTTCATCGAGATTTTGAATCTGTTCACTTCCAGCTGCGGACCCTTTCCTTATGCCGTGTGCATTTCAAGACCTTATGTTATGCGAGCAACAAATTCAACTTCGGGGCATAACCGAACCAAAGCCGCCCACAGAATTATGAACAATTTGGTGGTCCAGCAGAGACAAGAGTGACCACAATCCTTTTTCGGCAATGCCAATAGCGTTAATGATGATCATGCACTTTTGAGAGAACATTACTTGCCACTTTGCACTGACTTTATCAGTTGTCTTTGTTGAAAAACGATTTAATTATCTCCATTGATCAAAATAATTAAGTCAATTGATTTAAGCACCATCAAGAGGAAGAAGAAAGTCTCTCGGTAACCGTGTCATTTCAGTATGAACATACCGCGGTCTACCACCGTCGTGTGCGCGCTACTTGGAATTGGAATTCGTACGGTGTTATATTGCAGGCCTATTTCGCCCGGGTATTTCGCTACAGTGCAAGTGACCAGTATAAATAGTCAAAGTTTTCCCAGGGTGGCCATAAGAGGGGTCTAAAGACTTGCACGTGGCTTTTAAAGAAACGTGTGGTCAGTGTGCTCGGAAATGCCAGTTCTTTTGAAAAATAATCATTGGTATTAGCATGTCGAGACATCACGTGGCTCAGCTTTAACAGAGATGAATAGAGGGGGTAAGTTTCTAAAGAAACTGCGGTGCTGCGTCGGTGGGAAGTATAACAATATAATTTGGTTTTATC
>OX393562.1:18762740-18765240 GCA_947652115.1 Blastomussa wellsi | reverse complement strand
ATTTGTTGCAACTCCTTTACTTTATACTTTAGTAGTCCAAAGTGCAGATGATTACAATAGTACAGCCACGTAGTTATAAATGCATGTATAAGATAATGGCGCTTGTTTAAATTGACATCAGGCTTGTTTTTCTACAACCCTCTGTTTTGCGTGACACGATAAAGGGGATTTTTAATCTTCACAGCATTTCGAATTCTTTAGGTTCGGTGAACAAAATTAAACAACCGCTCATATTGCATTATTACACATTGCCTACCTGTACTATTGCCAGACAATTTCCTCACTTTGACAGTGATTACATACTCAAATGCCCCAAAACCAAACTTTATCAGTTCTTTTGATTTTAGCTTTCATATGGAACAAACATAAGATAGAGTGGCATTCATCAAGTGTCGTATTGTTAACAGGTTTTCAAGATCATTGCCAATCAAGTAATAGCTTAGTAATAGCTCCGCTGATGTGGCTTGTACTAAATTTTGAATTTTTGGAAGAGTACCCCCCTGAGCGATATATCAATATGCTATAGTTTCGCAAACAATAGGTGCAGTTATATTTTATTTTTCCTTATCAACTGTACCGAAGTTTAACTAACAAACTACCGAAAGGCTTGCTCAAAACTAAGAGTTTGAGCAAAACTTCACTTACAACCAGAAGCTTTTGTCAAGTGTGAAAAGTTTTAACTGAGAAGTGGGCTACACCAAAACGCTGTCCTCTTCACTAAGAGTGTTGAGTGTTGAATAACTCAGTCGCGCGCAAGCTGGCTACAGATCACACTGCAGGGTCTAGTCCCTACTGCTAAAGCTTGATGACAGACTGCTCTCACCATTGCAGCGCCAATCCCCACAATGCCCCTTGGAATACAGACAAGTGATTTTCAAATTAGTTACCAGAAGTTAAGCCCATGCAAAGATCAGCAAGGAGGAATGAATGTAATGAGTACAACTAATCGGCGAGATCTATAGGCGAATCTTTGTTCACAATATTTTTCTCATTAGTTTTTCAATGATCGAGCTTCAAAAATATCATTCTGAATTTTGTAGGAGCATGACACGTTTAACTGTCCCGAAGAATTTGAGCCCGTTGCACTTTATCGCTTCTGTGTAACGCGTGTTTCAAAACTCAAAATTTTACAAAAAATGTATGAGCTCGTTAGCACTTTTGCCACCCAGAAATTTTTCACTTTTTGAAAGCCAATATCTCCTTCAGTATTACACCTAAAGAGCTAAAAGTTTCCCCAATTACTAAGTTTCACAAGCCATTTAAATATTTGAAGTCAGTTCATATCTAGCATGATGCCTTTTCTAAGGAAAGTCGTATGCCAATGAGGAAAAGTGCAAACAATGACGTCATTCGCTCCGACGAAGGGCCAACGCTCGAAACGTCAGCTCTTGAAACTCTTTACGGTGGCCAATTCACATTATCAACCCAGTTGATAAAACCAAATTACAAGGTTCAAACTACCTGGCATTGTTTCTGTTCATCCGACCTGATGACGATTTTATCCAGGGATTTTGTTTCAGTAAAATTTGTACATACAGCAGATACTAATCGTCATCGACTAAGTTGGATACGAATTAATATTTTGAGAAGTAAAATTATCAGTAAAAGCTTAAATGTATAACTCTGTTAGAGCATTTAGAAAATAATGAAAACTGGTTTTAACATAAAGAGTGTTTTGAGAACAACCTGGGAGTCCTGACCTGACCCGTGCCGAAGGGTAGAAAAAAAATCAGAATCTTTTTGCACAGACACCAGTATTTATGATTGTAATACGAGGAATGCATACAATGCGCCTATAAACAATTTTTCTGTCCAATTTAGTTTTCCTCTGCGCGTGTTTTGATTTTTTGTCATTATTTCTCGTGAAGTCATGGTAATTCTCGCCAAATTTGTGTTCAATCAAATGGGCGTATAACAGAATGTAGGATTCGAACAGCCAACAACATGGAAAATCATGAAAATTCCAGGTAAGGCGGACTTAAAGCAAGTGCACAATAGGATGCCCGAGGTCAAGCAGAAATAAAATAGGAGAAATGTTGTTTCTTACAAACTTTGGACCCTTTGTAATGTATCTTGTACGATCGACACAGCGTGAAATGCACAAGCAGTCCGTGGGATAACAATTTATGGTATACATGACATGAATAGAATCTCGTGCAGTGAAAATAAAAACATTAATTCTTTTTTCTGAAGCATTGTATTTTAAGATCTGAAATGTCATGTTGAGAGAAGCGAGAGTGGCGCTGTGGTGACAGAGCGCTCGCCTGCCACCAATATGGCCCGGGTTCGATTCCGGCCCTGTGCCATAGTTTCAGTTTGTTGTTGGTTCGAGGGTTTTTCTCCGGGTACTACGGTTTTCCTTTCTCCTCAAAAACCATTATCTCTAAATTCCAATCAATTCGACCTGGAATTATTATTATTACCTATTATTATTGTATTTAAGTGTCCTGCCTGAGACATGTACTCCTCTTAAGTCATCGCCCAGGTTTCATTTCACCAC
>OX393562.1:18682740-18757740 GCA_947652115.1 Blastomussa wellsi | reverse complement strand
ACGAAAAACATGTGCGTTGCAGTTGGTTCCGTTCCCTGTGGTGAAACGACCCAGCCCTAAAACCAGAATTTTTGAATTGATGGAAAGCCAAATTAATAAAAAATAACGACCTTCTCCCATTTTCTGGAACAAGATTTTTGAACCGTTCGCGAGATTTTTCGTCTTCAGTTTCAGTGCTACTTTGTTGACTGAACACGCTCGTGCTGAGAAGGCGCCGGGCTCCCCCATTCGAAAGGCGAAAGGCGGAAAGCATTTTCACACTTACTTGAAGAAACGTGACTTGCAATTAAAAAGAACAAGCCGCAAAATGTGACGAGGTTATTTTGTGAATATCTTTGTTAGATAAAGCGGGACATCATCAGCATTCGTAATAGCGTGAGTCTTTCCTAAGAAGCACTTTTTCAATGTGGTTCCCAGATGATCTTACGCTTTCTCATTAATCACGAAATGCGGTTATCACGATATTTATCACGATCCAATTAAGATACGACGACAAACGAAAATAAAATGATTGAAGGTAACACAAACTATGCCGGTGAAATGTTACTCCAGTGTGTTTCTTTAGTCTAGAGGCCATATATGATTAATGTTTTCTCTGAAAGCACCGGCGATCTTATGATAACCTGCTGAAATCATCGATAGAGTGAGAAGACAATGCGCACATAAATTATTTGAAAAACAAACTAAGCATGTCCTTTTAAAATAGTTTCCATTCAAGAAACGTTAACTAATCTTAGTTCTCTCATTCAAAATAGTTTCTTCTTAATTAAAAAAAGAGTTAACTTCCACTCCTCTTACCGAATCCTGAGCCATCCCGACCGCGAGCATCCAGCTCTGTTTTCGTGATTTGTACGTGGAGTTTTGAAGCTCTTGAATAGAGTTGAACAGTTCTTTTAACAGGGCGGTTGTTGTTGTCCGTTTGATTTTTTTGGCCTTCAACAAAATTGCACATTATTCTCTCGTAGACCTGGAAAAACAAGCGAAAGCGGAGAACTGAAGATTTGTTAGATATGTTATCTTCAGGCGCAAAAAGCAGCGGTGTTGACCAGAATGTGTATCTTACCGGAATAGACTTGTTTGTAGAACAAGGCAGCGATCCTCTGCTTCTAAACCATCTATTACCCGCAGGACTTGTGCTTGACGCTATTGGAAGGCTAAAGGAGATAAGGAGATTTTATCAGTCCACAACGAATTAGCTACACACGTGTGGCGTGTTATCTGAAACAGGACTTTTTTAAATTGTCAAGACTTACAGGATTAAGATAAGACCACAAATACTCAGAGATGTCAGCCTGGTCTTCATCGCAGAGTCGCTGAACGCACAAGCAGTCTGCAAAGACGACCGATGTTAAGATGAACCAGCGCGGTCTCTACAAATTGCCCGCTTTTATACTGCTCGTTGCGGACCTTAAGTGGGAGGTATCACCGACATTTTATCACAGTGTCGAGTGTAAATGAGAAGCTATACCAGTGGGATTTTCAGTAATAGTGTCCGGTTACGTTTAACCCCTGAAGTGAGAGAAAAGTTGTCAATTGTTTGGACGGTGTGACAAATTGTTTTTCTTGGGATAATTTTCGAGGGCGGCATTCCAAAGTTACAAAAGTTAAAACCCAAAGTAAAGAATGACCCGGGATATGTGGTAAATTTAGTAAGGTTTTACGGAAAAGAAAATATTTGTGTTGGTCTTACCACAAACGAAAGTTCACAAAGGTTTGAAATTGTAAAATAATTGTGTACTCAGCTGAAGATACAAATGACACTTTAATTACGATATAATTTTACTGTTTTTATCGCTGTGATATAGTGATTATGGATCTGCACGACCGGCCTTCGACAAGAAAAAGAGAAAACTACTTCACTATTTGAAATTAAAAGTTGATGATCAATTTTAACAATTGATCCGGCATTGTAACTTGTAGCTCTTGAATACAAATGACTTAATCTGCTAGTTTAAACACAAAAAAATGTTAGTGATTTATCTTAGACTGTTTTAAAAACCGTTTACACACCCACACATTTCCCTTTTCTTTAGTGAGCCGAGTTCAGTTCGGTCCACCGGAAAAAAAATCGGCTTTGATCAAAAACATCCCCGGGCCGTCCCGATGTTTCTCACGTGGCGGAGAGCTAAAGAAAAATGCGGGGAAACATGCCTGAAGCAACGATTCTTGTTTTTTGCTAAATAGTTTACCAGATGTTTTTGGTCAAAAAATATCAAATAGAGTAATTTAAATTAAAAGCAGTTCTAGTAGACTTGTGATTATGTTTGGCACGTCGTTGTCTCATCTTATGGGATTAAGCAGGTTATTGTTTCCACAGTTGTGCGGATGGCTGTTTTGAAAATGCATGTGGGAAAGTGTTATGGAAATTTTCCTCAATTCGTGTTTATTCAAAAAAAAAATTCCCGTAATCAATTAGGGCCTGAGCCTTGTTATCTGTATGTAACCTTTTCAACTGCAATTTCCGGTGTTAAAGCACTCTGGGTTTTACACACTCGATATGTACGCCCTGTAAAGTACCAGAATGCGAGCAGAACGATTTTTTTTATATGTACCTTTAAATTTGGCCCGCGATCAGTCGTTAACAATCGACAATAAACATGTCAAAAGGAATAACAATAATCCTTAATCATCTGGATTCTTTTGAGCCACATTATTGAGGGGATAGGGGGCCGGTGTCCCATGAAAGCTGAAAATCCACTCTCCTTGCCTTATCCGAAACTCCTCTAAAGGTCTTTTCTTTGCATTGTCCTATTCTTGATTGAAGTTCAGTTGTAAAGACTTTCCTAAATTATCATTTTATATAAGGACAAAAGGCTTCATTAGCTCCAGGAACAAGGGCCAGCCTCGACCCTGGGAAATAAAATGGACTAGGGCCAGAAAAAAATGCTTTGTAGTCTTGACTGAAAAAAAAAACAAGTACATCTGCCGGTATATAGGAAAAGTAAAATGGGGACTTTCACATGCAAGGCACGCAATTAGTTAGTTGTCTATCACGAAACATGTGGTGTTGATATGAGTGTTTTCGGCAAGAAGTGGTTTTTAATTGAGAAATCTGCACTTTGTGAGACAAACGCGTTCTCAGTGTCCGGACCCTTTTGCTCTTTGCGACAATGACGCCTGTGCTTTTCGGCTCCAGACGCCGTTGTAGACCATTTTTCTCAATGCAGTTTTGCTATCAAAGAGACATTTTCATCTAGTTTGACCACCCAAGATGAGATTGAATCAGCATTGATTCCACTGTCCTCGTTATAGAGCTCTTTATGTCCACCACAATCAATGCTCTGTTGTGAAAAAAGTCAGACTTGAACACAACAAAAGTTGAATTGATGCCAACAAATTATCGCTAAACTAGCCACATCGAAATAGGGCCACTCTATTTCACAGTGAGTTTTGGTCGTGGAATATTCAGAACCTTGGAAATGTCTCAACAGCTGTTTAAAGAGTTAATCATGTCACAAGTTCTATTGCCGGAAAACGAAAACCAGGAAGTTGCAAATCTTCCATCTCGCTAGCCGCAGGCATTAAGATCATAGCAAACAGGATGTTTCAATTTTCGGGATTTTGCCAGAAATATGGTTCGAAACTCTCCCTCAATTAAACGTAATCTGTATAAGAGTTTACAATAGGAAGGCTCGCTGCTGGAAGAAAGCGAGATTGTGGTCGTTGTCTGGACGAATTGTGCCATTGTCAAGGAAGTTGTTTGACAAACACAGAGCCGCACTTTTATGGAGTGCATTGGTCCGCGCTTGAAAAACACAGTGGATTACCGCTAATCATCAAAGAACAATGTACCGAATGGATCTCTGATCTCCCGGGTAATAAAAGAGGTATTTCATAACAAGCCGGTTGGACATACGAGCACTCCAGTTGAAAGGAAGCGTGCGTTTGTAGCAAGTTCTTGCGCCAAAACAACAGCGCCTCAACTTGATGCCGCATTTATTCCTAGGGGACAATCGTGAAATTGATGCCAGATGAGGCTTCTTTTGTCAAGTATACAAAATAATGGTAAGTTCTGGGATCGCTTTTCTTTTGTCGTGCTGTAACTTAAATGAATAATGAACAATACGATGGCAACCGCCTCTCATCGTGCACAACCATAAGAGAGACGGCTGACCACCGATGCATTCCGGCACAGGCTAACAACAGTTGTTCTTAAATGATCCAAAAAGCAACCAATGGGTCAAAAGATTTTATTACCATGTGAGAGTCCAGTGGTTTTCTTGCTCTTGCAACACATAGTTCTACTCTTCAGTTTACACACCACAGGAGAGTAATAATCTCAGCCTGTTGCTGTAGAGGTTTATTTATTTCTTGAATATATCAAAATACAGTTTGATTACTGCAATACGGCACGGGATCATGTAAAGCCTGCTACACTGATTGGCAATGTGAATTATTAGGTATGCGTAATTCAGTTGAAATTATCAGGACTAATTTCTACTGAACAAGTCGATTCAAAAACAAGATCATGATTTTGGCCTTCCGCCTTATCTTGGGTTCAGTTTCCGTTGCTCCCTCGTGTCCGGTTGGAGGAGGATATAATATTATTTTCGCTTTACAAATCTGTCATGTCAGCACTTAAGCTCGATTCCGCCACTCTCTCGAGTCCGGTCTGTGTCCCCTCGCCCCGATTTATACAATAACAGATCATAACAGCTCTTCGCTCGCTTGGGAACGCTTGCTACGCAGGCTATTCCTCCCCGAGAGAAGAGCGCGGGGAGGAGCGCGGGCTCCGGTTCCCGAACAGCGGCTAGTAATCGAGCCTAGTCAGCACTTTGTGCCACACTTTTAAAGATCATGGTGAATACACAAAAATGGTCTCAACACCAAGTAGAGTTGCTCGCGTATCTCGTTCGCTTCGCTCCACCCTGCGATCAGGTCGAAGACACTCTGCTCGCAGGTTTCGCTCGCTCTCGCAGTCGACTTGTGTCAAGTCTAAAAGAAGTGTGGATGGTTAAAATTAGCTTCAATTATTATGAATTTCGGAAAGTACCCGTATAATTTAAAAAAGAAGAAAAATTGGCGGATGCACACAACCATGACACTGCCATGATAAAACGAACGGTGAAAAGTGGAGATTAACTCAAGTGTAATTAAAAGTGCTGGAAAATAACCCAAAGATTTTCTTCTAAGCGCTAGCCTTAGAAAGGACATCGAGGACCATGCACAAAGAAAAAAAACTCTTTTACTCGGTGGACATCGGTGAGATAAGACGACCCACAGTATGTACGAACAGAACAAAATTATAACCTCCCAAATAAATCACCACATAGACCTTTTTCGCTCGGGCGGTTTGTTGCCCCATTACAGGTCATGTGATGATGCTCTTGAAAATATTTCAAATAGTTGCGTGTATATGAATGGTAGCTTTGACCATATTCGGAAAGTCGCGTGACCAGAACACAGCTTACACCTTTCACGAATAAAACCAAAACCAATGGATAGAGTGCATTCAGATGCAAAATCTGTCGTACGGATTTGTTGAAATTCGCAATACTGTAAAAAGTTATGACGTCATATATTTGTAACTAATGGAATCTGCTTTAGTTTCATCCGAGAGAAGATGCAAGCTCTGCGAGTTTTAAGCGTTTATGTGTTCTGGTCACGTGACTGGTAAAAACTGCCAAAAGTGAAATGAGCCTCCAATAGAACAAGCATGGCAAAAAACTAATCACAGGATTGAAAGGGAACCCAAAGTTAGAAGTCATCTGTAGCAACCGTTTTGTAGTTAGGGGTCTCTCCCCTTAAGTAAAGAACCAATTATTGCCTTAATCTTGCTTTACATTTCCTGGAATGCTTTAAGCTCTCTACCAGAGGATCTCTGTGATAATTTACAGTTAACCACTTTGCACACATGAAGTGGAAAACTGTTATTTAAGTTAAAAGTTCAACTGTTTACTCTTGCCTAGAGCAGCTTTTCAACTGGAACGTTGAGTCCGATGTCATTCTCTTTACAATGAATTTATATTATTATACAATATCATCAATATCCTTTATAATACAATATTTCGGGGAATCGAAGACGAGAAACATCGGTGTAATAACTTAAAAATGACTGGTACTCCCAACAAAATGTAGCAGATTATTCATATTTAGAAATGGGAAGATGTTGAACTACGTAGTCATTGATTTTCACATGAAATGGGTATGACTCGTACTCACTCAAACAGTCAGAAGTTACATTTCGAGAAGAGAAACAAAAAGGTAAATTTTCAGGGAGAAGAAAAGGTCACGAACGAAAAACTAATCATTTTACTTTAAATCTTATTTTTGTTTTGTAGTCTAAACGAAACTACAGCGGTAAAAAATCTCCCCCTCCCCTGCCCTGTCGACAACATAGTCGCCAAGGTGCATTCCGTGAGAAGCTCACGCCGAAGAATCCCCGAATGTACGCCAAGGCTAGATTTTAAAGGATTGCATGGAAAAAGGCAAAGACCACGCCGATGATCTTCGGCGTAATTTGCACGGAATGCAGCCTGGCATAGTCGTAGTCTAGTCTTGTTATTTAATTCTTCGGCTTTTGCCTCGTTTGAGACATTTTGATTTGTACAGGTGGGCGAGCTAGGTAATTACTTATTACACTCCTTAAATTGATTGAATTCGCGCAAAGTACTCGGTGGAAGAAGTCATCTCTGTTCACCCTACCGAACCGTTCGCCCATAGTTTGCCAATTTGATTTTGTTACCGGTTGCACTTCTTGTAGACTTTCTCAAAGTCGTTCGCTTCTCGTTTGAGAGATCGACGTGTAAGCAAGTCCACACTTTTTGCTGCCGAAGCGTTTAGCTACTCTTGGTTCTACAAAATTCATTAAAAAAACGCAAGCGAATTACAACGTTTTTCCACGTTTTGTCAAAACTATTTTCAGCGGCTGCGCTGCCGTCAGACTTAAATTTTTTCCGGGTGGATCTTCTGCTCGTTGAATATTTTAAACTGAACATAAATGAAGATCAGCTATAACGAGGCGTTCTTCTTAGTTTAGCTTATTCCTCCTGTTTTAAGCCACAAATATAAATAATGCTAATAGCGAATTAAGAGCCTGATTTGGGGTAAAGACTCTTTCAAAGACTGAAGCACGCTATGATTTTAGGCACACTTTCAGCAATGCTCAGCTGGCTTAATCTAATAAAGGCCCATGTGCATATCATATTCCAGTCACTAGAACTGTTGCGTGACGAGCTAAATGGGTATTCTTGGTGTGATTTTTCCAGTTTTCTCAGTTACGAGAAATGCCGTTTGTTCTATGATGCGAGAACTTGAAAAGGTAGAACATAACCCCCTGGAATAGTCTTAAAATCAAAACGGGCAGTTCTGTACAGAGAATTAATAAAAGAGTAGGTTAAAAGAAGTCGAATAAGTTTACGTGACAACAATATCCTCAGGGTTTATCTCTCCTGTCTTCCTTGCGCTGTTCTTTCAGAAGCATTTTTAACAACCTGTTCTTAGATCGCAGTTTCATCTTCTTCTCTTTCCTTTTAATCTTGTTTTTCTGTTTCCTCGTTTCTGGATAACCAGGGTGCGGCATTTTCGTTGTCCTGTCTTTATTGCTATCGCCTTCTTTTGCTCTGTAGGCCCGCAGCAGTTGTTCAATATGATCACGAAGTCCGTGATAAAGCGATTCCTGGACATTTTTTGTTTGAATGATGATCTTTGAAGCTCGCTCAATAAACTGAACGGTCCGTTTTCCCCTTTGTCCCTTGTGCCCAGGCCTCATGGTGCCTTTCTTGGAGACCGCTATCGTCCAGCTCTCGTTGTAAGCCGAAAGGAATTCTGTGTAGTGATTTTCGGCGTACTTCTCGTAAAAGACGCATCTTTTGGACTTAGTGGCCTGTAAGAAAGGGAATCTCTTTTTACAAGCTCATGAATTATACACTAATTTTTCTCATACTGAATTCCTTGCTTTTTTACTGAAGGTTTCGTTAGCAACTGTGAAATTGCATAAAGTAAGGGAATATATTCAAATACGCTCAGAATTTTGAAACCCCTCTGAAGTAGTTGGTGTCCTGTAAGATGTGATCTCTTTCCCACATCTATTAGTTACTTGTTAACTTATTTGTCAGTATGTACCTTGCCTAGTTTTTCAAAAGCCGTGTGATTCTAGGGAGGGACTTCCCCGCTACCAATCCATCAGTTTTACCCTCTAAAAGCACCCCCGTCATTTTTATAGCCGCCCCCCCCCCCCCCCCCTCGAGATTCTAAGCTTTGTGCGAAAGACCGAGAAACGTGGCGAGAGAGACAGGAAGACGCAATTTCCCAGATAGGGAGGGGAAATGATGATGATATCATGACATTGCAACCCACTGTGACATACAGCACATCGACACCGGAGGGAATAGAAGTGTTTTAAATAAATTATCCTAAAAGTTCGCTGGTAAAATGAAAGGAATTCCGAAGAAAAATGGCCTAAAATTCTCGCTGAACACTGGAACTCTCAAACATACAGTATTTATACTGAAAAAGACCAAATTGGAAAAAGAAGGTCAAATGTTTCCCTGGGAGTTGAAAAACAACCAAACTGACAACTGACAGCACAGACAAAACAACAATACCTCGACGGCTAAAATTGTAATTGGTAGGTCACGCCCTTTTTGACGACAACTGATTTGTTCTAATTTGAAATGAAGTTTCATTGAAGGTTGCATGCGTTTGTCATTGAAGGAGCATTATTGGATGTGAAAGGTATCAGATACTACAACACCGAAGTTTCCTAGTAATCAATTCATTCAATGCCCCTTGGTCAATATCGGACCATAATCCAAATCGTGCAACAGCCAAACCATGTTAGTCCAGTTTTTTGTACTTACAGCCGGTTTCAGTGCAGTGCAGACCTGGGTTTTTAAAACATCATTCGCCCGCCAATCATTCTGCCAAGTGCACTGGTGATAAATACTAGCCTGATAACAGGCTCCCGAGTGGGCCTTTGAGAGGAAAAACATTTAACACCTGGGATAATCCGACCTGTTTTACCGGCATCACGTATTCAATATTGAATACTCGTGAATACTCCAGGGACACTTCACGTATTGCGTACGCCTTGACGTATTCGAGGCTAGAATACGCAGTGTTTCGCCAATGTCTTTTTGCAAAATCCCCCACTGGAGAGGCCGTTCCCAGGCTAGATGAATACACACAGAGGGCTTGAAATTGACGTTTATGCCTCGCTGAACTTTTAAAGTAGACTGCTGTATAAAAAGGGCGAACGATATTTTAACACTGCACTAAAACCGACTTTAATAATAGTGTTGTCCAGTAAACAGAGCTCATTAGGAGCAGGAAGAGAAGGCATAACCCGGTGGCGGGGGGGGGGGGGGGGGGGCTTATATGAAAGGGGCAGGGATGCTCGTCGGAAATTTTGAATTAAACCCCTAAAGGAGACCCATCTGGGCGTCGCCCAAGCCAAGAGACCATGAAAACTTTGACTATATGAATCGAGTATATAAAAGAATTAAAAATACACATATTAAATATATATTTTTATATTTCTTTGCGCGCTATCCAAAACGACACTTCACGGCTACGTGAGACCACACCCTACGTGAGACCAAAATCCGGAATTTACACCCCTAAGCGATTTGACGAGCATCCCTGCCCCTTTCATATGCGAGTCCCCCCCAGGAGGCATAAAGGGTGTATTTCTGGCATCGAGCATCTCTGCATTGTTATTCAGGAGGATTCATGTTTTGAACACTTCAAATTCCTGAGTAATTTTTGTTGCCCTGCGTTTCTCTGCTCGCCATTCGTTCCGTTAACTTCTGTTGTAACTGAAAATCACAACAGATTGACTTGGGTGTTTCATCGCGATTTAAAAATGAAGACCCAGTTAATTTGAAATAATGATTCAAAAATTTAACGCCAGTAAAATGTAACATGGCGGCTTTAGCATTCTAAAACACGCCCTGTACCAGAATGCAGCCATTTTATCATTTGTGGATTAGTCATTGCTACCGAGCCAGTCCATCTACCGAGTGTATTGTGTTTTAAATAAGTTCAATGTTAATGCGTTTTCTTAAGTTTAAAACATTTCAACTATTTTTATTGGATCAGTTAACTATGATTAGAGGGCTGGACATCTTTTGAAATAGATAAGATAAGGATATAATTCTTCGGGTAACGAGTCAATGCTGAAAAAAATGTCAAACAAAATTGAATAACTCCTGGATATAGTCTGTTTATGAGTAGAACTGTTAATTACACTATTGTAATAAGCAGCCAAAAAAGATCGTTTGAGTAAACTGGGATGGGCACTTCCACTGACAAACACAGCTCAACCCTTACGTCGTGTAAAACTAATCTTGCTGTCACGAAACCGCATCAGTGACAGTTGCTTCAATGGTTAAATTGGTAAAGAAGATAATTTGGAAGTTCAGGTGGCCATACATGTTTTGACATGTTCAAGAAATCCCTTTGATTCTCTTTTGTTCAACCTACAGGGAATTTTCCCATGCGTGGGTTAGATTGACAAAGTGTCAGTCTAGTTCAAACATCTGGCCATCTTGACGCGGGTAATTCTTTCTCGTTGTTGAGAGTAGATGGAAACGTTTCTTTAATCAAACTTCACCTTGGGATAAAAAAAAACATTCTTAAAATGCCGACATCCTAATTTCGGTGAACGACATTTGTTAGAGTAACCTTTCTTCGGGTACGCTTTAAATGCAAATTTGTGGTATTCCCTTTCACGCTTTTAATCCCACCTATTAACAAACAGTACACAGCATTCTGTAAACATTGCGCGCATTAAATAATGAAATGACCATAAGCAATAAGAGCTACCTTTCGTCCGATCAATGTTGCGTTTCTTTTGATGCACAAGTAGTAATTAGTTAACGCTCCGCGAATCCGCACCCGTCCAAAGTTGTCGGATTCGATGACAAGTTTGGCTGCAAGAAAAAATAAAAAAAACGGGAAGACATCATTAGCGGCCATTCCTAATTTGTCAAAGACTTCGTTTTGGTTGATTGCACGGGATAAATTCAGAAAATTATTTCAGAAACTTTCATATTGTGTCTAAGCACAGTTTAATTTATGATACGTGTTACAGTTTATCAACTTGGGATGACACGCTTCCTAATCCCCCGTGCTTTCCTTCTTCAATTTATAACTGCTTCGACTCCAGTGCTGTTTGAATATCTTGAAATATAAATTGTAACTGCACGAAGAACGAAGCTGCTTTTCCTAACCAATTTTATTTTGGATGGGCTGGTGCTTTCATGAAGAAGTTCTTGTAAATTAAGACCCACGTAATGCCCAGTCAAAACCCAAGAAGGTTATTGCTCGAAAGACCCAACCGCTGACAGAGTTTGATTGGGATCTCATAAAGCTATCAACGGTATATCCTGACGCCGCTTTAGCGCAAACAATCGCTGACTGGAAATAAATAGATTAAATTCCTTGCCTTATGTGGTGACCTTAGTGTTTCTGTTGGGATTAGGCTTTTGCCGCTAATAAGGCTCGCTCTAAAACAGAGCACTGATCTCGGTCATCAGTTGCGCATTCTGTTCTCCCTTAGCATAAAGTAAACTGTCAATACTGCTGTATACTTTCTGCCACAATTTAATGATAGTATTAGCTTTTAACGTTGCTCCGCTAAAATATCTCTCATATTTATCGATGCTAAGCCCTTGGCGAAGCGGTTAAGTAAAATGCTTTTCGCACCAAACAAACTTGACGCTCGGAGCGTATGAAACGAACTGGCAACCGCATAATACTTGCCTGTTAAGCCCTGAAAAATGAAGCAACGCTGAAATGTTGGTAGCTCTTCCGAGCTGACACGGAAAATAAAAGTGCAGTTAACAGAATAACTATTATGAAATATTTTTGGATCCGATCCGATTAAATGCCTCTTGTGTAACGTGTGAAAACGAAGACATGATGCGATGCTATGATGCTTATAACTTTAACACTCGATATACGTAATCGCTTTACCTCGCGTGAAGCCATTTATTGAAGTCTGAGAAAGGAAAAAAGCGCTTTTATCTTAGACTTAACCTTTTAAAATTCCTTCGCGAGCGATTAGTTAAATCAATTAGAAACATGCAGTGGGACAACCACAGCAACAACAACAACAAGCTACACTCATTGCGGCGGAGCGTGCGGGAACTCGAAGTTACACTGAAGTTATTACCTTGTTGAGTTTTGCAGCCCGCACAGAAATTATCAGCTTATCCACTGGAAATGTTGACTCTTAGGTTTATTACTCAGAGTTTTGCCTACCGTACTTGTCACCATCTCTACCCAGAGCGTCGATGCGTTTTCCATGTATGCGGAGGTGGCTCCGACTGGACCTGGAATACAACTGAGTTTCACGGTGGAACGGTAGGCTTCTTGTATCGCTCCTTCTTCTCTCTGCTCTGACGTGATCTCGAAAGTAGTTTTCCTGCGGTTGTCATCACACATACGGTGGTTAATCGAACGCTATTTAACAGTGTTTTGAATGAGACGATAAATCATTTACTCAGTTCAGTCGCCTACCTCGTGTCTTCTTCCTAAAATGATGGCAATCCGACAAATCCTAAAAAAAGATATCACATGTTAAATTTTGTACCCAGTCGGTTTTGCGTGGGCGAAAATCGCACAAAATTCGAATGTTCAATCGAAAATGTCCCTTTCGATACGAAATCAGACTGACACATTATTCATTTCAAGTAAACTATACCGCACTATACTTACAGCGAAAATAACAACAGGTGAAATTTAAATGTCGCACCAGACACCAAGTTCATTTTGACTCGAACAGGAGCGTGAATTGTAAGCCGATCGCGAAAAACACAACGAAAAGCAGAAAAAAATATTCAGCATTCCAAAAACCAACACTCCTTGGTCTTCTTTCAATTATAGCCTTTGTGATCGACCACAAGGATGCCGCCTTTCTATTTTGCGTCGTTTTTGTCCCATTATAACGTGGTGAGAGTTTTTATGTACCATTTTTGATATGCAGATAACAAAATTAATTAAGATAATCGCTTACAATTAGAGTTGCGGTAGGTGGGCATGTCTGGGTTCCTTAAATAAACAACACCAGAGATGAGGAACAATTGAGTCGTCACAAAACGCCGCGGCGTTTTACATAGCTTTCACTGCATAACGTTATCGCGCGCGAATTTCAACGTAAAATCGGAGCTCGAAACGCCAACTTTTAACGTCACGACATTAAAAGATTGGCTCAATTATCCCGTTTAAGAACGAATTAAGGTGGGCGTGAAAGGGGGGCGGTATATGAGCGCTATTGTATCATCACTACGTAAACAGCGTGTCAACATATCACTTACGCGAATTTCTATGGGAAAATTAGGCATCTTCGATCCAATGCTGTCACAGTATTTTACGTTGCAAGTATAAATTTTAATAAAACCTGGCACCTCGGACACACAATTAACTTCCCAGCGCATTGATTTCATGATCGTTTGGAGGAAGATGACGGGGGCGCCCGCTGTTTGCCTACAGTGTCCACACGCAAAGCAATTGAGAAGTGACAAGAGTGCAATCAGATCCCTGCTGGGATGAGAAACTTTGAAAAACTCACTCAAGGCCAGTTGATATTCTTGGAAGGCAAAACTGTTGGTCGCTAGGAAAACACACCAGCTTATTAACTCGCAATAAGTTCACTTATCAACATTAAAAAGTTTCCACATGCGTGTGTAAGACTTTGTCTAAGCTAATTAAGACATAACCGTTTCGGACAGTTTAATATTTGCAAGACTGAACAGTTTTGTGATCGGTTGGCTAAAATTACCCACCGTTAAGTTGCAAACCCGACGATAATTTGAGACTCGCGTTATTTCTCTCTAGCTACGCTATTTTTAGCACAGTGCCATTTGATCGAAATTGTGTAAAAAGAAAATGGCCTAGTCAATGAAATTTTAGCTTGGGACCACCGCCGGGCTTCTTAGTGGAGAACGTTTCACTAATTACTCATCATATATATTTTTCCTTTTAAACATCATTTGTTTAAATAGTTCTCTATATTTAGTTTTGAGTGAGGTAACGTGATGATTTTAAATAGATTCTCTCCCACACGTGATTGTTAATTGTTTCGCTCATTGCGTGACTTCATTTTACTTTCATCCCGAGTGCTGTACGCTGCTCGTATCAGTCACAAGTAATTTGAAAACGGCGAGCCAATTTACAGAATAGCAAGTTAGTAAAGAGAAATTTAAGCAAAGCAATCGATGGTGTAATCTTTTGCTACTTTTGACCTGAAACTCACCATCAAATTTGCGCTTCGTTTTGGGGCCGTGCACCTCCTCGAACGGAAGCTCTTTGACTGTTTCGATCACGGAACGCACTGGCAGGTCCGAATGAATAGCCATCTTTGGTGATATAATATATAGATTTAGCCAAGCCTAGAAGCGGAGCTCCGTGTTTTTTCTGGCTCTTAATGACTTCTGAACAGTGCGTTCATTAAAAGTACTGGCGTGGACAACTACTCAAGTAAAATTCAACACCTGAAATAAATAAGAATAGTTACAAACGTCAACTCCAATTGCAGAATTTCCGTTGAGAATGACCATAAAAAATTAAAAATGCTGCAAGGAGCAAAAAAATCGGACCTGAGCTCGCGATCAATGAAAAACAATACCTGGTCAGCGGTCAACTTACAAAAAGCACGTTACCTCGATGAATTCTAAATATGAGCCCGCGATCTGGTCATGTGATACTGGTCAGCGGATGCCTTCTTTTGACAGCTGTCAATTGACCATAACATGGCAAAGATATTAGCTTATGGTAATCTTTAAAAATATCAACCAGGTCGAACTCTGAACTATAGCCGCCATATTGATATTTGGGGCGGCGTCGTACGTACATACGTATTTCGCACGCGCCCGTGAGCATGCCGCTTGCCATTTTGACCATGAGAAATGAAAGGCATGGTTCTCCTCTTTGTAGTTTGTATGCGCGCTTAGTTCTTCTATTTCTATAGGTATGAGGCTCCGCTCTGCGGCCCTTCGGGATGCCGGAGCTCCGCTATAAAATTGCCTTTAAATCAAGGAAAACCTTGAAATAATAGCTTACTGTTCACAGTCCGCTATGTTTTCGTATTTTTCTGGACTCCAGCGCAAAACGTGAGGCACGAGGGGCTAGAGGTTGGGGAGCGAAAAAATATACTTTTTCTTTCGATCGCTCCCCGCCCCCATCCCTAGCTCTTCGCTCGCTATTTTTTTTTTCCTCGCACACAATCTTTTGCGTTGAAAAAATGGAGCGGCTGTGAATTAGTTACTAAGGTAGAACAACAACAGTGAGGTAATTCGATTAAACACGTATGAACTGAGAAGAAGCAAGGTTGGCCCGAGATGCGTACTGTCAACCTGGTACAACTAAAATGTCGATCGGTTTTTATCACTCTCATATATGTGATTAATAATGAATATAAAAAACATATTCCCTTGTGCAACTACAGGGAAGCAAAACGTACGTAAAATAAGAGCCGGGTTACCGAAGTTGTTTTGTGCCGCAACTTTCGACTATAGTTCGAATACTTTTCTTTCTCACAAAAATTAATCCGTAGAGAGAGACAACTCACATCGATCTTGAGCTTAGCAAGCCAAAGGGGACACTTTTTCTGATAATATTTCCAATATTATTCTTCACACAAAAAAATATTGTCTTAATCGTCTCCATCCTTATACATCTATCGTTATCTTCGTCATCATGATTATCATCTTCGTCGTCGTCGTCGTCATCATCATCATCATCATCATCATCATCATCATCGTTATCATCATCATTATTAATATTATTATTAGATATTAAGGCCTCTAATTTCTTGTCAACCTGACTTTCGAAATCCATGCAACCTAATGTTAGCCCCAGCTGAGCGTCATCCATCCCCTTGGAAATCTGCTTCCTGCGCGCGCCTTATAATATAACAGAATACAACAGAATCCTTTGCGGAGAAGAGCGAGCCTCCGGGTAGATTTAGAGCAACCTGTCCGTTTCCTTTGCCCTATGGTGTCTACGTAAATTAAGTTATTTCAGCAGCTTGTCTGCAGAGCTCGTGATCGATCCATCACCATCTTCCTCCCAAGGAAGGAAGGAGGTGTTGACTACATTATGCAGTCGGCAACGATATTTGTTCTCCGCTTTCCCCATTTTGTTTTTATGAAAAAAAGTTGCAAAGGTGCAAACAAAGTGTAAACAACGAACCCGTCCCTGTTTCTGCCAATAATTTTATACCAACAACTAATTTTAGGGCTAATCCCTCTTTTTAAAATCAGTTATAAATCATTGGGGTTTATAGAAAATAAAACTCTCCTTTGTGAATTCAGTTGAAAATACTCTTTTGAAAGCAAGGCATAAAGGGATCATAGGGAAAATCTCTTTAAATATGTCATCATTTTCCCTGAATTCAAGATTTTATCACCCCTTTATATTCCAACCTTGTGATCATTCTGAGTAAAAACGGAAAACGTCTGCTATTCTTCGACAAAGGCTTACCATTTTTTAAGCAAACTTTCAGTGCAGTTCAAACGTGAGGAGATATTCGAAGTTGCAATAGCTTTCCTTGAACTTTCATTAGCCAAAAAATCCTTTCATAATAAGGTTCGTTATTTCCTGTAAGAGGCAGGATTAACAACGTCAATTTGTTACGGTGAGTTTGGAGTGTTCAAGTCAATTCTGTGCAAAAGTCATTGCTTAATACATTTATTTGCACAAAATGCTCCTGTTAAATTGCGAAGAAGAGTTTCAAACGAAAATTTAGAAGGGATAGCAAACCATAATAGTTGGTTTCCTATTTTTCAGGAGATGGCTTGAGAATTTGAAAAAATTGGCAATTTTTTTCATTTTTCAATCCACTTCCATCCTCGCCATCCGTAACATCAGACGTCAGTAAATGGTTTCAATGGAGTAATATAGTCTTAGGTAACAAAACAAAAACATTATTTTTGGTTTTCGATAGAGCGAAGACATGTTTTAGCTTTTTTAAAGTGTTAATAAAATGGCGTGACAATGCCCATTTAAGGTCGACACACCCTAGGGGGCTGATTACAGGTTTTGACTTTGATGAAGCTGGCCCTGGATTTTTTAAGGCTTCTTTATTCCAGTAGTCTCCAATGGCCTAAAATGGGAAATTCACTGGGATGCACGATGAACATATCTCACTTTCATCTACATCCGAAGTTCATATATGAATTATTTTATATACTTAAAGTCATTCAGTACATTCATTGCCAAGCAGACGACTTGATTTTTGTATCGCAAACCAAAGGTTGATGGCATGTCGTTTTATAAGTGCATGATTCTCAACCATGACCTCCTCCAAAGCTATCACTTTCGTTTCTCCGGTTGAGTATGTCTACAAAAGAAGTTCTCAGAAACAAAACAGAGTTAAGTTAAAATTCAGATCCCATTTATTATATAAACACCAAAGTAGTAAATTAAGATTTGTTTCTTACCTTCAAATTTGTGCGTGTGCATTTCCCATTTCAGCTCTTGTGATCAATGTAGACGGGTCAAGAGGTATCAAGAAAAGGATACTGATAATTGAAGATCTCTCAACTAGTGCGTTTGCGGTATGTAGAAACCAGACAGAGACCTTTGCTTTCTTAATCAGTTCTTCAGTAATCTAGAAGCTCGGACTGGCCACTGACGACTTAAACAGCGGACAGTGTTCCGACTGATCATCACAAATTATCTTTCCTAATTTCCACATTATATTGCCAAATACCACTAAATATACAAATGAATTGGAAAAACGATTCAACAGAGCAAAGAAGAATTAGTCAGCATAGTCCAGGTAAGAAACACGGGTTCCAATGATGGAAGTTAATCAGTTCATCAAATTTGATTTTGTGGTCAAATCATGTCAAGAAATCAAAAGTTCCATTCTGATGAAATTTTGAATATTTTGTCATATAGTTTTTCTTTTACCAAGTTTAGTTTTTTTCTTTTTTCAAGATAATCAAGCAAGTTCATAAGTAGTTCCCTAAACTTAAAGAAACGCAACATACTAGCCGGGACACCGTCACTCTACGAGCTGGCCGGTATAGTAGCAATCGCCATCGGCTCCAGCAACAAAGTGTCCAATCCACCCAGTTTTCTCCCTCTTCTAAAACAGTGCGTCAATTGGTTAGCCGCAACAGCATTTTGATGAAAGATCAAAACCAAGCTAAGAGGCCACACCTTGGAAATCTAATTAACACGGCATGAATTTATTGCCAGGGCGTCATCGATAAACTATCGTAAATTCTCACGAAACGTTACGGACCACACGCATGCAGTTGTTTTCTTCAAACCTCTATGCATTTACTTCGAGGAGATTTATTTTCCTATAAGTTATTAGAAAGCAGGTTGAAGGAGCGATCAACTTCGCCTGTAGCAAGTTATTAAGGTTTCCTATTAGGCTTCAGTCGCCGTACATAAAATAGTGAAAAATGTTGTCATCATCTGTTATGTGTTATGATCTGAAATTTGGATGACGTACTTCCATACATCATTTATCCATCAAGGTGGATTTTCCTCTAAATCGTTTGTTTTTAAATTCCAATAATCAGTTTCCTCTACGTTCTCCCGCCAAGAAAATTATTATCTCTTCAAGGCTTTTTAACAGCAAAAAATAAACTCGTTCATTTAAAAAAGTAACCTACAAGTTTACATTTGTACCACATCTAAACGTTGTGATAGCAGAAAAAGGGTTTATTGCCTGGCTCAATAGCCAGGTTTGCATCCACGTATAGTTTAATTCCTTAAAATAAACCATATCACATTCATTCATGAATGTAAAGCAGTTTTTTTCAAACTCATAAAACGCCGTGTGTTTGTTTATAATTACTAACGCTCATTAGCGACATTAGGGAGGAGCATACTACGAAATGCATTATCTTCTAGTTGATTTCCCATCTTGTAAATCTTTCCTGTTATTCATGGATGATCGCTATAAAGTGAAGATTTCTTTATCGAAGTTCCCAGCCACACCCATAAACCATGGACCAAAATAAGTGACCCTTAGAGTGCTCTTTGAAACACGGGAATCGCTTACGCCCGGGGGGTACTCCTAGAAAAATTGGGTGGGGGTGTGCAGCCCGCTTCACAAAACCCTTACCCCATTTATGACCAAAATCTGCAATATTCCCTACCCTATTTATGACCTGACCAAAAATTCGAAACCCTATTTATGACATGACTCTCAAATCAAAACCCAGTTCAGTCCAATGTTAAATTACCGTAAACATAATTTGTGAAGGGCTTTTGTTGATTTTCTTTCCGACAACGATGAAAAAAGTGGCTTCTTCTTAAAGTCATACCCATATCAAGCCTAGACTGCAAAACCATACCCTATTTATGACCAAAATGGCCAAAATCAGCTAAAATTGATACCCTATTTATGACCAAAACAGCTGAAAAACCATACCCTTTGGGGCCGCACATACCTATATAGCCCATATGAGGAAGTATCCCCCGGGCGCGTACGAAATTTACACAGTTTATTTTACTCTTCCAGACACAATTTGGTCGTTTTATTTCTATATACACTCGGACTTAGCCCTCTAAACTTCATACATACTTTGTAAGATAAAACGGTTCGTACACTGTATTAAGCGATCAACGTCACATGCAAGTTGCAAGACACTGAAATTTTGATAAATGTACGCTTAGAAAATCCCGCCTTAAAGTTCAGTCCTATACCTATACCGATAATTTCACTCAGCGTAACACTCGATAACTGCACAAATTAAAGGGGAAGTGTCACGGAGTTTATCACGATCTTGGTCAGAATTAGATCAATTTAAACTTCTAACGCCTCAGTCAATACCCAAATCGTTTCTAAATCACTAATTTTATTACATCAAGTGAATTCAAAACAGAAGGACGAAGCAAAATATGTTAGTACTGTACTGGTTTTATGAGATGCAATGGAAAAACTTGAAAACTTCGGCCCGACGTTTTCAAGTTGGCAGCAATCTCGATCAGTCTTTCAAAGGATTTTTTATCATTATCGTGCAGCTTCTATTAAGGCGGGATTCTACCTGAAAGTCGTTTTTGCCGTCATTTAAAGTGGGTTTAAAGCACATATCTCGTTTGCGTTTCAAGGAATGAAGGAGGAGGAAAATTTGGAGGACTATGAAACAGTGAAGATTTAATAGATTTAATTAGAATGTGCACACCCAAACGGTCCCCCTACCGGGCTGGTTGCTCTTGGGTGGGGGTCAACTGTCTGTGGGTGTCTCAAAACTAATTTTCTTCCTTTTATACCAACTCTAAACCTCTCAAAAGTTCATTGAAATTCAGGTAAAACCCCGCCTTAACCGAAAAGCATCCCTTGGATTTTTGATGAAATAGCTTGAGTCTGCCCCTTTAACATTCCGCCCCAGGACATTCGATCACTGTTCGTACGTACATATTTTAAGAATAGATTACCGAGGAGGGATAATAAGAACAAACTCCTTCACATAGTATTATAGAGAAATTCAATGTATGGCCACTAGTGAAAGATAATTTTCTCTGTTTTGTCAAGATCAGACTCACAAGAATCAGCTTCAGCTCCTTGAGTAAAATACATCAATGAAAGAACAAGATGGGGTTATTTTATAGCTTCTATAAAACATACTCTAACTAGCTAGTAGATTAATGAACAGAAGATCCAGAATCGAAATTGCGATATACTTAGTTTACAAATGAATAATCTTCTAGCCAGCTGAAGTCAAGGTGAATTCAAACCCTTGTTATAGATCTTTTGAATAGAGTTAGAGAAGAAGGCCTCATTGACGCTCTTGATCTGTAAATAGCCTCACGGCCCGAAAACCTCACAAACTGAAAACTGAAAAGAATTTCAAGTCTTTTCAGGACAACATAGCTAGCAGAGCATTCGCAAAATCCAATAGTGCACGCTAATATGCGTGGGCGAATCGCTTTGCCAGAAATTTCATTCATTTTCACAGGCAAATTATGTTGGTACCAAATTTGATGTGCTTTTCCACCGGCAATGCTTTTAACTGTGGACTATAGAGTTTTATACGCGCGCTCTCATTGGTTGATAGGTGTGTTAAGATGAGAGTATGTAAACACGGTTGTGACGTTTTAGTTTCGTCGGTAATTTTAAGAAATATTTTATAAAAGCAATAACGGAATTTTTCCGTGTTTACATAGCCATAAACACGAGGGGGTTTGGGAGATTTCTCGAAAGTTGTGCAAACCCTCGACTGCGCCTCGGGTTTGCATAACTGTCTAGGATTCTCCCGAACCCCCTCGTGTTCCTCCATTTATCATTTATTTATTATTTAGAAAAATATTCAGTCAAACAATGCGTTTCAGTTCTTAAATATCACCGACCAGAGTTTCATCCAGATACTGAAAAATGGAAACAAGATGGCAATGCTCCCAGCACTTTATCTAACCTTCATTAGAGATGGAAGCGGGGACGTATATGAAAGCTCCTTTAATGTTATAGATTATAAATAATCGAAAGAATTCCAAACTTTTGCCTCTGTGGGAAGAAAAAGCGAAAATTATAGTTTTGATTTACCAGTCGCCGACTCGAAATTGTTAATATCCTTACACCAACTGCTAAATGAAATGGGTCGCTTTTCATCGTTCTAGAACTGAACTGAGGGCTAGCCTCTCGGTATGGAACTTTATTTTGCGTTCAGTGTAATTGTGCGACCTAGCAAAGCATGTACAGAATCTATTTTAGGCCGGAAAACAAATCATTTTCAAAACTGAATGCAAACTAGAATTTTCGAACGCTAATCAACGACTGAATATAGCATACCGTAAGTGTCTGTTAGTTCCTTTGCAGGCGGAACTTGGCGGGCTCGTCGCGCTTTCTATGAGTACAGTATTACAAGCTTTCACAATGTTTTGATTGTATTATGTTTACATTGCGTTTTTGAAAAACAACTAAAAAACGTTTCCATGTAGAAAATACATATGTTATCTCCTGATAAGAAGCCGGGGGAAAACGGGTAATAATAATAACGCTATTTTTAGTTTGTTGTGGTACGGAACTTTACTTTTCGGTGTTTTTTTGTTAATTTTATAACAAATTATGTAAAATGCAGATGTTGAAACATTCTTTGACCTTCAGGGATTCATGCACCTGAGTGATCACATCGTGACAGTTTTTGCATTCTGAAAAGCCTCAAGCTCATTCTTGGAATTGATTGCTCCAAAAATAACCCAACAGAATAAACGCTGGCTCATCTGGAAGAGCATACTCATAAAGAACGCGACCTAGTTTCACTCGGAAATCGGATAAATAATCGTCGACTGTGATAGAATGAATATAACAAGACAGGCTGCACAAATCATGTTGCCAAAGGGACACCGTCAGGAACATTATTCGTTTTATTTTTTTAGTAAAATGGCCACAAAATCATGACTAAGTTCTTTCACCCATACAAGAAATGCTCCTAGAACATAAAGAGATGGATATCATGCAAATTGTTTAAGGAAGAGAGTCACCATAAATAGTTTGCATTAATTGTTCCAAATCACAAGGATAGAACTTGAAATAGTCAGCCTGACGTTTTCAAGTTGAGATCTAACGTTCCTGATGGCATCACAGTGATATCACTCCATATTTAGCTTCAGTACACTGGCGTAGTAATTTTAACAAAACTTGACCACTGCTTGCAGGTTTCCATTGCTATAAACACGTCTTGGGGCTGTTGAATTTTTGAAGTTATAGTGTGACAGTGTACCTTTAAGGCTTTCAAAGAATGAGGACATTAGGAAGGAGCATACTACTGTTTAAGCTTACTGCTGCTGCCTGTCCACGCAGGTCCGATTCGGTCTTATCATTCACTGTTTATGGTTTTCACATAGTCAACGTTTCTTGAATATGGTGTATATATAATTATATACCCTAAAAGGGGCATTGACACCGCATTTGGCAACACTTTAAGCTAAAACGCGTCTTTGCTTAAAGGAAAACCAAAAAATAATGGTTTAGTTTTGTTACCTCAAAGACTATATTACTGCATTGAAACCATTTACCGGCGTCTGTTGTTACAGATGGCGAGGTTGGAAGTGGATTGAAAATTGAAAAAAAAATTCAAATTATCAAGCCATGTCCTGAACAAAAGGAAACCAACTATTATGGTTTGCTCTCACTGCTAAATTTTCATTTGATACCTTCGCAGCAGGAATACTTTTTGCACGAGCAAAGCCTTAAAGGTAAAGAATGAGTAACAACAACAATTTGTGGGGGACTTTCCAGGCTGCATTATACAGGCGCTAGTAGCAGCCGAGCAGTTTCAGTTATTTGAAATGACAGTAGTATTCACAGGTGACCCCAGAACTGAAATGACTTTAGTACAGGATTGACCTGAACACTCAAAAGAGAGGATTCTTTTACGTTATCTGAAAATTGCATAAGCAAGATAAAAAGAATAAAAAAAACCATTCAACCCGGCGCCAAGTTTATCGTTTACTTCGTTATATTTTTCAATGTATGTCAGCATTTTTCTAACAACTATAAACTTCTTATTATACGTGCTATTCAGATCCTTGCTTCCACTGTCCAGCTCTTGTGGTAATTTGACAATATTTTATGGACAATTAAATTTTCAAGAGCACTGACAACTATATTGATAGTCCGTCAATTTATTGGGCCTTACCAAACAGTCGAGTGACCTCCTTACGAAAACAAGTTTAATTAGTGTTTTGTAGTTTCTGACATTAGAGCAATTACTTACTATGGCATTTGTCTTCACCTTGGCCTGAGAGTTTTAACTCTAGCCTGCGCGCAAGCGCTCTTAGAGGTTTAGCACACCTTGTACATTTAATCACATTAAATGTACGACATTTTGAGTTCAGCCTATTTCATAGCTGCTCTTCATCGAATATACACAGATCATGGCTTTGCACAAATAAATGAATCATCTAAAGGTCCTCAGTCAACTTGAACGAAATTAGGTCAAAGAATAATCAGTAATCAAAGCATAATCAGCATAGTCCCTCTTTCGTCTGTCGGGAATATCAAAACTGAATCACAAAATAGCAATATGAAAGACCAACATTCTACAATTTTTCTTAATCACTCAGTTACAGGGTGTAATAGTGAGTTAACTACACGCTTGAGACAATAAATAATTGTTAAATATGCCAAATGGTGTAATAGAGTGTACTGTAAATTCGCGGCACGTCAATTCGGTGAATAGGCACCGAAAGTGGTATTTTAAACCAAATTGTATCAAAATAGGAACTGTTAGCAATTTTTTGAATCACATCGGAAGGAACCTTTCCATTAATTCTATTAGAGGAATGGAAACTTGATTTAAATAGTAACATTTCGTCTGTAAATAAGCGCACTGCCGGGTCGGCTTATGACGAAATACCTTAACCGACCGCAAAGCAAAGGTCTTCGGCAAAAGACGTGACGGCACGAAGTCAAAAGGAAAGTATTAAAAGCCGAAAATCTATTTACAGGCACAATAGGAAATTAGAAATATTAGTTTAACTTCAAATAGCATGCTGAATATGTTTGCTGCAGTGAAAGGAAGTTATTTCTATAATGGGCCGAGGTTCGCGTGCAGCTCTAACTGTGGTGTAAAATTAACGTTTTAAAATCGCCTCCGTGTTTTTCTTGTTTTAAACTTATCAGACACGAGGCGCGACGAGCTTTGTGTTCTTTCACCTAATCCTCTGGTATTCAAGCATGTGTGTGTTTATAGAGCCTATTTGTCTAAAGAGGCCTGATGTAAGTTGAACGCTTTTCAAGTTGTTGATATTCAGTCGAAACTGAGTGAAACGTCAAAAAGAACAACATACAATGTAGCTGGCATAGGGTACACCTCAGTTGGCCATGATCAAAAGTCTTCAAGACTGTTCATCACAAATTCATCACAAAAATCAATGAAATTCTTCTTTTTCTAAAGAAACAATTAAAAGCACGAGGGCCCCATAATTAACAACGGTATGGGTTTAATCTGTTTTGCAAAGACAGAAAGAAAAGTAAACATTTTTGTCAAATGTTTTAATGCCCTTAAGTGATTTCATATCAAAGCTGGATCGCTCAGCCTTGGCTGAATGTCTGTTTATGCTTTGGGACCTTTGGCAATTCTGTACAGATTGTAATTATTAGCTGAAATCAACACAGAGTCAAGTGCAAACGATTAAAACATCAGTCATGACTGTAGTGGAGGTCTTGCAAATTTACCAAAAGGAAGGATTTAAACCTCATTTGATCGTCAATAATTTCGACTTCAGGAATTCGTAATTGGAATTGACAGAAACAGAATCATCAGAAATCCATTGTTCCGATTGAGCTTTGGCCACTTTCCAATAAAAACACGGCCCCTGTGCAATGGTGAGAGTCTATAGCCACGCCTTTTTCGCATGGGAATTCCTCCAGGGCAGTTTTATGTTCCTTATCTTTGGCCAATTTGTACAAAATGCGATCGACAGCTCTTTAGAAACCTGGCTCCAGTGTAAACATGTGTGTCTCATCTTGCGTTCAGCTCTGCTGACATTAATTTCTCGCATTGTTGGCGTAATGGCTATGGATTCCAATCGATGAAAAGATTTTCTTTTCTTAAAAGGAACGACACCGTTTCAAACCTATCTCGGTGAAAATATAATTTGCAAGGGAATTTTATCATTCCGCCTGAACCCTATCTTTTCAAATGACTGAATAAATGACTTTACTCAAAGTGTCTGAATTAAGAGGATTTTCTGGCTATATATTTTTAAGCAATAATATGCGTATTTAAAAAATGGCCTCCAGTTTCCCATGGAAGAGTCATTTGTTTCAAGTTATAAAATGATAAGATCTTGTTCTCACAAACGCGGGGTATGGGTCTCTAACATTTGTGGTTAAATGTGTCAACGAGGCGAGCTCCAGAGAGCTCCAGAATCAAGGAAGATCCCAGTGCATATTTGAAAAAGAAACATTCCGAAGATTGGCGAACGCCAAAGTCCTCCCACGCTCGGCTGTGACGCACAGCTTCAAACAATAAAGAACTTGTACTTTGATTTTTATCGATATCCAAAACGCTTTAGAATGAACTTATCAACTGTTTATTTGCGACAACTATTTTATCAGTTTCAGCCGTGTCTAGCTCGTCTAATCTTTTTATCAAGATATTATGTTTAGGTCATCATTTAGACACTTCCAAATCAAGAACAAAACACGCCTCCACAATACTGCTATTGTTAAAATCTTCTCGTTCCTGATTTCGAAAGACCGACGTAGACGTGGACGCTATATAAATTTTTATTTAGATGTATTTGAAATAATACTCTTGAGTGTTTCCATATTGAAAATTAAACTTACTTCAAAATGGGTTGATGTCAGTCCCAAAGATACAGATTAGTAGCAAGGTCTTCTAAAACGTAAGCCGGCTTCTTAGAATAAAACCGATAAAAGGATTTCAAGTATCTGATTTTAGCTGCAATAGATATTAAATGGAACCTCGCAAAAGTCTATGATGTTGGGATTTCATAAAGGGACTGGCCTTGGCATGGAATTAGTCTTTTTTTTCGCAAAAAGAATTCCCCTGTAACAATATATGTCATAGCTCAAAACTGGCGCCCAAAGTCTGCCGATCAAGCAGTTTTCACTTTCATTAAAGTCCTCAAATAACCCTCCAAGAAGCAAAATTGGAGCTCATGCTGTGAAATAAGAATCTGTTCGAAATGGATCATTATCCGGCTATCGTATCAAGTGCCACAAGAGGATGCGAGTTTTCGAGCATTTTTTTAAAGAAAGTCTGCAATTTCCCGAAGCGCCTTGGGAGAAGTTGAGATAAGAGATGATAGTTAATGATGGACTTTGTGAATCTGATGTATCCTTCGACGAGTTGGCCTATTACCCTATCGGAAGTCTCCCGTACGCCGAGTTATCGATACGCGGTTACCGGTGAAAGCTGAGTGATCAGAGCGGAAATCTCAAAAATGCGCCTTCTCTTTGACGAGCTAACCTGTCTGGAACGAGCCGATATACCAGAAAAGAAAACTGAGTTCCGTTTCAAAAATATCAACACGAAGAGATCGGAAGAAAGTTGCACTCTTACAAATGACGCAGGCCTAATTACAGGTACCTGCAGAACAAAACGTTTTTTGGAGGGTTCCCGTGGAGCAGAGTTAGAAGTGCCCTCTTGCACTACTCCAAAGTACAAAGAACACTTTAAACGGAATAACTCATATTTCGTCAGCAGGAATTTTTTCCATAAGGTTGCTAGCGGATCACACAGAATAATAACACCATTCTCTCCTCCCCGCGTAGCCATTAATAGCCAGTTATATCCTATTAGACTAAGATCTCTCGAGAAGTATACTTTTTCAATTGATTTACCGTCTCTTGGATAATCCGGTGCCAAGATTGTGTAAGAAGACTTTAGGAGCCAGCGAAGCTATAGGTGGAGACATGCCCTGTAAATCCTCAAACACAAGATAAAGATTTTTTACACCCTGATCATGTGAAAAAGGTAGTTCTTGGAGATAAACTTTGAGATCACGGACCCCAAGTTTAAAATTTCTTCGCAGATAAGTACTCACGCCCTGTTCTCTTTTAACTTGAAGATAAAAACCTAAACCACTTAACTGAAATTCAATTAATTTTCATTTTGTTTTACTCGTCCAAGTAATGAATCATAGCATCATTCTTTTGTTCTAAGTAATGCAGATCGTCTACCTCGAGAGCAATAAAGTCAGCAATCATCCAAGCCTATTACAGTAATAAAGACATACAGATTATAATCTTAGCAAATCAATTATATGGACATGCATCGTCCAAACCGTTGACGTCATTGGTTCAAAGCGATTTCCTTTAGAATACGTCGCGTCCTTTCTGCGGTGAAAGCTACTGAAACAAACTGACAAACAGTCTTTAAGGAGTATGTTTGCCAAAGGGAAATTCTTCGAGGTGTTATGCACAGGTTTGAGATTTTTCGGCTAAAAGTAGCACTCCGAGTGGCTGGAAGGAAGTACAGATTGTCACCTTTTTAGAATTTGGTAAGAGAAGCCGCCCGGAGGCCTCTATTGCTGTGCTTTCCGAGATATCATTTCTCGTTATTGAGAGAAATGCAAACTGTCACATTAACCAAGCTTATACAAGAGCGTTCAATAGAAAATCCATGCCTTAATTTTTCCTCTTGCGGAATGTTGGCCACGACACGCGTGTTAAGATGATATCAGTTGTCGACACGACAAAAACGAGGATATTACTTTCTCTGGCTTTTTGTTTACACAGTTTAATGAGCTGGAACACAGCAATGATGTGGGATTCTGTAACTTGTTTGGTTCACATTGTATATTAGCCAATAATTTGGACATTTTTATTATCTGCCTTAATTTACTCTAACCATTATCTCACTGTGCATAATCCGGCATCTCGTATTTCAGTTTAGTGGCAGGTTAACTGCATTTCACGCTCTTAAATTGTTTTGCTACAATTGTTAATCGACCTAAATCCGTCAAAATGTAAACCTGTACAACAAATGTGGAAGTAAATGAGTGGAATAACAGCTTTTATGTCTTTTGTTACTCGCAGGAAAAACAAAATAGAACTCGAAATAGCTGAATAATCAAGCTACGAAATATCTTTTGATATCGCACGGTCATCTAATCTTGCAAACATCCGCTTCTTTTTTCAAGTTGTTAACTGAAACAAGTCGGCCGCTTTCAGAGACTTTTATTGACATATTGTTCTTTTAGCCCAATAACAGACCAGACTTAATCGATACGTTGTTCACACGAACCCTTCATGTCGCCGCTCCAACCTCTAATGGGATTGAAAAGAATTTACTCCGGGATCGCGTTTTAGCACCCGTGTCCCTTTGATTACTGTGGTTCGTAAATCGCTTGCACAAGAGACCTGCGTCTAAACACCTATGTCATCAAACCTCTCTGGACCGCAGTGCGTAACAATTTACCATTTAAAATTTAATTAAGGCGTAAAAAGCTTAGATTGACACCTTAGAAAGGTCAAACCCCAGCGGCCGACGATAAAAGATTGTGATAAGCATCTTAATTACATTTACAGTTAATTGTTCTGAGCAAGTACAGGGGGCACGCCTTATAATGGGCAAGACTTGTGTCTCCGTCATTTATACATCCCCGATCGACTTTGTTATGTTTTCTTGGGTCGTTCTAGATAGACCACTGACTCGGTTCCTTCCTTCGCTGAGTAGGAGTTGGTTACACTTGTCGTACATTTCCGCTAACAACTTCCTAATTGTTCTTTGCGGCCAATCTCGCTTCTAATTTCCCACCGTACCAAAGGCGCGCAATTTTCATGACCGGTATACGTAACGGGTGTTAACCATGTGACGCAGGATAAAAGCCGGGTTCTCGGCGCGCCTGCCATTCAGTTTAGTGCACCATGGCTTTGGGTTTGAATCACTTGCAAGCGTTTACACTCATCGCGCTTCAGTAAGTATACACAACCGGTTGTTATACCAATTCAAAGCTTTGAAAGGACGGACGATTGGAAGCTTCCTTTCAGAACAAGAGATAGATTAAGATTACAATTTAGCACCTAGACAAATGAATAATGGCGCCTTCCTGAAGTAGCATCAACAATTTTTCACTTGGTTAAGTACTAAATAGTCGCTGTGCGTTAACAATCTAGCAAATCCTTTATTACTGACGTCATGTTTCTTTTTTCAGTTTGCTGTTGCCGGGTGTACTTTCTCAAGAAAGCAATTTTGATCTGGTAAAGGAAACTAATACAAACCTCGTTGAAATTTCATCTTAACAGATTTGCATTTTCTCTCACGTATTCCACTTAGCTGGTGCATCACTCGCTTCGTTTTTCTTCTTCTCAGAAAACGGAAGAAAAGAAAGTTTTCGACGATGTTTATGCGAACCAGAAGACGAAAAGCGACACGAAAAGTTTACCTTTTCGCAGATTCATTCAGCTGTACTCGCGGAACAGTGGTCGCCACGTTAGAATCAAGCCAGATAGAAGCGTCGACGCCATCGGTGAAGACGGCGACAAACACGGTACCAACTCGTAAACTGCTACGTTACTGTATAATTAATACTGTAAAAACTTGTTTACTCGGGAGTTTATTACTTGTCTGTCGTCTTTCGTAATGCTTATTATAAAAGCGGTGCCTTAATCTTCTGTTCAGAAACTTGACAGCTTTTTACGCCTGCAACACGCTCTTGAAATCGTTACTGGTGCATTGAGCTCTCTTTTCCTGTCTGTTGAATCGCCTAACCAGCTTTGTTCGCTTGATTTCCTTCTCGGAAAATTGCTCGAAATTAGCGCTAATTTCGTTTTGGCCTAAGTACTTTTTAGCATAATTTGTGTTCTCGATCTGTAGTATTCAATGTTAAGTTGACTTTGCTTTTTTCTGTTTACCAAGAGTATGAAAGCATCAAACAGACATTTAAATGGTTTTCTTTTTTGTTTTGTCGAACCACATGAATGTTTTGTTCTCCTTTTCTTTTTGAATTTGAGGTTAGCTTTACGTGAGTGAACGCTCCAAAAATCAGAGCAAAACGGCTGTTTGTCAATAGTTTCGGAAAACGGAGAAATTTTTCACATTCTTTTCTGCAATTCAAGTTATCGCCTACGTAGAAGGTTAATTGTTGCTATTATTAGTACCAAGGCAGGTTCTTTGGAAGGAAGCACAAATTAAAATTAGTTATTTTTATACTTAAGCGTCGATGCCATGTCTTAATTTTATTAAGAACATTTGTGCTCTCTTGTCTTTATTGTGTGCTTCTTCCTTAGTTAACGCATCTAAAGGTAACTCGCTTCTACAGTAACTCGCCAAAAATTCAAGTTTTTAAATTGTTTGACGACAAATAATTTGATTGTCAAGCAATGGGTGCTCTGTTTACACCAATCTAAAAGGAGAAGGATTTAAAAAATTTTTCGATGATCGTGCACTAAAGCTATCTCTATCCGTGTGTCTACCTCAGTCACCTGAAAACGATGATTAATTGACCACTTTGGAGTGCGTCTTTAGCCTACAGACTTACGCCTCGCGGCGGTGGGTTATTGTTACTTTTCGAGAACCCTTTTTAAATATTTAATCCTCTTTGCGTTAATTGCATGAAAGAGATTTTGCGACAGGCAACAAAGAGTCGCACCACACGAAGGCAGTTTAATAGTTATTACCACTGCACGAGGCAAGCGCTTGTCTGTCCCCGACACGTAATTAAAACAAATATAGACGACAAAGCTATACACCTTGCCACAACACTGACCCCATTACGCAGATACATGAGTACATTTTAACACGTCTAACAGTCGCGAATTTATCGACTATAACATTCTAATTCGAACCTTTCATCGGTAAAGTAAACAACAAAGAAAAGCTTGAGAGAGCGGATTTGCGTTGCTGCCATTTTTGAGAGACATCTTTTATTGATTATGTTTTGTTGTGGGACGTGGGGGCGAAACCACAGAAAACCGCAGCTAACTACTCTCGGTGGGATCTGTGTATCATTGGAAATCGATGTTATCCTGTTTTAAAATGTTTGTGGCAAGGCCGTTTCAGTTGTAAAAGCTTTATGTTACGACTGGTCTATCTTACCAAAACTTTGTCAACTTCTTTCCAACATCCCCACTATATATCACTTGACCCACAAATTACTACTAGCCAAGAATAAAGTTACTTCGCAGCTCCAGCTACAGTAGACGAGCGCTGTTCAGTTTGTCCTATAACGTTACTTTCATGCGGAAACCTCGTTTGTTGCAGACAGTATAGTGATTTTCGGTGCTCTTAGTTTAACAAGCTCACGCTTTTTTATTTTACGGACAACACCTCACTACGGACACAAACGTCTGCTCTGTCCACACCGTGCCGATAAACAGAGCAGAACTGAAACATAAATGTCTCTTCCATTTGTTTAGTGTCTGTGTATTTGTGTATCTTGTATTTGGAAAGAATGTCTTTCTTATGTTGTGTGTGGAGATCGGTAAGCAAAGCTTCAAATGGCGATGAACTGCGAGTAACAGCTTCACTTGTAGGAGGAGGCCTATAAACAAACGCACTTTTTGGAAGCATGTCTCATCTTGCTCCTTTTGTTTTCATTGCAGCCAAGTTAGTGATCGAGTCCGTAAGTTTTGGAATAGTTCGGATACGTGGTTCAGCAACTGACTTTTACCTGTGTGTGGACAAGAGAGGACGCTTGAGGGCTAGGGTAAGTTGGAAACCTTTTCTTTGGACCTCAAAGAACTAAACATATCATACTTTTGAATGCGTGCACCAATCAATGAGAACACCGAGTCGGTATTAAAGAGTTAGTACGATTTTTGAGTGTCATGTTTACTCAGGACATTTTTGGAACCGGAACCTGCCTTTATAGTTATTCTAATTATGTGATTAAATCTATTTTCGCTTTATGTTTTGAAAACATTGTCACAATGTACTCTAAAACAAAAGAATCACCCCTCAAAGTGTATGAATCTTTGTCAACTCGGATGTAGGCGATTAGTGGCAAGTTCGTCATCACCTGAGTTTCTTTTTATAACAATTCCAGTATTCTGATTTGTGTGCTACTTTTGGAAAGAAAAATACTGTCATAACTGTCATTTCTAAGTTGATTCGGATTAAAAAATGATTTAATTCAAGGGAGACGAGAACAATCGGTAGTATTTTCCAGCATAGTTTCCTTCCTCCACGCGTAAGCCTCAGTCTTTCAAAGACCTTCAAGTGAAAAGTACTTTCCAAACTGTTTTACTGCGTTCACGTGATTGACGGGGACAAGAAACCTCTTAATTTGTCGTCAAGTTGACTTACTTCTTAAATCTTTCCACGGTTGGCGTTTCAAATTTCAGTCGTCAGCCTCGGAAATTTTTAATGACGATTGCAAACTTTAACTTTAACTTAAGCATTTTCTGGACAATTCAGTCCAAAAGAAAAAGGCGCTAACAGGCTATACAGCCCTTATGAACGCACAAACATAGACATAAACGACTTTAGAAGCCCGCAAACTTTTAGATAGGTGCATAACATGTAGCCACATTTCTCAATGACTTACGCTAAAGGAATGTCATGCATGTCGGGATGGTTGACGCCGCCTAGGCAATATGTGCACGTTAGTTTGGAATGTCGTCTCGCTCACACCTTCCTCTGTTGGTCTCTTTCTGTCATAAATAAAACCTGATGACGCACGTTTGTAGATGTCCATGAAGCAATGCACCGCTTTATCGCGAAGAAAGCAATTAACTCGGGGTAACCCCTGCCCCACCATTTGTCGTCAATCTGACATTTTTCCTCCAACACATTTTCCTCGGTAATCATTCCGGTAACGCCTTGATTTATTTTAGCTCAGCTGAAGGCAACATTGAAAACACAACAAGGGGTGCGTTAAGAAAGTATTTTGTTCAGGGAAAGTGGGACCGCAATTAATTAACTCTGCAAGAGTGTGTTGTCCAGAAGATTTTTCTGGAAAGTATTGCGAGTTCGCAGCACAGACGTTTGTAAAAGAATCACAGCATTAATGCAGTGGGCAATTAAAACTCAGTAGCGAAGTGATTAAAATAGGGAACATCGCTTTGATTTATTACAATTAAAACAGACATGAAAGTGAATGCACGAATGCACAAATTTGGCATGTCATTGTAGACCAATTTTCAAACGTTACCACCGGTTACTGGATTCATTCGAAACAGTGTGCTTTGCTTTCGTGCAAATTTTGCCGACGTTCGTAGCAACTCATGTAGATTTCGTTTTGAAAATCCGGCATTACTACGGGCACAAAGTAAGGCCTGGTTCACACAAGTGAAATAAGCACAAACATAAAAACAAGAAAAAGAAACATTTTCCTTTTTTCCCTGTTCTTATGCTTGTGCTTGTTTCACTTACAAGTGTTTTTCTTATTTCACGTGTGAACCAGGCTAAACTATCGCTGCTTTGAAAAAGAAGGAATGTCTAAATAGAATCGCTACAGTTTTCTGTCTTTTTAATTCGATGTATGTAAACATTCAGTGAGGATCATTCAGTTTTCAGCGGTAGCTCTTTCTTTGAACTTGTGCAGTTTAGTCATCTAATGGAGCTTTTTAAGTTTTGCGATAATTTTGGATTGAAATGGTTACTGACTTGCTTTCAGTACCAAGAGCTCCAAGACATGTTCGTAGACACTTTCTCAGGGTTAACATTCTGATCAAAACTTGATATTATATCAAACATTTTTCAAGCGGATTTTCCGCGCAAAATAAAGGGGCTTCAAACATGGGGTTTAAAATGGAGAAATTTTCATCAAATAGAAATCTGCACCATTCGTGCTCAGAATACACAGACGCAACATGACACAGACGAAATCAGTTTGAAATTTTTCCCGTTTGCCCACATAAGCAGCGTGAAGTTGAGACAACCTCAACGGGAGAGAAAAGCAGCGCATTCAAATAAACCTACAGTTCGTTACAGCTCTAAACAATGGACAGAAAGTACCGCCCGGAAAGTTCAAACGGCACAATTTAGGCACCGCAAAATCTCCGCTGCACAAGTTAATCTTTCTAATGTCACTTGAGACGCCGACTTCTTTTTCACTCTGTTGAACTGTTAGCTAGCGTGGGAGGTGTTTGCCAAGCGTGGTGGTTTACTAAAGGAAATAGCGCAATTCAGTAGAATTTGTCGCCTTGAACAAGTGGCGCAAATTTAACAGTGATGGAAAGATGGGAATGACCAACTGACAAACTTATTACTTTGGCGAAAATGGCTAGATGATTTTTTTGCCGGTGGGGGCTTCTACTTTATATTTCCATGGTTACTTCACGGGAGAAAAACAAATCATTATTGTTAGAATTCCACTTCAGTAAATATGTTAAATACAGTTTGACGGACATAATTCACTAGGATTCTGGAGTTTGATCTATAATTTTATCCTCTAAACGGAAATATGTAAAATTTGTGTTTTCTGATTTAGTGGCCCTATCTTCCATTGGCAAGTGACCCAATACGTCTTTTCAGCCTGATCCATGAGGATGTAACACTACTAAGAGAGTTGAAAACAGCTTGCAATGAGAGTTTGCACTTGTCAGTCATTCTGCCCCATGCAGTTTTGACCACAGACTGTTCCTATCTGGTTTGATGTTGTAGCTTGGTTCTTTTTCTACCTCACCAAACTATTATTTTCAGGTTTTATTTAAGAGATCTTTGTGGGGGGTTTCGGTGGTCTAATCCGGTTAATTCCCCAAAGTGGTGAGCAAATGGTTCGGTTTGCGTTCCAGGCCATTGACAAAAAAGTTACTCTACTTACTCGGACAGTGCTTCTCTCAACCCACAGTTGTTAAAATCAAATGGGAATAAGTGATGCCGAGCCCGACGAATTCCCAGGTGGTACACTACAATCTCGGGGGATAAACTGTAATGAACGAACATCCCATCAAGAGAGAGCGCGATACACTACGTGCATGCCACGAAACGGACAATTACAGCTGTTTGGCCCCTTGGCCTGTGAGCGTTTTATTCCGTGCCCAGGCGCTCACTGATTTAATTAACACACGGTGACCCATTTATAGAATATGCCTAAATGGCCAAAGAATTGACATAAATTATTTCTTAACAGACCGCACGAGCCAAATGGAAGCAGAACTGCTTCTTCACGGATCGCGTCGCTGAAAATGCATACACAGAATTTAATTCTGTGAAGTACAACGAAAGCCTCATCGCCTTCACGCGGAAGGGAAGACCAAGGTCAGTGAAGAAGGTAGAGAAGGGGGTAATTAAAGCTGTTCAGTTCATTGAACGAGCAACGAACATCAGGCTATACAGAGGACGCAAGTACAGGATAAACAAGAGAAGAGGCAGCACCAGAATCGATTTGTACAGAAAAAATCAGCCTTATGAAAAGATTTCTGTCTCGCTTAAGAGGTGGATAAAATTCAAGCGGTGGCTTAAGTTGAGAAAAAGAACACAGACAGCTAAAAAGGGATCTTTGACGACCACGCCGGCGCCAACGAATGTCACGATTGGACAGTTAAGTAGTGACACAACGGCAACTGTTAAGATACTATAGGTAGAATAAAGTGAAAATAAGAAACGAGTCAGCCCTTAAAAGTGTGATCAACACCAAATTTCTCTATAAAATGTTAATACGTTATAAAGCAGACAGGCGATGAGAACACAGAAAACTATCATGATTCGCCGGACGATGATGCTTTCTTGTTGTACCACAAGCTTCCTTACAAGCAGGATTTGAAATTATGTCAATATCTGTTAATAAGGGGAGTTGATATTTTGAACTAGGGATCAGCGTAAACAACATTCTGGGTAAGCAGCATTCTGGTAGTGTCGAATTAACACGGGGATACATTAAAATAAGTCAAATAATAGTATCCAGAAAAAAAGAAATTTGTTGTTGACCTTTGGACTTGAAGGGTTGATTTCTTTTTGACCACAGAGTTTATTTTCAGGAAATTAATTACCATCAATGCCCAAAGAGAGTTAAAAATACTATTTTACTTCAAGGAATAAAAGATAGACAATTATAGGATAACCCAAAAATGCTGATTAAGTGTGCAACTTTGTAATTCAGCAAGTCAAACTTGTAGCAAGGTGGGTGACACACAACGGCTGAAAGCTTATTGGTAGAGAGCAGATGAAACTGGGGGGCTCCAGAAAGTATCCATACCCTTTTCCATGAGAATCATTGGAAATTCCAAGGGGTAGGGGGTGGGAGTGGGTTCTTAAGGAATATACCCTGTGAGGGGAGTATGGATATTTTTGCAACAACATATCGCATGCCAACCAGTTAACGGTAACTATCAATTGATAATTCCCAACTTTTTTTATTTTGCCAAATTATATTATTTTTAGAGGGGGTAAGTTTCTAAAGAAACTGTGGTGCTATATTATTTTTACATAGCGCTTCCAACATGAATGAATAGTTCAGTGCAATAAAAACAGGCGAAAATCCTGCTGTGGATACACCGATTCGTGCACTGTAAAAAGCTACACACTAATAACTGTAACTGTACATTAATTTTAACTATTAAAACTTGCATAATTATTAATGATAGCTTTTTACGAAAGCAAGTGGTAGGCATATTTTAATGCCTTTGTAGTTTAGTTGGGCTCATTTGGCGTTTATTAGTGCGTTTAATTTGTAAAATAGGTGAGCGGAAAATTTTCTATGCTGGAACCAAAAAATGTCAGTATTTCGGAAGGTGTGTACAGCTTGATTTCCATCTTTGTACTGTTTTTAAGCTGAATGCAGAGTAAGACACGGGTATAGGAGTGCGTATATATTTATATCTTTATTTATTTATTTCTCCCGTTAGGAAAATAATATTAACGGGAATTTTTATTTGACTATACCACTCATTCAATAGAATTAGCTTCAAAGTCTAATGAACAAGCTTCTTAAATTTAAGAACTTCCATCTATGGAACCAAGATAGAATATGTTTGAATAGAATTGCGAAATGAGGTAGAGGGGAGGGTAAAATTAGCGGTATTAGAGCGAGTTTTAATTGAGTGTCATAAAACCAAAACCAAAGTAATTACTTTGATCAATCACAATGGACGGAGACAATACAGTGAACCAATCAAAACTCGAAGTAATTGCACCTAGCAGACACAAAACGCGGGAAAACGTGCGCGCGTGAGTGACGATTGGTTTTGGTTTTACTTCTGATTGGTTGAAAAAGTGGCACGAGATTTTTAAACCAATCACTGTGCGCAGTAATGCAAAACCAAAGAAATTCGCTAATTACTTTCGACGCTCATTGAAAACCGTTCTATCTCAAACAAATTTACCGATTCTGCTCGGGCTTCGATTCGCAGGAGACTTTAGAATTCCCCTGATCCTTTGTGACATCAGTGACGTCACACTCGCGCGTAAGAAAGAAAGCTCTGGAAACGGGATAGCTTTCAATTCCAGCAACAGTACACTTTCAAGATCTGCACTGTGTTGTTTCTGAAACTCGTATTTCGAAATGATAGCTGGAAGATATGCTTTGCCTTATTCTTTTACAAAATAAATTGGCTCTCTAACCAAAACCAGTGTACTGCGAGGCAAACAAAAACACAGCCAGACTTGCGAGTATTCCAACTTTAAACTCAATTTACCGTAATGCACAACTGCTGTTTAGATAACAGTTTGGTGGTGGGGTTTGGGGGAAAAGAGGATCGTTGGAGAGGGATGTGTCCAAGAGACAAAGTCTCCATAATAGCTTGAATGGATGTTAATACTGAATAATGATGATGATATAAACATGGCTTTTAGCCGATTGCCTCTAATAAAATGTTTAGAATAAAAATAAATTATACGTGTGGCTTTTCTGTGAATATCTCACATTCAAAACAGGGAAATGAACTCCCATGAACCTGGTATATTTTAATTTCTGAGTCTCGAGTGTTTTACAAGCCATGGTATCTGAGCTCATCTACCATGGATCGCAAAGATGATAGTGGGAACAGCCGGAGAGCTCAAATGCTTCAATTCTGTGAATTCTTTGTTGGGGGATAAGGGAACAGCGCTTTCCCAATTCACCAAGATAAATTAAGGCCCTCCACTCAGCTCCCTTGCATAACCAAACAAGGCTTTTTTTGCACACAAGGCGCTCCTTTCTCGTACCAGACATCAGGTGAAGTAGATGAAAGGTACGTTCCAACAACAGACGTTTCCCATGGAAGCTAAAACATCACCCACTGTTGGGGCCAATTTCCCCAAGCCAAGAGATCAATTTCGATATATTAAAATTCAGCCTAAGACAAAAGACCTCAGTACGAGGCACTGGGGAATAAATACAGAGTTTGTGGAGTTTATTCCCCAGAGCCTTGTGCTGAGGCCTATTGTCTTAGGAAAAAGGGGAACCTAGCAACACCAACTTTACAACAAGAAGCTTTCCCATGGCAAGCTGGCAGAGGGGGGCCTTAAATGAGTAAATGGAAACTGGGATTTTCCAGTTTTCTCACTGGGAAATAGGGTTTGGGTGACTGGGACTGGGATTTAAGAAACAAAATTCTCCAAAATTTAGTATTACGAAGGAGGCCTGGATAAAAATATTGGATGAAGAGGGAAATCATTATATATTACAGATACTATCTTACCATCTATAAAATTCCACCAGCCCCCTCCCCCATAAAAAATAAACGGCCCCTAAGATGAATGTTATTCCGAAGAGAATCAAACTGTGAAGGGGAAAACGCCAGTTTCACGTGAAACTCGCTAAATGGAATCTGAACAACCGGCGTGTTCTGCCGAAGCACAAACGAGAGGACAAACTTTTTAGCTTTAGCAGGTTTACAACAACTTTTGAATGGAATAAAGGAAAGTTCTGTTTTCTAAATTTTATTCTCTAGTTACGTTATGTACGGTTTCAAGTATGTGATGCTGTAAGTTTCGGAATTGTTTTAAGAATTTCAGATATCTCCTTACTGGTCCTTACTTCAGGTAGTTTTACATTGGAAAAATTCTCGTCTGAATTCTCTCTTTTTTCGGAGGGAGGGGGGGGGGGGGCGGCAACTGTGTAGCAACTGTGTATGACCAGAAAACCGTAAGAGATTGAAACGTGTAACTGTCCGAATATTCAATCCTTGGAAAATAACGAGATAGAACATTAACCAATCAAATTAACAAAAACGCCTTCAGCGTGCTTTGTTCTGTTATAGGCAGGTACTCCGTGTAGTTTTTAATCATTTTTCAGCCAGTAAAGTCGACGTGCTAATCAGTTAAGTGCCCGCTGGACAGCCACCTTCCTTATTAACGTCTGGGGTAACTTTTTGAAGAAATTCAGGCGCATATAGATATCCCTATCAAACCACTATATGATAGTCCCATGGCGTATCTTCCCTGTCATAAGACACGCAAGGAAGTGACGAGAGCACGAAAGAAGTGTGGCGTGAAGCACGAGCCGCAAGTGAAAAGAAACTGAATATAAAAAACTTAACGTCATCAGTTCTTGCGGTCTGAAGATGATTATGTCGAAGTCTCCCGTCTTATTAAGTTATTTAATACTTTAGGTTAGCCTCTTTTCGTAATCTTAATATATTTGTTTTTGTTTTATGTTAGTCTATTCTATGTATTGTATAGAAGTGTTTTCTCTGTTATTTAGTCCATCTATAGATAAACCTTGTATTTGTAAAATGTCTTTAGATCTCCCCGCCTGGATTAGTTTGTAAGCTATTTGCGGGGGGAAACTAATGTAATTACTTATATTTCTAATCAATAAAATTTTGTTGTTGTTGTTGTTGTTGTTAGTGCGGATGTCGTTTAATAGATCGTAGGAACCAATCAAAATGCGCCTATAATTGAGCTTATTATATCAAACAGAACAAAGCATGCTCAAGACTTTTTCATTTGTTTCATAATAACTTGTTTTACTTACATTTGTAGAGAAATTTTATTTTTAGTTCTTAGGGGTTCAATTCGCTAGCGGAATGACGTAATCGAGTGTACGGGTTTGCGCCAACAAGTGTCTTCTGTTTTACTTACTCTTTTTATGACATAGAGGGCAAAATTACTGAATGCTGATTGACTGAGACAGAGGGCATTTTTCATTAATTTTGGTAATTTCCCGGGGCAAAAGTACTTGATCCTGATTGGGCGAGCGTGAAAATTTCTCGTTTCCAATTGGCTGAACAAAATTTTCAACCATAGCGCTCGCTTGTGCGTCGCCTCGGAATTTGCTTCAGTTTCCCGATTTATTTGGTGTAAAAAGAATGGAATCTTTGTGGAAGCTTAAAACTAAATGGAGAAAGCTTAATTTCGGCAAACAGAAGGATATTTCCATTGAAACTTCCATCAGAAAGACACCGCGAGTTTGCGACGAAAATCATTCATGGCGATGGCGGCCAACTGACTTCTTCCCGCTTCTTCGTTTCGCTTCTGTCAAAAATGGTTTTGCAACGCGCAACCGAAGTAAAGAGCACAGTGTTTGTTCAGAGAAGGAACATGGTCAACTTAAACAAGCGAAATTATATCTACTAGTTTGTTTGGACTCTCTATCGATGTCTAAGGATTAACATGTCAAGCAGTACGCAGTGGCAATCTTCAAAGCTTACAAACAGGTGAATAAAATTACGCTTTTCATCGCTCATTGCGTGTACACTTATAACCTATTTAATTTCGCGACTTCCATTAAGATTTCAGCTTACATAACTGTCGTATTTATCGTATTTTGAACGTTTTTTGATCATGTTGTTTTTCCGCGTGATGTTTGCATGCGCGCGAATCGAGTCCAGTTTTGCCCCACACTTTTCTCCTTTGGGGAGTAATACATCGAAATCTCTGGTGTGCCAGTCCTGTTGGCGCAGTTGACTGTATTGGGGCCACCAGCGGCACAATAATTCATCCCTCCCTTCTTCGCTCTCTTATCCGCCATGGCGCTATCGTATTCAGAACCACAAACTGCGTCACCTGCGTCACGGACCCATTTCAGCTTGCGAAATCCAAACTTTGAGGTCCCAAAAACATAAAGGAATGCGTTTTTGATGGCTTAAACCCGCAAATTTGAGTTAATTAAGACATAAACAAGCAAATTGGTCTCGAGTACTGCCACCCTGCTCGGGACTTCTCCTTTTCCAATGTTTGTCACCACACTGTTTTTTCCTCAGGGGTCCATGTCAGGGCTGTAAAAAAGTCGTTGTCAGGTTGTTGTCTGAGGATGTGTCGAACGTATCGCCATCTTCTTCTTCTTCTTATAATTACCTCTTCACTCAACCTCTCCACATCAGCTCTCTATTATTAACCTTGTCTTTCCATTTAACATTCATTATCCTTCTCTGACATCCGTTCTGAAACACGTCGATTTTCTTAGCATCGCCTTAGTTCATTTTCCACGTTTCACAACCATACATAAGAACCGGCCTGATCAGCGTCTTGTATAGTCTGACGTTTGTCCTCCTCGATTCAATTTCACAAATGCTCCTCTCGCTTTCCCCAGCCTATCCTTGATGTCCTTGCTATCCTTGATTACATACTGTGGCCCCTAGATGAGTAAACCTCTCCACATCTTCCAACGCCAGACCATTCACTGTGACGGCTTCGTCAATGAAAGCCACATCATCACCGAAGTCTAGGTCATCAAGTTTCGATGTAAATTTCCACCTCAACCCGGTTCCCTCATCTCTCACAATATGCCTCCTTATCCAGTATACAATAAGCTGTCAAACAGGAAAAGGCAGTCCGACATTGCTTGACATCTGTCGTGATTTTGGTTCTTCGTAAAAATGCAACCACCCTCAACGCCATTGTACAGCGCTAACAATTTTGATTTTCTGTGGGATACCATACTGCTTCACTGTTCACCATCTTCCTGATTAAATCGGGTCAGCTGGTTCTTCCCTATTCAGTATCTCCACGAAATGCCTTCTCTACCGCTTCCTTCTATCCTCATTGCTGGTTAAGGCATTGCCATTTCTGTCATTGACTGCAGCATTCTGTTTTGTTTTCTCGTTTTAGTTATATTGTAAAGAGTCTTCATATATTGCTTATTAGCTGCTTCCTCTTCCTCTTTCCTCTCCCCGTACACTTATTCCTCTTTTGTTGCTATTCAATGTGAAAGAGTGCTCGACTGAAAAGGGATAAAAAGCAAGCATTTGTTTTGAATTAATTATGCATCCAAGCAGCTAGATAGCGTGATCTCTTTTTTGAGCAAGCTAGGATGAACAAAGTTAGGTTTGGTTAAATTCTACTTTTCATCGCCCATCATTACTTTGGAGAACTTTGCCTCGATAGTCTTAATGATTTTTACAGTTTCTCAAAGCATTTAAAGTGGTACTATGATCAAATTTTTACACTTTGATTTTTTAGTTACATCATAAAGGATTCAATGCAAGATTTAAAATGCTGTTTACCGTTTTCAAATATCTTTATTTGCTCATGAGATATTTAAGTTTAAAAACATGCAAATTAGGGGACTGATGACGTCATCTACTCAACCCCATTTGATGTTGATTATATAAGTGAAGCTATCTCAATTTGCTGTAGAAAACATTGAAACTTGGTACGCAAATAGTATAAAGACGGCACACCTACCGTTGTAATAAAATTCCATTTCCATGGGAACACACTCTTTTCCAGACCCCCCGGACCTGTTTTCAATATTTCAGTGAATTTCAGCACAAAAAAATGAAACCAGATCAAGTAGTCTACCTGATCAGGCAAATGAGGCAATACGTACAAATATCAAAATGAAACCTGAAAGCAAGAAATGGTCTTAACATTGTGGAGGTCTGGAACCCAATATAGTATAGTAGAGCCTCGGTGCCAAGGATCAAACATTTCTGATACGAATTGGTTGAGATATCTCGGTTTCACATATCTGATTAAAATTTGGTCGAGTGTATGACGTCTTTGCATGTTTTAAAAAATTGAATATCTAGAACGAAAAGAGATATTTAAAAAATGTAAGCGGCATTTTTCTTGATACCAACCACTTGTCTGTTATAAAATGGCTTAAATCGGAGTTACATTCGCGTACAAACTCTTCTTGTCGTTCCAAATATGGAACTTTGCAAAATGAATGTTCAACCCCTTATGAGTTTCTGGTACGACGTAACAGGATCGATGTAAGAACACGGTTCAAGAGCGCGGAAAAAACATTTTAGTCTTTATTTAACCCTCATGGGGCTTTGGAGTGAAGTAACATGTTCTACCCTGGATGCCAGAGGGAAGTCATGTTTTGACCAAACCCATAATAAAGTCTGATCCAAGCCTTGTGCCCCTCACTCGCTGGGACTTTTACCTCGTTGAGTGGGAAAAGGATACCAGTGCGTGAATCAAGGGTCTTGCCTAAAACACTGGCGGATCTCAAAAAAGTGTAGGTGCGATGTGAAGAAGTAACTTTCTTTTCAAAGCAGGAGGAAGGGGCAAGCATGGTTCCCTGGACCCCTTCCTTGGATCAGCCACTGAATGACCGCAACACGAAGACAATAATCATCGAGCCGCCTCATCCAATAGCAACGGCCTGGTGAATGTTCCAGAAAAAGACTTCGTAAAAAGTCAAACGGAGAAATAAAATGTCTCATAGCTTATCACGGTCAGCACCAAAAATTATGACTTAGTACTTTCGCTCATTCACAAAATGTGCTTAGAACATCAACATGAAGATATCAAGTAAAGTATTTAAGGAAGTTGGGGATCATAATTAGTTTTTAGCTGTTTTTAAAAACCACCAGGACCAAACTTGAAAAAGTCAGCCTTAATTTTTCAAGTTGAGATCCAAAGCTCCTGATGATAACACAATGATATCACTCCCTTGATAACAATTACACTGGCATATTATTTTTTAACAAAAGTCGGCCACAGTTTGGAGGATTCTATTGGTGTAAATACATCATTAGGCTCTTACATTTTAGGACTGCCACTGCATCGGATGCTCGTGACGGTGTGAACTCATATCCGCGTTGTGTTAATTAAAGCCTGTCATCCAATCACGACTGACTTCCCCTTACACAATAGTGAAGGAAAACGTGCTGTGACTGAAACAAAACTACTGATATTTAATCTGAACCGAGTTGCTTTCTTTGGCGCAGAATTGGGATTCAATACATGTCCTCACGTACAACAGTACAAAAGCTTTAATAACAGGGTTAATTATAACCAAGACGGATTGATCTGCAATCTATCCCGATATCGACCCCCTGTATTGTTACCGCCCATTTACCAGCTTTCAACATCATGAAAGAAATAACTTATTTATCAATATTATTGTTGCAATCCAACGCACGTACTCTTTTAGAACTTAAAAATTTCACCATTCAAGTCCAAAAACGTGACCGGCCGCAATATTATCATGCATTCCGCGATAAAAAGCCGGAAAACACTTTCACAAGAAGTTTACAAGGCGAAAGCATGCCATCCCTTATCCTAAGCAACGTCTCAACGAAGAACCAATGCACTAAGTATTATGAACAACGCGCTTCATCTACGAAATCCCTGCATCACAATGCCCAGAACTGAACTGAGTCAATATGAATACCTCGAACGTGAGCATGAAGCCGGACGGGTCTTACAAAATAGTACAGCTTCTTTGTTTATTTAACAAATACAGAATTATTCCTCCCACCGTTAGACTCAGTCATGCACTTCCTACGCTGCTAGGGTCCTGCTAAGCTTACAGAGCAGCATGTGCTCATTGTTCATCTGGTAGAAATTAAACCACAATTTTCCAATTCTTCCAAATCCGCCACAATTTTCATTGATTTAACCGCCCTTCTTTTCGCCAGTTTTAGCTTACTATTCCCTTTTTTTTTTTTCACCTTTGTAAATTCGACTTTGAAGGATATCCTGTGCAACAGCGAATTCTGGCAGTTTAAAGAGAAGTATTTGTAACATTTCGTTCCAAACAAAATTCTTTAACACGTCACTAGATCGTCTTGTGATCTTCACGGAAATCGTAACTTTAATTAGTGATATACTCTTAAAACGTAGGCTGGGGAGGCCTTGCTATTTTTAAAAATGATATTAGCCCCATTAGTTCCAACACAGAGATCTAACATCAGGGATCCTAATTCTTTCAACAACTGTATTAACTGCATAAGACGTTTTCACTGATACCGCATTCGAGCATATTATTGAATTCCTCCGCTTTCTGCCTACTTCTTTGAAGGATTAGGCTTTTCATTACAATCCACCGTAGGAAAAAAGAAGGCGGCTGTACATTTTACCACAATACCTTGCGACCCTAACACAGCCCACAGGGTATGTAGAGGTAGTAAGTAGTAAGTAAGTTATTAAAACTCTCTGGCAGTAAAACTGAATTATCGAGTTCAATTACAATTTAACGAAATTCGTTCCTGTAATAACAACACTGCCGAGTTTGAAAGTTAAAGGGGTTTTCTTTGCGTTTTTATAAGTGTTTTTGGGATTTCCGCGCGCAAGGAGTTATAGGTAAATGTACCAGTTGCCATCTTTTTACCAACGGTGGATTGTAACATATATTTTCATGTGCCTCGAGTATTGCGTGTTCTACTGCACTTTTCAAAGGAGTTTTGACACTTATGGCACATCTTGAAAATTTTAGCCTAAATTTTTTCAGGTTTGTCAATTAGTCTTTCTCAATCTTTCTTATTCGAAGCCATCCCTGTTTCTTCTCAGTTTATTGTTACCTCTTTGGTGTTTTTCTACCTTGGTTACCTTTATTCCATTCACGGCTGACTCCGATCACAGAAGAAGTGGTCGTATACAAAGTTCTAAACTGACAAGTGGAATGCCGCTGAGGCTTCCGAAAAACCAGCCAGTGAGGAATGCTCGTACCATGAAATGCACTGAATTCTGAGGGGAGTTATTATAGTCATTATACGAAACAGTCTACAGTCTGATCAATTCACGTCAGGTGACCTTGCGTCAGTTTTTAATTCCTGTGATGCACTGATCCTTGTACCTTGTATTTTTTTTCAGGTTCCTCGGTCAGTAATTTGTTTTAATAATGTCATTTTAGTGATTGAAAACCTCGCTTTCCGTCCAGTACCACAAGCAAGCACGCCTGTGTAACTATGACCAAGGATCTCAGCCTCCATTTTGTTTTTTAATAGTACGTCCAGTGCTTTATAAGGAACACAGCATCGCTGAAGCATTTTTCAAATATCTCCAACGTTTACGCGGATATCTTTGCATTAATATCAGTCAAAGGAAAATAAAGCCCTTGTGGTTTGCGAGCATGCATGCTCGTAACGGTTTTAAAAATGGTATTCGTGGTACTATTTATGTCAATTTTGTCCACACTCAACTCTCTCTAAGATGGACACCATGGGGAGCAGTACTAACTCCCGGGGGGACTCCCATATGGGCTATATAGGTATGTGCAGCGGGATAGGGTATGGTTTTTCGAGGTTCTCGGTCCTTTTAAAAATAGGGTATCATTTCTGCGTCTTTGGTATTGTTCGCGGTGTGAACCTTAGATAGGTTACCTAAATTGTATTAGCTACTTTGTAGTGCGCAAACAACACGCTAAACGAAAACGAAACGGGCTGACAAAGAAAAACCGTTATGGAAACGACAAAAAGTTTACCCGTTTACACCTTTCTTAGTTTTTGTTTTCTCCTTGAACTGTGTCATTTTTTGGGTTTGGGCCTTAAATAGGCTATCAAATTCCGTTTTCTTTATCCTTAAATAGGGTTTAAGAACCTTCGCGGCACACACCCATCCGAAATGTAGAGGAGTACCCCACCCAACCCCTCTCCCCCCGTTCCCCTCCGCTGGGTACTAACTACCGTCTTAGTTAGGAAAACGGCTTGCAGGAGCCAACACCATGCAGTTGTCCGTCTTAAAGGTGTCCATTTAATATATTTAACAATCAATTTAAGGATTTAACACAACAATGATAACTTGCGTGATGTCTTTCTTTCCTGGATTGTTTATCCCTTGGCAATTTAATTTTGAACAACTTAATGATGTGCAAAGAGTCACTTGACAAGGGCGAACCCAACATCCCTCCCCTCAAGAGACTCTTCGACACCTTGCTCGAAAAACAACCCATAGCGGCTTTTGTACAAAAGACCGCCTATTTCTCTGGGTTCGTTGAAGTCACGAGCCGATGATGAGTGAATTGCAATTTCTTCAAGTGCTCTTCCAACATCGCCTGCGGTTTACGTCACCCGTACCCGGCGATAAACCACAAAAACTGCATGGACTGTTGTTGAATGCTGCGGTTTAGAGACCGCCCTTATTCTCTATTCAACTGGCCTAGAGTATCTGTTTGGCCAATCATAGTACGAGCAAAATCAAGCGTAGGCCGAGATTAACCCGTTTACTTCCTGAGTCAAACCTCAATAAATTACTGCGGTTTTACTTTTCAAGTCCGCGGATCAAACCCTGCGCGTGTGACCACCATTCAAATGAAATCTATTGAGCAGGGAAAGAGAGAGATGAAAAACTTTTTACACGCTTGTAAGTCAAGACAGTCAAGTTTGTGAACAAAGCCCTAGTGCCTGACCAATCACATAAAGCTTTCATGTCATGCCGCATAAATTTTTAATGAAATAATATAATTATAGTTAATTATATACTGCCGAAGGTGATTCTTATTGTCCTTAATTATATGCGTTTGGATAAACCCAAGAGTTGTTTAATAATATACGTGTCAAGAATTGAGCATTATTCAGCAACAAGTAGTAATGTTTGTCTCGAAATATTTTGCAAAAATAGGTTTTTTTGTATTATTTTGATAATGTAAAATCTTGGGGTGGAAGGGTAGAGCGACGTGGTAGTGAATCGAATGGAAGGGACGTTGCAACCTGATCATGAAAAGAGGAAAACATTTCTAAAATCCAGTCCTATCCGGACTCGAACCATGAACGACGATTTCGTTGTTATTAATATTTCCTAATTCTCAATACAATCAGGTTAAGTTGCAAAACGGCTTTGTGCAATTCACTCCAACAAGCATCGCGGCCACTCCACCGCGCGAAAACAAGAGTCCAAAGTCCAACAATAACACTTTTAGGGACTGTTTTGACCTCTTGGGGGCGCGATAATTGATCTAAAGAAGGGGTGCCGGGTGGGGGCATACGAGTCTACTGCATCACAGTAAAATATTTGTGCTTATCAACGGAATGTTTGTCTAACCACATCAAGTAAACTTGTTATCTTCATGCCAACCTTAATAATTGATAGAAAACAATAAAAATAAGCTCTTCCTTCCTCTGTAGCTCACATGACAATACACCAAATGACCACGGCGACACTCTGTCTGCCGAATTATAGCACCGGATCCGTATGATTGATCTGTTAGATCAATAATTTTAAAATGATAAACACAGGGAAATATTTTTTCAAGTGGGATCCCACTAATGGAAAGAAATTGGTGAAACCTCTATTTTCAAAGGAATTTATCACGATTTTTGGTCGGAATAAGCTTAATTTAAACTTCTAACGCCTCGTCAACACTGAAATAGTTTCTAAATCACTAATTTTGTAACACCAGGTGAATTCAGAACAGAAGGACGAGGCAAAATATGTTAGTATTGATTTCATATGAGATGCAATGGGAAAACTTGAAAACGTCGGCCAGACATTTTCAAGTTGGCATCAATCTCGATCTTGGCCATCCGCACGCAGAAATATCTATAAACAGTTTCTATACATTATACGATAGTCTTTCAAAGGATTTTTTTATCATTATCATACAATTCTATTGACCGAAAAGCGTCCCTTGGATTTTCAATGTGTTACTAAAAATAGCGTGATACTGCCCCTTTACGTAATTGGATGCACTCAACAGACCTTACTTTACTCAAACTATTTTTTGGAGGGAAGCAATGTCAAAATTCGTTTTTCCTGCGGTTCACCATGGGTTAAAAAACAAAGCGGATAAACTAAGCCATTGCACTTGTGAAAATAAACATTGCGAGCTGGAACTTCTACAATCTAGTTTTATTCTTTCACCAACCAGTTCATTTATAATATTAAGTTAGATAGTCGAAATTTCCTCTTAAGTTTAAATTTTACGTTGCGTCGAAGAGAAATCTTGGAACAGGGAAAAGATGCATGCGGTCTATTTAACCAAAATATTTGCGCGCTTTGCCAATCCAGCAAATTCTTTAACTCGAACCTCGGAATGCACCAATCTAAAGGGCAATTAAACCAACGCCCGTTTCCTTTTCGTTAAAATTCGACTGATCTGTTTACTGCCTTCTCGTGTATTGTTATTTTATATGATCGCTTTCACCGAATAAAACCATTAGTGGCATCCAAGCCAATCATTGCCAGCCCGAGGGCCTGGTAGCTGTGACTAATGGGGCAGCATGAACACTACTGATAGTCATTTGTTTGACCTTGAGCATCCCGCTTCAGAAAACACTTCCTTCCTGATTGAAATGAAAGATTATCAGATAGTTATCATCATGCTTTGCTAGCCGAGTGGGGATCAAAGATCCCAGAAGACGTCAAAAATTAAATTAAATGTAGTTTTGTTTTGAATCGACGCTTGTTAATGGCAACAACGATACCTTCACTTAGACCCAGCGAGCCACGCCTCTCCTCAATATTGGCCAATGATTAATTCTAATTTCTCTTAACCTTTTTATAGCAAATAATAGCAGGTAGATCGGGAGAATGACTTTCCCGATCAAGTAAAGAAAGACATTTTCACTATAAAAATCAGTCAAGAAGTCTGACGTAACATCTAGCAAAAGATGATGGAGTCTCAAGTCTTAAGGAATTCCGTCGAGGTTGAAGACGCTAGTTTGAGTTCGCTACCGACAGTATCATAAATGATCTAAATCTGTTTGTATATAAATCATTGACAAAGCTACACTCGTTAGTAATATTGCTTAACGGGAACTTTTTGGACTGAACATTCAAGCTAAGCACTGAATTAATTGTTTTCAGCTGCAGACAACTGGGCAAGGAGAGTTGACATACACGAAAACAACGCGTACAAAACCTAGCAAGAGGCGAACGAGTTCCCATCACAACCTACAAATCACTTTAAATCCGTTACACGTGCATACCAATATTGCAAACTTTTCCGACTTTGGCACACCCGCTCATGATCAAGAACAATGACTTACCATGAAAACAAGAACAGTTCTACATCAACACAAGTGGGATCCTGCAAAGGGGAACACCCATCACAACAAGACTTTATACACCAGCTGGCCCCGGTTAGTTCAAAGGGCGGATAACGCTGTCCACTGGATAAATCACTATCCAGTGGATAGTCTAGTTTGTTTTGCCAACACTTTTCCACTGGATAGTGATTTATCCACTCGATATAATTATCCACCCTTTGAACAACCGGGGCAAGGAGTCAAAACACAGAAAATTAAAACTACAATGGTGGACGAAACTAGTTGAGACACAAATATCGCACACTTGACTGACTTCACTTGTAAGCGCGTAAAACGTTTTTCATCCCCACTACCCATGCTCAATGTTGCTTCAAGTGATTTGCACTTCACCTGGCTTTGTTCTGACAGCACAACAAAATTGACAACAATGAAATGGGGGAGCCGGATTGGATAATACGAACTGTGGTAATTAGTGGTAATTTGTGAAAGTGTCTGGACAGTTCTGTCCACGATTGTGGCATATCTTTTTGCTTGATTTATTGAGTTGTAGAACGTGAAAAAATGCCCCCCAAAAATGTAGTTATCAACCTTGGTTTTTTAAGGGAGATAGTTTTTTTAACCCTTTAAGCCCCAAGGGGTCTCCCTTTGACGAGTAAAATCGTCTGGCGTTAGACAGAGTAAAATCTATAAGTCACTCTTGGGGAGTAAAGGGTTAATGCTCTTCAGTGGCTAAAGAACAAATTCTACACAAACACCGAAAGAAACAAGCTGTGACACGAGGGATGGCGGTCGTGCACTCAGTCTCCTGCTGAGTGCACGTGCGTGCTGTATGCAAATATCAAAACGTTGAACAACTTTCTTTGGCAATGTATCCTTCACTACAGGTCACGAATGAAAAGATGTTTTTCTAAGAAACTGTTTTGCTGTCTTCGGGCAAATGCACGTGAAAACTGTTATTTGCTGTACAAAATTTGCAATGGGTCCAGCTGAAGGGAACAGAGGATTGCTGTTTGGTGCCTGCCAGCGCTAAGCTCTTGAGCGTTCAGACTGCAGGATGGAAACAAGTACCATGAAAACTGTCTTGCCAAGAGCACAAGACAAGGACTCTGGCCACACAAACTTTTGAAAATGGTTTCGAAAATCACGACTGTCCTCTCTTATTATAGCTGGATGTCTTAGATAATTCAGACCTTATAAAATTGACTTAGTGTGAACTGCCAAAATTAAACTTCGGCTTGAGACCAAAAATCCTCTATAAAAGCGTGGTTAAGAGAAAGAAAGTCTTTTCGAAATTCGATAGGATGACTTAAAAGTAATCCCGAGGAAGGAAATGTTAAAACAATATATTTGGACGCGAGGTGTAAGTATTTGCGAGGAAAAAACATGATAAAAAAGAAACCACCCACCCACAAATTCTCAAAGTCAAGTACGCATTAAGGGAGCTTCGTCACGATATTCTGAGTCATGTGCGACGAACCAAATTGCCCTTAAAACGAAAGAAACCTAAAACTAATAGTTTACTAAGGAAGAAAAACAACAAAGAGGTGATACTAAGCCAAAAAGGAACAAGGATGGAGCAGGTTGAGACGGATTGCAAATGACGAATTAGGCTAAATTTCTCAAAATGTACAAACCGTGACGTTTCAATAGAAGAACACAATTAGTGGAGGAGAGCACCAGCCCCTCCACAAGCTGAAGGTAGAAAACACTGCTCGTTTACGAAGGAGATTATGTTACGGAGGGGGGAGGGGGAGGGGTTGGGATCTGAATTCTGTGGGACATTTATTCATCTTTCTGCTAATTATAACTTCAAAGCGACTAAACAACACCCAGACAATTCGGCAGGCTGGATGTTGCCTTGGTTATTCTGATGCGCGCGGAAAACCACCAAATTACTGATATAATCGAAAACGGCGCCCCAAATACAAAACAAAATCAAACACAGCAGGACGCCTTTAAGACAGGAAACCTTAAAACCTCGAGAAAACCCAAATGGCACGTCCAGGCAATACGACATTTCCCACAAAGCGGCGGAAGGCAGCGGCTAACGAAGAGTATATTAAGCTTTGGTTGGAATCACGCGAATCGTCCATGACGGCTCGTAACCCTTCTTCAGGGCAGCGGGAAAAGCTGGATGTTCTGCACCAATGTTTGGAGTCACGTTTCACGACTGAGTGGGCGGAGAGTGAAGCCGGAGAATGGGTGGAGCGAACATGTCGCGCATATTCATAACGGAAGACAAAAGAAACATGGCGATTTTAAGCTCTTGATGTTTTCATATGCAACCACAAGCAAGCGACTGACAAGCCTATCTGTATTTAGATGTGGCTGTTATCTTCTATGACAACTGCTAAACGACTACTTTCAGCTACGTTACACCGCAAAACAATTAGACTCTAGGGAAGATCCTGTTGATTTCTTTGTTTCTTCCATTTGTTCGCGTAAATTAGCACTTCGCAAACTGCCCCGAATGCTCAGTTTTCCATCCGCCTCACTCCGTATGTTTTCCTCGTGGTAGTCGGTTTACTAAAACTTGCATTTGACGATCAGTCCTCATTCTGCTACCTACAGCTGACAAAAAGCGTTTGAATCAACCAATTTATCTCGTATTTATGCCAGAAAAAAAAAACAGGAACGCGTATTACATAGCGGTTAAAGTTAATTTAATTTCTCTCTGGTAGTATCGTTAATTAAGTGATCCGTCGGTGAGAAGAATTGCATTTTTAGTTAAATTGGAAGTGAAGACTGAAAAACGTGAGAACAAACTTCGGTATTCATATTCAAACAATTAAAACCTAGAAGACAATTCCGTGACTTTAAAGGGGCACAGTCACCGTGAACAAAGTCAACTTTGGCAATGTATAAAATTGCCTTCAGATCAAAGGAAACCTTGAAATAGTAGTGCACTAAGGTCGAAAAACACCAAAGATGCACCTATAAACTAGGAAGAATCAAGGATGAATTCGAATGAGGAAGATTAAGATGGATTGTGATTCACAAAATTGAAAAATTTTAATAGGCTAAACTTTTTAAACTGTGTCATCCGTGACCGCGCTCCTTTAATACACGAATTATTTAGGCTGTCAATTTTAGAAAGAAACGGCGCTAGCTGGGACGTGACAGGATCACAGGGCCACAAGGCAAACTGTCTTTTAAATTTAAGGATGACAGGAAAAGAGTTGAGACAACGCCTTCAACTAAAATGAGGAAAACAAACAGTGTCTGCGCTTCCCTTCTGTTGAAGATCATTGAAAAGCAAGAACAAATTCTTTCAAGTGCACGTCCTCAGCGAAAACGTAGCTAACTATCAGATGCCTCGCCTATGAAGCGGAAACAAAAAACATCACGAGTACTTCAGAATTAGACAGCATCAAGGCATGTGATTTAGTTTATGCTGTGAACTGAAATGATCAAGTAAAGCAAACCAAGCATGCGCAGACAGTTCGACATGCCGCTGTCTTCTTGTCAACGCTGCACATTTTTTAGGCAGAACCTTGGCCAAGACCTCAAGTCACCCGCAGATTCCTTTTTCTCTAGCTTTCATCCCCCCCCCCTCCCTTCCCTTTCACAAACTCGTCCGATTTCATTCAACCTTGAACTGTTTACACGGAAGACAAGCTCTCGGCCACGGACTGAATTTTATTCGCCCGTGACTCAGCTCGATCAGCACGCTCTTACTAAGCGCATCACAGGAATACTACAGCACTGATTAGGAAATTCGAGAGCTAGTAAAGGAAATTCGAAAGCCAACGCCTTGTTCTAATTTGCTGCTTGGAACAAGTTCATGTGTTCATCTCTGCGGCAGTATCAGTCGTCACCCTCCCGCCTCCCAATTTAAACAAATTACCAAAACATCGAAAACAACCAAAAATATATACACAGATATAGAAAATCTAATATACTGACCAACTATATACCTACACGCAAACTCGACTACAAGAAGGTCAAGAATCTCTTTCCGCTGTGAGCGACAAGGGGGTTTTCACCCCAATAGAACAGAAGCGAGCAATATCACCTCCTAATACTGAAACTTCAGTTCTCTTGTGGCTAAGCGACATCCTGTTGGGTTCCCAAGCTTTTTCCGCTAAATGTTGATTGTCTAGACAAGAGATGCGATAGCAAGCTATGTTTAGAAAAAAACACTTTCCGTCAAAACGATCCGTTTTTCGGCGACAGAATCAAAGTCCTACGGGTTCAGTTGAGGCGGATACAATCAACAGTTGAACATTTCAATAATTTAATAGCCACTGGTACAGATATTCGACAATAAATAGACATACTTGTATTAAATGTCTTTCTGAAAATATCTCAAGACTTTCCTGTGCTCCGGTATTGCTCAGTTAAACCGATATGAGTCTTAAAAATACGATACTTTTTGTAGTGTTGACTTGCCTGCAACAGTTACCTGATAAGTTCACATTTTCGCCATATTTTTTTGTACACAAAAATCGTAGGCAGGCTTCCTTTGGTACACATTGTTATAAATAAGTTTGATTCCTAGCCCATAGCGTAAAATAATTTAGGAATTCGTGTAGGTGGAAACTGCAGCCTCGATCGATAGAGAGCCATCATGTACAGAAGCTAACGACATTTTATTAGGCAGCAGCGAAAAATACTTTCATTGTACGAATGCAACCCCTTAACCGGGAGGCTTGAAAATGTCTTGTGCGGTCGTCTGAGCCAAAAATAATGAATAGTTCATAAAGACGCTACTACTACTGGCAATTTTCTCGATAGCAGTAAAATCACAAAAACGCCTAACCTTGAGAGGCAAACAAGTAGCTATATAATCCTAAGGATACACGTAACTTAGTACCCGTCTGTCATTCAGCCACTGGAATAAAAGAAATCTCGTCAAAAAATATTAATTAAGACTGTTTAATGGAATAAACCCACTTCATGTCGTTGCCGGCAATAAGGTTTTCGCGCCCTCGACAATCTGTTCGCCTGGGCGTTAAATACGTGAACCAGAGCAAAATAGTTTAAGCGGTGCCTTGGGCGATCCAACCCACATTAGATCCGCTAACATAATTCTTGAGTTTGAGAGTATTCAACGTAGGTTTTGCAAACACTGGATTTTACAAGGCTTTCTTGCTATGGAAAAACAAAGCTTTTTTCTTCACGATGAGACCAACATTATTTCCTTCCTTCTCACAACATCAGTGCAGTGTCAAGTAGATAGGGACTAGAATAAATAAAATTGACAACTTGTACCACCAAATTATCAGTGCTCGCTTTTAAAGAAATTTAAGATAGTTAGTAGAGAGAGTTTTAAAATCCATCTTTGGGAATAATGAACGATTTCAATATGGACTTTGTTTGCGTGATCCTTCGATCAATAATTTTCATTGTTCAAAGACAACTTCTTCATCAGAGCATTTTTCTAACAAAACCTATGTGCTTTCACATGTACTTTCATATGACTACGAAGAAGCCAGCCCGTCAAACTTATTCACTTTTAAATGAACTTTGATATAACGTCTTGTTGACGCAAACAACTGAAAAATAATAAAGCATATTGATAAACTTGATATTGCTCTCAATTGCAAGCGCTACTCCAGAAGAAACAACTTGAGACCTTTTCAAAACGACTCAAGTTCTTTTTTAAGCTTTGCTCGAAAGGTTAACCAGTCTATTTCCGTCAGTACATGTGCTGCTAACAACAGCACGCAACTGTAATAACCTTCGTTTTTACTTTTACCAAAGTGATCATGGACGCAAAAAGAAAGTGAGATCTTGACTTTAAAAACGAAAGACAAAAAAGCGACCACTTCACTCAACTTTCCTCGTCGATTTTTCTTATCATACTTCACGAACAATATTTCAATCCGACGATTTCTTCAATTAACACGGCGCAAGCAGCTAAAATCCTCCAAAGATTATCCGTGTCTCTTTAATATCCAATTGTCTCAAGACGGAACTCGTGCTGTCCTTAAAAATCGCGCAACAAAAGCACTGAAAACAGCATTGCACCATACAATGGCTCTGCGCGGGCAAAGGAAATCGCAAGTTGATATTATTTAAATGATTCACGCTGACGATTCCAGCAATAATACAAACGTACTGGATAAGCTTTGTGCGGGCAAATATCATCCTTTAGCGATCTATTTTCGACAAAAAAAATATGTTCAGAGGGCAAACGGAAGCACAGTGACCGAACTAACCACTGAGCGCTGAGAAGAAACATCGAGTATCGAAATTAGGCGCCTCCCACTTCCGTTTCCGAGCGAATGCGCGATAAGAAAGTATCAGCACGTCACATCACAGTGTCTTCTTTGTTATCACAAGGAAAAGAAACATTTTAGCTCGCTGCCTCGGATTAATTTATGTCGCTGAAACATTTCGAAACCTTAACGCCTACAGAGAACTAGAAATGTGCGAGAGCTCAGAATGTTTTATGCGAAGTGGGGTTAATGCGGTTTTCAACTTGATCAACTCTCAAAACGTGAATCAGTCTGGGGTCAGCCTTCTATGTACAAAACTCGCTCAACTTGGGAGGCGTGTTCCATTTAACGCAACGGAATGAACGAAACTGCTACGCTTGTGAAGGAATGTTGCGAAGCTACGAAACAAGAAAATACCACGCACAAGAACATATCCTGTAACACCCAGTTTTATTCAATTCCATTCTGAGCGTTCCGCATATCTTAGATCTGAAGTAATAATAATAATAGAGTCTTCAGAAACGGAGCAATTTTACAAACAATAGTCAAACGAGACAAAACTTAAATACAGAGATTAATAACTTCATAAATTATAATTCTTTCTGCGCTTCATAATTTAGCTATTTCTTTTTACATTGCTGCATATTCGCAGATTGTAAGTATTATTTTTTGTCGGGTGGAAATAAATTCAAAAGATGTCAAACAAATTTTTCAAAACAGACTAAATACTAAAATAGATTAGCCAGTGAAAGAGCCCTTGGGAAAACACGAACATTTGATAGGCTGAAATTGAACCCTGAGGATATTTCCTAATCCATCAGTCATCCTATCATGTAAATAAAGATCCACAAACTCTGATTTCAACTTCATAACTTACGATAAATAAAATGACACGAAAACACACAGGCTGTCATCATAAACGTAAGTTGCATACATGCAACAGAAGTGCATATAACACCACACGCGCGCTTTTTAACACCAAATGGCCGCAACTGAGAGACCATGACATATAATGAGCCTTTCCAATGAAAATCTGTTTGAGACTTCTGCGGATTCATTTCATACCCGGTAAATAAAATATTCAATTTCAACTCTCATAAAAACTTAGACATAAAATACGGCGGTGTATTTTACAAAAATTACCTCAATGCTCTGACTTATGAAGTCAAAATGTTTCTGATCTGAAGAGGTTAATTGTTCCTCATTCTATTTAGGGTTAAATTTGAAGCGTTTCTGTGGCTTTTTCTTCTTCTTTGCACTGGTAGCAGCTTTTTTGCAGCCCACAGCGGGCAAATAGCAGCACAGGCAGGGAATGAATAGAGAGAGAACAGCTAGGCAACCCCATCGCGGCGCGCACGAACCCACGGGACCCGCGCACGAACAGGGCTCATCAGCGAGTTGTCCTTCATCGAAATTGTCTTTCGTACAGTGATAAAAGATACCTTTTACACAACACATGCAACTGGCATAGTCTATGAGTTCGTCTGCTTCCACACCACACAAGAGGGGTTCTTGTTTCTCGTTTGTCCACTGAGAACAGTTTTCCACTCGTTCGCTTTTCAATGAACTAGTGTCCACAAGCCGAGTTGTAGGCCGTGATGTTGGAGAACTCGGCTGACTCTCGACTAGACTAGATTTAGTCTTTGAATAATAACAATCCGTATAAAGTCTCCGCTCGAAGCTAGACAGTTTTGCAAGGCTATTCTTAGACTTTAAATCCACGGACTGTGACCTGAGAGTTGATAACGTTATGGGAGGCGCTTTTGCAAGCGGTGAAAGTTCACAATATTCGTCGGCATCGTCCGCGCTGTCAGAGCTACTTGACAACTTTGTATTCGTTGTAGCGGGCGTTTTGTGACTCACAATCGTCGATGTTTTCGCGCAATCTGCGACTCTAGCAGGTTTCTTTTGATGAATATTATGTCGGCGAAGTTGTTTGTACACTTTGGGGTCGATAACTTTAAAGCTCGATCCGTGTCCAATCACAAAGGGGTAATAATCGTCCGCATCACTCTCTTCTGTTACGCCGCTCGCAGGAAAGTTCGTCGTTAAACGCGGCAATTTTTCGACCAAGGCAAAATGATTTCTGTTGTTGGTGCCATGCATCATCTTGTTCAATCCTTCGTGTTTCATCGAGTATGACGAACTGTAAGTCGTTCTGTGGTCGAACCTGTGTTGCCATACATCGGTATTCATGTATCCGTCGTGTTGACCGGCCGTGCAACAGACCGTCCGGTGTTGTTACTTATTCAAACTGAACGCGACCTACGTCGTGACTCTATTATAATGGGCTGGCCTGGCTTAGCTTGCGTGGCACTTCCGTTGATCAGCTTGGGAAATTTAATGTTTCCTTTTATCAAATCTGCCAAAAAAAGTTCCCGCGAATTTCCTATTAAACTGAGCGAAGAAAACTCCCCGGTAATATCAATGTTTCGGCGGATAAAGGGCGATCCAAAATTCTGCCATGGTCTGAATATTCTCTCTCTACGCTATGAACACTCGACAAGTTGAGAATATATTTCTTGACGAAATCCTGCCTTTTCTTTCCACGACTCTGAAGTTTCAATTATCCCGCCAGTTGAACACGTCCGGTTAGGTAATACATTAATGTCGAGAAGTTCTCTGATAAGAGAAAACCTGCCCTGTTTCACAACCCAAACACTTTCGATCTCACCCCTTTGTAGTCCGTTGTTTTGAGTAATTTATATTTAGCCGAAGTCGATTATTCTCTATTGTAATTCAAGCTTTAAAATCCCTCAAGTGATAAACTTGTTTTAACGGAAACGGTGGTATGCTATGGCGGGACTTAGTTCCGGTTCCACGAGTGAATGATCACCGACTTACGTAGGCAGAACCTCGCTCCCGAATCGAATACTTACACACACGGTTTGCGAGTTAATCGCAACTTAAAACCGAGAAACAGACCCGATCAAAACACAAATAGAAAAGTCAAAGAGTCGCGATCGTCGAGCGATGGCAGCCACAACAAAAGCTCCAGAGCCTCAAGTTTAATTTCCCGTTGCGAAAGATTAAAATGCAAATGGTGTCCTACATAAACACGACACAAAAGAAACCCACTCAAAACGGAAGTCCACACCCAGTCACTGATGACAAATGACAAGAGGCTTTAGAACTTCTTGTGTGCAGTATTATCTCTCATTGGCTGGCTTTGTCACGAACCGCAAATCAACTTGATCACCCTCTAGGGAGGACGACATTTGTTTTCTATCGACACGAATCCCGCGCCATGTCACTCGCGTTCAATTTGGGATGAGTGAATCAATAAAACGGAAAACGGCTGCAAATTAACTTGCGATCCGACAAAAGACAACATTTAACTGTTTTCTTTGCTGTTTTCCTTTCTAGGACTGCCCACGACTTAATCAATCAACTCTTAAAATTTGTTTATGTTTTCGTTTCATTTATGCAGGTGTCGATTTTCGGCGTTTAATTTAATTTTTTTTCTCTCGAGGTCTTCAAAATGTCACGTTGATTGAACTCTGGACATCCACACTCGAGATGAGACGGTTGGTTGTGACAGGGTACTTCAGAATTGTTTAGATTACGGTTGATATCTCTGTTGTGAAAACCATCAAGCAACAGCCTGTCAGCTGGAAATCAAAAGAAATGCAAAGTTGGCAGTAAACGCTTTTAGATAACAGTCATAATTTGGCTAAACCGTTTCCTGTCCATCAACCGAGTCACAGCTCGAGCGACACCAATTTTGCAGTTGGTGGTTTTTTTGGTAAAAAAGTGAGAGTCACAAATCGCAGGATATGGCAAAACATAGGCGCCGAGATGGCTGCCAAACCGGACATCTAACTGGTATCAGGGTCAGACATCATAAATGTACACTTGCGAAAGTATGTTAGTAAAACTGATTAGAAAATGGTTTACGAGACACTGTAATAACGGTAGAGAACCATTGCGGAGTATTAAATGAAAACAGTAATCCGTGCCTCTTTTAAGTGTCCAGTTGTAGACCCAATATTTCAAGTGACGTATTAAGACCTATTTTAATACAAATAGTTAATTAGGTAATGATTTTTCCTTCACTTCAAGCAGCTGTGATACTTTTTTTTCCTGTTCGCAAAACTTCATGTTAGTTCTGAAAACCAATGGTACATTAAATACATCTAAAATGTCCCCTTAGTTGATGTCCTTCGGTATTCTCGTCAGCTGACGTTTTGAAAATGTCTTGGTACTGTAAGGAGAAAATACTTTTCGAACCGTTAGTTTTCAGTTTTAACGTTCGAATTCAGACATAATTCAACCCGGAACGCCTTTGAAAATCAAAACTCAAACAAAAATGGATCCAAACTGAACAATGAATTTACAGAAAGATAGCTTCCAGTGTAATATTACCGTTATCGTTTGAAAACACTGTAATGATGGAAAAGAATGTTCGGTGTTGTTTCAGCAGTGATTAATCACTATCATTTCAAGCATTCAGTTCAAGAGCCGGATTCTCGAGGATTCTTTCCTTTATGACCAAAACCGCTAAAACTCATTTGGTGATGTAATTTTGCCGAAGAAAGACCACAAAATGCAACCGTTAGTATGTTTCGTGTATTGCGCCGAGCGCAAAAAAGATGATTTCCATATGCAATTCTTTTAAAGGAAGGAACAATATTTTCACTGAGGAAAAGTGAAAAATCAGTCCTACAAAAAAGGGAATAAAACTACTAATGCTTCTTTCACCACCAGTTAATGCTTCTGCTTTAATATTAGGGCTCTAGCATGTGTTCGAGTATGATTCTCCTACACCAAATACGACCTGCCAAAAATATAAATCGGCAAGTAAGACAAATATACTTTACAACTTTTTCCGGAAACCATTTTCTGACCTCCAAAGCACGTATTGCTAACATTACTCCGAAACTACAGTAGCAAAACAGAAAGTGCTGAAAATGGTCGAAAATCAGTCAATTGAAGGAAGTATTGCCTTCGCAACAAAAAGAAAACCAACAACTATTTACTCGCAGCAACAATAAAATTAAACGTGAAAATCGCAAAAATGCGTTGAACAATTTTTTTATATCGAAGAAAATATTGCGTTTTATATCGCAGTGTGACCCCTTTGTCAATAAAAAGGATCTCTTTTTAAAGGAGTTTTCTTGCGACTGAAGTATTAAAACCAGAAAACAATTTAACGCAAAACAGCAATTCCAAATGTTCCGGAAATATTGTATTGGTAACAAAATGTTTCCTTTTTGAATTGATCTTCAAGGTGTGCTTCACAGTTTCTTGTTCACACAAGAGAGTGAAACACGATTCTGATGGAACGGAAAACAGTAAAAATCCGTTGAATCATATCATTTATAATCAAGGAAATAGTGTACCGGAAACAAAATGTATCTTTTCTAAATAACTGTACGGGGGTTCTTCGCACCAGTGCCACCTTGTGACAGTTAGCTGGCTAGGCCTTTTTGCACGTGCAGTGCCTATTTCATAAAGGCTTGTTAACCGACACAGCTCTCTTTGTTGTAAGGATAAGGACACGATCATTTTGAGTAATTTTACTTCTCCTGAAACTTGAAAAGAATTGTTAAAGAAGAAGATTAAATAAGAGATTATGATCAGTAGACAGTTCGGCTAACGTGTTTACATCCTTGTTGCCACCCATTTCAGGTCATGTGATGATTCATTTGGGAGGTTACAATTGTACAATTTGTCATACACAACTGATTGCATGCAAGTATGTGCGAACAAAACAATTGTAACCTCCCAAATGAATCATCACATGATCTGAATTGGGTAGCAAGGAGGTAAACACGTTAGCCGAATAGGTCTATGGCTGCTTCTAAGGTCTGCTTTTTAAGAAACAACACATTTTTTCATCTTTTACTGGTGGCATTTCCCCATCAATCCAACAACTGAGTTGCATAAAACGGAGGAACGTGGAACGCATACATATTGAACCAAGTAAACTTTAGTTCGACTAAACAATCGTAACTTGTAATTTCCGTTCATCAGATGGAAAGAAACTTTATGTTCACATAAATCGTACAGCACGTAACCTAAATTGCACTGTAGCGGTTTGATCCGTTTGCAACTGAATTTGTGCAAAGTGAATAACACTGATGTTGAATAAAAGGGGTCTTTTGCAGTGCTCTTGGTCAGCAGCTTTGAAAATGAACTTGCTTTGTGATCAATTTGCCATCACAGAAAAAAAAACGCCTTAAGGCTAAAGGCCTACCGGTAATCAGACTTCCTATTATTGTTGGGAACCGTGTTAATAGGATTTTGAGGTCGGTATTCTCGTTATCCCTTTTTCCCAACAGTTAACTGAAACTAAACGTTATCTTTAAATAACATTTTTATATTGATCGTTAAAATGTGGTAAAAAATCCATGAATTTGAATGATTGAATTTCGCTTGACCGGCTACAGAGCTGTCAACAGTGTTGTGCTGCACTGTCAAGTAAGGCGGAGTAACTCTCTTCCAGAGCCAATCAAAAAAAACTTCTGTGACAAACGTCCAGCAATATTAGTGACCAAGAACCTGCCGTGCCACTGTTTGGTTTGACAATTCGTGATGAGATAGAGCACTCTCTGTGAAGGCTCTAGAAATCTAATTACTCTTTCAATGGCTTAGTGGTTTCCGTCGTCAAGAAGTTGGTTAGAGAAGCCGGCGGAACGCGGAAACGTGAATCTGGAGCATCGAGCAAAACAAAGCCTTAAACCAATCAACGCCTAGTTTGTTCATTGCTGAGCATAAGTCTCTTTTGTTGACTCTTGAGAACTTTTTGTGTTTTGGTAGTCGGTTGCCATAATAATTGATCAGAATACGACAAGCGAGAGTTTACACACCGTAAACTGTTAGCGAGAACTTCCCGCATTCCTCTCTGAGCTACATTTAGAAATGGCCCAGACACTACACAAAACCAATTTGAACTCTATCCAAGATTTCTATTTTTAACAAGACCATAAATTTAATCTTGAACTGAGGAACAATGTCCTTGCATTAAAAATTACGCATTAAGAAAAAAACGTGACAGACAAAGGTCGGTAAAACGGACGCCAGTTTATTCCCTCCCCGGCCTTGGGGTAGATAATGATTTGTTTGGGTTTAACGGTTGAATAATCAGCATACTTCCCCAACAAATGAAAACACACACAATACTACAAATTCTCGCCAAATTTTCAAAGACCACTTGTTTCTGTTTGACTGTACGTTGGAAAGGAAGTCACGTATCTGAATTTCGGAACAGAAGTTTCCATTTTCAAGAGGCAGTTAAATGCGAGAGTCGAAATGATACACGCCCATTTGCTCTTCAAACGTGAGTTAAAACATGTAGTCTTTCGATAAGCCTTTTGGCATAAAAGAGAACAAAATTTAAGTTTAGTTAAATGCAATTGATAAATAAAACCGGCGCTCAATTTCAACTGGAATTTGTACGCAATTAATTGCGTCACATAGATCAAAATTAAACGTGCACCATCCCCCACACACTTGTAATGTTATCAACTTGATCACGTTCATCGGGGTACGCTGACCGCAGTTCTCGCGTGCCCGGTTTTAGTGAAACCAAGTGCCCGTTGCTCGCAAGGCTATGTTGCTCATGCTCGCAAAGACCATTCGATACCCCAAGTTTTGCGAGGAAACGAAACTTAATGGGTCCCAGTCAGCCACACCATTGTCATTGTTTACATGCGAGAGTTTCAGTATTATATTTTACGCGGAGCGTGTCGAAACGAAAGAGACCCCTGAGAAACATGCTAAAGGAAATTAAACACTTCCAGTAACATAACTTACAGCAATGCCGTAAGATTTCGCTTCACCATGGACACCATACAAGTTCAATAATTTCGATGGCATCGAAAATGGCGGAGGCTGACTACTGCCCTCTAAAACCTTTTGAAGGTGTAGACTTGTGTTATGTCCGTCTCTCTGAAGAGCTTACGCCCGAAGCGTCGACTGACTGTTACAGCCACCGCAAGAGAGATCGACATAAACCTTCGTCTTGCAATATCACTAAGAAGCCGAGGAGAATCATTTCTTGACTTACTTCGAACTTGGGAGTTTCAGTCGATGGCATAATTGATGTGGCCGTTTACAGCAAAGAGTTCTTATTTTCCCTATTTCTATGGCCTAGCTTTCCTTGATACACTATTTCATCGCCTTCCCTTGGTCATTATTGATCATAAGCACATCGAATCAAAGTCAACAGGAAAGTACAAGTCAATAAAAGCAACTGGTTTTTAGTGTGCGAGTTAGAGTTCTTAGTCTTTGTTAGAAAAACTCTGGTCACAAACATATTCTCCTTTTGAGATCTAATTTATTTGTTAGAATTTTCGTCCAGTTTTCCGTTTTCACTTCTGTTCAGTTCTTTTTCATACGATTTCTATCAAATTACTTATCGCCTCTCTGCAAGAGTGTTTTAAGACGGAATCCGCCAGGACTTCGAGACTATTTATTGGACAAAATTATGTACCAAAATTATTTACACCTTATTGCAAGCTTTTGTGTTACTGCTTCAAATATCTCATCAAGAGATATCTTTTCTAACAACACCAAACATCGAAAACAAATTTCGAAGTTCCAATGAGTCGCTTAAAAGATGCGAGATTTTGCCTATAGCTTGCAAACTTTGAAATTCATTTTCTCAGGCTCTGATAACAAATTGTTGTACCAAAATTATTTACACCTTATTGCAAACGTTTGTGTTACTGCTTCAAATATCTTATCAAAAGAAATCTTTTCTAATAATACCAAACATCGAAAACAAATTTTGAAGTTACACTAATTCCAATGAATCGCTTAAAGACGATTTTACAAAATGGCTGCAATGGTAAGATTTCACCTTTTCATCTTTAAAATTCATTTTCTCGGGCTCTGACAATAAATTGTTGTCAGTGTTATCACGGATAATTACTTACATCTTTACCTTTTATTAAGGGTAGAAAATAACACAATATGATTTAAATTATTCTGGTACTCGATTTTTGTCCAACTTAAATAAATATTACGACTTCCTCATGGGTTCCCTTCTCAATGGTCACCAACACGCAATAATGTCCCAATAATGATCCCACTGCAGAAACTGTACTCAAAAGTCGTTATCGCAACCTCAAGAGAAAGCACCGATTATTTGAGGTAGAAGGGGAGGGATTTAGGAATCTTTTATCTGCGGTCCCCCACTCCATGCGCCATAGTTGTAACCGGTAAAAGCGGGAAGTAAGAATGTCGCGACAAGGTGTAAAAATCGGCTGTCCTGATTAAAGGAGCTACGTCACGATATTTTGAGTTATTTCTTCGACAAACCTAAATTATTAAAATTTATAAAACCTAAAAAGAAATGTTCGGTTGCTAAGGAAAAAAACACCAAAGGATACTAAACCAAAAAGGAACAAGGATAGCTGAGGATGGAGCAGATTGAAACGGATTGGAAATGACGATTTTGAAAAATTCCAATTGCAGGCGACACAAGTGCGTTGGCTCTTGGTTGGTTTAATCTGATTAAACGTAACTTGACTGTGAGAGAAGCCAAAGCAAGCCACATATATTGGCGCACGAGTCTCACGTCATGCCCGCTTGTCACAGAGACACAACATGTCAGTCAACGTTCTCTCTGCAGAGACAGCCGGCGACAGCTGCCGGGGTTTGCTTTGTTGAAACCAGCATAGTAGTGTAAACACGGAGTATATGTACAATGAACGTAACGTTTCAGTCAGAACGTGCAGAACATGAGCATAGTTTTCCAAGGCGCCCCTTTGGTAAGATATCTGTAAAGGTTTTGGACATGAGCGGATTACTTGACTACCGTTTTCTGAAGTTCATTTTTCCTGATTTTAGGGTGAACTAGCGGCAGCGATAGAAAGTCACGCGTTTACATCTCTAGAGATTTCAACGAAATTAAGTAAATATGGCATACTTGTGCAAGCAGTTTGTTTGCAATATTCCTAAGAAAATACAATAAAGGTTTTTTCGTGTCACTGTGACGTTCGCGACACAGTATAAAGTAAACATGCCGTTCTTTTTCATCAAAAAACGGAAAACTGACGTAATCTGAGTAACCGCAGGACTGTCAATCACATGCCTTTCTCAATATCGATCTACTTCTCATCATATTTTTCGTGTTCCTTCTCAACAGCATCATGATTTGGGGTGACGGGTAACTCAATCGATTCCTGTGTTTCTCACGTCCAAAAAATCTACCTTTTCCGGTTAAAACAAGCAATATGAGGATAGCTAACAAGAGATAAAAGCACTAAATCGCACGCTATCTTTTTTAGAACGAAACTATTTCGCTTTTAGCCTCGGGCGTTCTCCATTAACTTTACGTTTTAATTGATACAATGGAAAATCAATTGACGTCAAAAAACAAATACAACTTACTGGAGCGAGAAGCTCTGTGAGCTCATTCAACAAGAACGAATGCAAATATGCTGAAACGCACGTTTTCAAACCGGCGATGGCGAAGGCTTGATAGTGTTTCCCTGTTCAAGGTTTAACGTTGACGTCAATGGCGGCAGTAATGCGGATACTTAGAAACGTGCGTGTGATATCGACTCGTCACTGTTCAAACGTAAAAACGGTAGTGAACATTTTAGTAATGAAACAGCAAAGAAACGCCATTTGAGATTGATCTAATGTTTTACAAAGCAGCTGTTTTCAAATTAGATCACGAAGCAGAAGCGAAAAGTAACCGTTGAAGCGTACATAAACACAAGTTTGAAAACTTTATAGTGGCAACACGAGATAAGAACGTGTCATGCTAGCTGTCCAATCAGAGAGTTCCTGACTTAACTACGTTTTCCCGATACAAGTGAAACAGAGGCGAAGGCAGGCGGGCCACTCAAAGCCGGCTTGAACATTTAACTTAGTTCTTTCCCATAATTTCTACGATAACTCAATAATCCACGTTTACAGCGTTACAGAAATCACTAGAACTGGACACGGGCGGATTTGACCACAGGGACAGGGGCGCAAAATAATTTAGTCACATACTAGTTTTTTCGACTCCCACAACAAAGCAAATATAACGGGGCCTCCCGTGGAGAAACCGGATTGTGCTTACAAAAGGTAAGCGCACCACGCTTAAAGCGTTCGTGGAACGCGTCGATTTTGTTCATTTTAAGCGGAGGCGTGACAATGACACGGACGGTGTCAACACAATTTAAGCCACAAGAGCGGGTAGAACGAAAACGATTCTAGAAAACTGTAAATCGTGAAATTCACGTTGAACCATTTGTGCCGTTTACGGTTCATTTATGCATCTAATGACCGGGCAAAAAGTGTTGTGGTTAGACATCGGGGCTAGCATGACAATCGCCCGCTACTTAATTAGCAATTAGCTGGATTAATGATCCATGCATTAGCCGGATGAAGGCATTAACATCACGTAAAAAGTTGACTAAAACGTGAGCGTTTGTGTAAGAGGGGACTTTGCCAAATATGGCGTTTTCCAGGTTCGCCTGCACGTGAATAGCGCAAGGGCGGTGAGTCACGCGCAACAGGTGGAAAACCGACGAAATAGAGCCGGACTTCGCGCGCGGTAAAGAACTCCGCGTGGGAGGCTCCCATGATCACGTCCTCTCCCCAGTCTTCAGCAGTCTTCTTCTCCTTTGATTATTTTGCTTGTTAAAAGGCCTGGAACAAACTGCGTCCTTTCCGCTCTGGTCGAGTTTGCAGCAAGCTATTATACTGTTTTTGTGCAAAAGGAGCACTTGAGGGGCAACCGGCGTAAAATAAAGAATTAAAACGGTAAAGAAAAACCAAAATTAAATGCGTGCCAGTATTTGACCCATTAAATTTTTGGCAGAAGTGATTAATTCCGTTATCTTATCTAAGAAGGCAGGCCCCGGTTGTTCAAAGGACGATAAAGTTATCCAGTGGGTAATTAGCTTCCAGAGGATAAGTGTTGTAAACAAAACAAACTACGCTAAAGAACAGATAATGATTGATCCGGAAGATAGCGTTTTTAACCCTTTGAACAACTAGGGTCAGGTCGTGAGAATCAGTGGGGACTGGTGGACCATGTCAAGAAAATGCGGGGCGGCAGGCAAAACTTGAGAAATGTGCTAAAAGCAATTTAAACGATTCCATTCCATAACGTACAGCAATACAGTACGACTGCGCTTCACCATACAATTTCCATAATTTCGATGCCATCGAAAATGGCGGAGGCTGACTAGGGCCATTAAAGGCGGGGTTCTACCTGAATTTGAATTAAATTTTGAGAGGTTTAGAGAAGGTATAAAAAGGCAACACTAACAAACAGAGCACCCCAGCTTGGTAGGAGGACTGTTTGGGTGTGCATATTCTAATTTTAAACTTCAAATTCTAATTTTTGAACTGCATTAAATCTTCAATATTTCTTATTTCTCAAAATTTTCCTTCTCCTTTAAGAAAAACCCCCTCCTCCCAAATATACTCAAAATCATCCAAAAATTTACAAAACACCACAAAACATTGATTGGTGTTTAGAGTGAAAGGTTTTGGCATTCCTTGAAACGCTGAGATAATTGAAATTATAAAATTTTGGAAAACTCTCAAAAGAAAAATCTATTCATTTTCAAATGCACAGGTCTGGCTGGCCAGTGCTGACAAATGGTACATCAGTTGCAACCGGACTAGAAGAACTAGTTTGAGTAAAGAGCACTCCAGAAAAGACCAAGGGAGTATGGCGGGGGGGGGGGGGGGGGAGTGAGGGATTAACAGCGGATGACGGAAGCATACACACATGCACACGTGGGCAGATATGTCCAGGATTGACCGCTAATGAGTCTTTATCACAAGCATCACAAAGTGTCCTCGTTAATAAAAGTTCACTAAAACACACATACATGTAATGCTGTCAAATACGAAGTAATATGGAAATGAAAAATAACCCAGTCAAATATGAAGTGGTAATTGAACAATACCTGCGTTCAATCCTGGACATAAGTGCACGTGGGCAGGTAAAGTAAGCTGTCGAGCCAAGTGGCTCATCAGATCGGAGCGTATCCCGGTTTCGGTTTCTTTTAGTGGCTAGGGATGCTTGTTAATCGCAGGGTTACCCCCAAAATTGAACTCGACAGTACCCATTGTCTTGCCCAAGCACACAACGAAGTGTCCAGGCCATGGCTTGGACATCGCCTTGCACATATTCATACACGAACATGGGATAAAAAGGTTTCACAATTTTCTTCCCAACTCTCTTCCAGGTCCCCATTCGTTTTACCATTGTCGCAACTCTACAAAAGTCTGTATAAAGGCACATAAAGGTACACATTTGAGTGCATAAACATACAGCCATAGGTAAAAAGTACATGTACCACGCGCTAACACGACAAACAGTAGAAATAACTGACATAAAAAAAAACAACACTGACAACCAGCCAGCAAAGCAGAGTTCAGGGGAATACCTACTATACGTTTTAACTGATTTTCACTTGCGTCAAAACCATTTCGCGTATCCTTTCGTTATATTACACTTAGCAACTGGTTAAGTTCAACCAAAACCAATTGACTCACTCGCACTCATTTTTCCCGCGCTTTGTTACAGTTGCTTTGTTACAAAGATTATGGTGACATACATCTAACATGTACACCATTGAAGCCTCACACCTTTTGGGGGCTTCTTGGCAGAGATCTTCACAGTGATCTTTCCCCCTTTCAAGGTATATTTTGTTAGATAAATGTGTGCATTATCAATGGGCTCCAAGCAATAATGGCCCAGTCATTTTTGTGTCATTTTTTTAAGCAATTGACATAGCTGTTTTGTTTTGAAGCCCAAACGTTAGCAGCCTAAAGCCAACTGTTTAGGAGCCAGCCAATGAGTCATTGGACAGATTAGATGGTAATGAAAATTCCATGTTTGTGCGCCCATCCAGGCTACCTGAACAAAAATTTAGTTGTCCGATGGTGTAACTTACATGTAAATGTCTCAGGCTACCAGGCACCCATTGGACAGCGCCCTCGAATTGATCTTCAACAATTAACAAAATACCCAAGATGCACACTACTTTAAAATTGTTTAATTTGATATTTTACTAAAACAATATATTTATGCCTGCAAATACTTCAAGAAACCAACCCAAAAGGGACTTCAAAGTAAAGTTTTACTGCAATGACAAATTGACAATAATATAATTATAAAAAATATGGGGCTTTTCATGGCCAGTGTAAACATAACAGGGTTAAGAATCCCAACTAGCAGGAGGCAGACAAGTTAGCTATTTACAAGTGCAGCTGAGGAGTTGAACTTGGGTCAACCAAGAACAACAACAGCTAGTGGTCAGAACGGGACTTGAACCCATGACTTACGGCTCTAACAACTCGGCCAAACTTCCTCCTCCCAAATGTGCTCTTTCTTAAAATCCCAGGCTTTCTTTTCTCAACTACTTAAGTTGAGTACATAACCCCCACGATCTCTCATTTGTTGTTATCTTTCTCTGCAGTTCAAACATATGATATTTCATATACAATGTATTCACATTTGCATCAATCATCATCTTCACAAACTCACAAAGTGACCAGCTCCCAATTGGCTTGATAGCTCAGTTGATAAAGCACTGCACCAGCATTCAAATTCTGTTCAAACCTGAATTTTTCAGGCTTTCTTTTTAACTGCATACATTGAGGACATAACTGCAATGAAACCTCAAATGATGATCTTTCACAGCAGTTCAGATAACTATATGATATTTCATATATTCACATTTTGCATCTATCTTCACCTTCTACAGGTTTATCATGAACTCAAAAAGTGACCAACTCCCAGTTCTGGTATCACAAAGGTCATGAGAGCAAACTCCGTCCAAGCCTGAATTTTTCAGGCTTTCTTTTCTCAACTTTTATAACTGCGATGATCTCTCGTTCGGTGTTAATAATACTACCATTAGGTAATTAACAAGAATTGCAATGAGGCCTTATAATTGCCAGAACGGCTCTTATTGGAGTTCTCAGCGGTTTGACATACAAACGAGGCTAACAGGTCATTGTACATTGTGTTGTCCGATGTTTTGACCCTTTTGCCTCGTTCGTGTGCTGTCTTTACAAAAGAATATATTATTGCAGGCTCAACTTCAATAAGAGCTATTTATATAAAACAAGTAGAGAATAATCAATACAGTGTTTTAACATAAATACAACTACGTACGTTGTTAAGTTGTACAATAACTGTAGCGCAAGAACTGTAAATGATTCTTGAAAGTAGTTTTTTGTGTGGTTTATGCATTAAAAATAACAATAAAGAATAATAAAATTAATTAGTGAAAGGAATAGCACCTTCATAAAATTTCAATTCCAAAATTTGTTTTATTAATACAGTATATACTGTAAGTACTTTTTCAGCTAAGGTACATTTAGTAAACCTTTTGTACAGGCATTGTACAAAAGTAGGAGTTAGTCAAACAAGAAGACACAAAATCCCATCACTGACAACAACTACTTACTCAACAGCTCTACTGATAGGAAACTCTTGCATACAAGTTGTGACGCCTTAAATTACATGGCCTTAATGCACATTTTGCTGCAGTGGCAGGCACCTAGGGCATCCTCCTGTGATAAAGGAAGTAAAATATACAAGACTACTGTAAGTGCAAAAACAATACAAGTTCATGCATTTGAAAAGTTATTTAAAGTTAAAACTACTGCATGTAACTGTATGACTTATTAAAAGTCGTCATATTGGACCCTGTACATGTATGTATACTAAATGCTTACTAAAGCTGTAGAAGTCTGCAATCAAGCCCACTGGCCCATCAGGCTGACCACATAAAGAGTAATGCAAACTTAAAACCAATGGTTTAGTTGTTGTAAACTAACCTACTAGTGCACTGAACCTGTCATGTACAAGGTTTGTTTTATAATTGAAGAACTCTGGCAGGATTTCTGAAATTCTGCCCTCGCATGTTTAGTTGATTGACATCAGAAAAAACACTCAAAACTTATTGCCATTACAATCTGCTATTACAATGTACATGTATATCCCTTCACCAAATCACAGTGCCGTAGCAAGGGGAGGGGCTGGGGGGGCCCGTGCCCCCCAGTTTTTTTTTTCCAAAAAGTAAAAACAGACCTGTATAAAATGTTGAAAATAAAATTTTATCTCCCGAGAGGTTTGAAACAATAACATTTGTACTTCTTTTCATTTTTTAACATACATAGGGTGATGCACAACAATATTAAACAGCCAAATACTAAAACAAACGAGAAATTGTGACAACAATGTCTTGTCTTGTCTTGACGTGTCTAGACATCTAGATGCCTCGTTCTCTCCTCATTCTAGGATTTCTGTCTGTTTATTCTTTCTTGTTGTTTGTGGGGACAACCAGCGGTGCAAGCACCTGTTTGGGAAGTTTTCAAAAAACGACCTGCCTGTCTTCGTTTGCCTCTAAGGGGGTGATTACATGGTGAATTTCAGCCCGGTTAGCCGGGCTGAGATTTCAGCCTGCGTTCTGAAAGCCTGCGTTCTAAAAGCCTGCGTTCTGAAAGCCTGCGTTCCTCTAAAATGAACGTGAAGATTACATGGAGAAGGTTTGGCCCCGGGCTTGAGTATGAGTATGAGCATGAAAATCCTAGCCCGGTTTGTGAAACCGGGCTAGGATTTTAAGCCAGGGCAAATGGGCTGAAAAATCCACAAAAATCGGAATGGAATGCCAGCCCGGGCTGAAAAGGCAACGTGAGCATGCGCAGCGAGGTTGTTTTCTATGGTTTAGATTTCAGCCCGGGTTGAAATTTGTCATGTAATCGCAACAATATTTCAGCCCACCCCACCGGGTAATCACACCCTAAGGCAACTCAGACAGTTTAATAACTACGAACTTACTATGATGACTCTGAAGGGTGAAACATTTGCTGGTTCCAAGACACAGAGACAGTCGCTTTTCTATTTTCTAATTGATGTTGTTGTATTCTCAATGTGCATTGGTTTGCTGAGACAGTGTAAGAAGTAAATAGTTCGCAATATGCGTAAATCACAAATAGCTCTTGGAGAACGCTGGAAATAGCATTTCCAAGCCTCTAGATTTCAAAATTTTCTGCAGGGGCATTCCCCCAGACCCCCGAGCAGCTTGCGCCTCTGGCGCTCGCGTGCCCACCCACTTATTTTACCCTTGCTACGGCACTTAATCACTACGTATGCAGACTGATTTCATGTACATTTGTATTCAAGTATGTACAACCACATGAGAAGTAAAATATTCCTGTGATAGTGCTCTTTCAAGAAAAATAAGAATCTGATGGAAGTACACGTGCAAAGACCCACATTCCAAAATAAATCTCCCGGAGAGTGACCCATTAACTGATGGGAATAGCCTGAAAGGTAAGACTCAAACCACAAAAGCACCTTCCCGCGAATGTGGAAGGAGTGTTCCATGCCACAGCAACCTACATGCAAGTGCACTGTGTTCAACAGCGTTGAAAGCAGCACTAAACATTAAGAGTGTAGCACAAGTACAGCAAGATAACTTGCTGCTTATCCATAATTATTCCTTAGTACAGCAGTTTCGGTGTTGTGGTGATAGCAGAAAACTGATTGACACACTGGGAACAGGTTGTTTGAGGACAAATGCTTTTGTAATACATTTTGTAATATATTTATAAATTATAATGTTCCCTGCAACATCTGCAAGGCTGTGCTCAAAGAAAATTTTTTGGGATCCCTCCAGGCGCCCAGCCATGCCAGCTATGGTGCCCAGCCCTCCAGGCTGGTCGCCCAAAATAATTAATTTCCAATTAATCAATTAATATTAATGAATTAATTAATTAAAAATTGAATTATCTAATAACATTAATTAATTAGTGATAACTAATTGGCCCTCAAATAAAGAAAGTCTTTCATAGTTAGTTAGGCATTTATCCTATTTACAGATGCCAAATATAAAAGGATTACATGACAGTTTTGTAATACTGCTGTCAGAAGTCCACAAAGACAAAATTTACACATTTTTTAGTTTAAGTACGGCAGTTTATTGCATTCGATAGAACACATTTGTAATCCCGTATTGGAAGGAAATCGAGTTTTCCTGTGAATCTGGGGACACCACCAAAATTTATCAGGGACGAATGACGTCATGTCCACGCTTGTCGCGTAGCTTTCTTTTTGTTTTGGATTCCCTTCTAGTGTTTTTCAATTTTGTCAAACTTTTTTCGTATTTGTATTAGTTTATTTGGGCTATCACTGGCAAAGATGATTGAAGCTACTTATCAGAATATCAGAAGCCTGCCTACTGCTGGTGTTTTTTCTTGGAAACAGATGCTGCAATTCACCCAAACCTACACACTGACTAATCTTTGATTACCACTAGTATATATGTTGTGGTTTAATTTTATCTTTGGTTAAAAATTTTTTAAACCAGTTTGATTTTCGTTTCTCATTGTCTTATGTTGATTAGCATAATCTGAAACAAAGAGAAATTAACATCAAACTGGTTTAAAAAAATTTAAACCAAGGATAAATTTAAACCACAACATATAAAAATATATAGAAAAACACAGTAAGTTTTCCCTCTATCCTTCTGATAATTTAGGTAACAATCTCCTTTAACTGCTGTCCGTACCACTGAGGACCCGTGTTAAATGCATAGGCCATATTACGGATGTCACGCA
>OX393562.1:18567740-18675240 GCA_947652115.1 Blastomussa wellsi | reverse complement strand
AATCACCTTCCAAGTTTTCCAGCTGAAAGCCTAACAGGCAGTCCATTTTTAGTGCAGAAATGCACTTTTGTAAAGGTTAATGGTCTGTAGTGTGCTAATCCCCCAATTCGCTAAAGCACTATGATGTAAACTTTGAAATAATTCATGTTTATAGTCAATTAATTAATTTGTTAAATTGATTTTTTCAAGCAGTTGTTCCTCTAAATACTGTAATATTCACTAAATATTTAGCACTAAAAATGCTCCAAAATCACTTGCCTAAACCTTCTTAAACAATCCTTTAGCAGCTGTTCTAGATCTGTTATTAAGAAGGCCCCCTTTACGCACCAGTCGTGCAAACTACCTGGCATGTTACTCTGAAATGACGACAAATTAAGCACCAGAAAATGTAATGTGTGTCAAGCCACATATCATTAATCCTGTTGAAAATCAAATTTCAGGTTTTGGATTGAAATTAATTCATTTTGTATATTGCAGGTTTTTTATATCTGTCACTGAATTCAGATTTTGAGATTTGAACTGAAATGGTTTAGAATGTTACTTCATTTTTCCTTTTTTTCTGAATAGAATGCTAGACAGAATGCTTTGATCACACATGCACACATCAATGGTGTTCATGGAGCCATCTTACAAGCTGAGGCAGTGTTTAAAGCTTTGTCTCTGGAGCCACCAAACCTGGACACGGACAAATTCATTGATCAGCTCATTGAACTGGCAGAAGAACTTGAGAAAGAGAAAGAAACATCCAATGAGAGAAAAGAAGATAAGTAAGCACATCAAATCTGCCAACTTTCATAATATGACAACATATTAGGGAGATGATCAAAACTATTGTATTCTCACTCGATCCATAGTCTAAACGGAGGTAGTGGTCTTCCTGTGCACCCCCATCTTCATTATCAACTTAAAAATTTGATATTTTGACTAGGAGATTGGGATATTAGGATAGGTTTTGGGGTAGATTGGGATGGAGCTAACCTCTCTGATCTACACTGTTCCCCCTACCTGAGAACTGCTGCTGTCCATGGACTGCAATCTCAGGCATACTGTACCAATTTCGCTCACCTCGCTTTAAAATCTGGACTTAAATATTTTGTTAAAAAGCCTTGCTAATGTTACAAAAAATTAATCATTCAGTGAAACAAAATACATGTCATTGGGAACAATCAGAGGTCTCCCAACAGGAGTTGGCCATCAGCATACTGGTTAGAGACTATACCAACGGTCTGCGACAGGCTCACAAAGGCTGCTTTACATTCAAATGTTGCACGCCTGCTGCAAAGACTATATATAGTTTTGTTTGATGGGTGAGATTATTTCTGAAAAAAGGGGCAGAGCTCAGAAAATTTTGCCTGGAAGTTGATATTCTCCTCATAGGTTACAGATTACCTGCACATGTATGATGTCTTATCTGCAGCATCTTTCTCCGCATTTTTCATGCTAAAGATTTATTATTCAGACATTTTGTAGTGTGCATCTACCAAAGGTGACACCTATCTGTTTCTATGCAGTACATGCAGCTACAAAACGCGTACACTGTGTTGTTAATTTAACCATTTTCAATTTTATGGTATGTTTCTTTTCTTAGTGGACACAGTGGCAGTCATTTACACCCGAAGGAATTTGTATCTTATGTTGAGAAAATCAAACAGATGAAGGAATTACTTAGTAAAGGCGATGAACTGGAAACCAAGACTGTTGTGGAAACTTTCGGCAATGGGATAAAAGCTGAGGAAGCTGTGCCTGCTGCAATCTTTTCGTTTCTTCACAAAGGCAAAGTGTCATTTGATGACTCGATAAACTATGCCATCTCCTTAGGAGGCGATACTGACACAATCGCCAGCATGACAGGGGCGATAAGTGGAGCTTACTGGGGAGTGGACAAGATTCCTGAATTGTGGACGAGAAAATGTGAGGGCGTGAAAGATGCGATAGAGTTTGCAAATAAAATTTTCGAACTACACGAGCAAAGAAAGGGTGCTGACAACAAGGAAGACAGCTGCTGAGTGATTTCTCCATCAATGCATTGACAAGCAGATAAGAGTAAAGAGAAAACATCATCTATTAAAAAATAACTGAGCTACTACGCACACTGTCCTTGGCCACTGGGTGTGTTAAATAAGAGTATGTAGGCACGGCTGTGACGTTTTAATTTCGTGAATATTTTTTAGAAATCTTTAGAAAGCAATTTTGTATTTTTCGCAGTAGTGGTCAATTTCTCAAAAGTTATAGACCCTTTTCATAAATGACTGCCAATTTAATATTTGTATGCATTTACATTAGCCTCACTAACCTTGTTTTCGAGTTGGTAATTCAAAAGAATTTTTACTCTTAAACGAGTTTAGTGAGGGTAATTTAAAAGCATACAAAAGAATGCAAACTTTGAACTGCATCTCGGCGGTTTGCTTAACTTTCTCAAATTCTCCCAACTCCCTCGAGTTTAGATTAGGCTATGAAAACATAGAAAACAATTCTATTAGTTAACTATAGAATGTTGTCTTGATGTGCAACCAACTTCTCCTAACTAATGTTAAAAGAAGTGTATGTAAGCCAGCAAGGAGAAAATGGTTTCAGAAATCTGATTTTGTGTACCAAGAGTTTCCTTATTGACCCCTAATTCAGTCATATTGGTCTAGACAAGTGTTCATCCAGCGTTTCATTTAGTTTGTGAAACAAATTTGTACCACGACTAAGAACATTAAGGTAGATAGTGTCTGTAGCATATGATGGCCGGTTCCCCCGCTAAACCGGATATTTTTCTCTGTCCCCCCCCCCCCCGCCTCGTAGACCGAAAATTTTTTAAATGACCCCCCCCCCCCCAAAAAAAAAAATGGAAAGCAAAGCCGAAAAGAATGATCAGGTAAAGTTTAACTTATCAAGCTTAACACAAAAACTGCAGTTTCAAAAAGTTCTTTTTGTTACCTATGGGACATGTCCTTCGCATACTGTGACTGTATTTTCAAGCAAATAAGTATCCCAGCTAGGGGGGTTTGGAGGCATTCTCCCCAGGGAAAATTTACAACTTCAGAAACGCTATTTTATGCCAATCTGGCAGACATTTTGTAATATTTGTAGATTCATTTACTGCAGTTTAAAGTGAAAATAGTAGAAATAATTTTTAAATATTTACGTGTGCGCTGGCCATGGTAAGCTGTCTTTTCTTTTGATAAACAAGGTGCTGTTTGTTATTGGGAGTGAATTTTATCAAGTGGTTTTGAGTTGATGATGTTCCACCCATTACAAACTAGGCATGCTCCCCCGGGAAAATTTTCATTGTTAGAACCGCATAAATGCAATATTAGGGCATTTTGGTAGGACATTTGGCCCCATCATAGATGCTGTCATTACAACATTTTAGGGTAATTTTTGGAGTGACCCCCCTCCCCCCCTTACAGACAATATTTTTTTGGCTGGCCCCCCTTTAAGGCCATTTTTTGCATTCCCCCCCCCCCCCCTCAATCCCACCAGCCACCCCTACCTCATAAAAAAATGAACGGTCCCTTATCTGTGATCTTACAGAAGAGTTTTCAAAAATGGTTTCCGCCCGTGCATCTTTCCAAATTTGGTCAAAACGGGAAGGAGTGCGAATTAGGGGAGTGGGACGTCAGGTAGAAAAGATGAGGGAAAGGTGAAACTTGTTATTATTACCGGCATTCAAAATGTTTTCAGATGTGGAAGCTCTCGTAATTAAAATGTGGTAACGGTGACGTATTATCACTGCTTACGAAAGAGATACATATCAAAAATTCATAAAATTTTCACCGTACAGGGCATAAGTGTCAATCACAACCATTGCCACAGACAGCAAAATGTAAACTAGTAATGAAAGAAATTATAAATTCCTCTAAGCCAGAAAAGAAGACAAAATGCGGTGCAAACATGACGACAAACACATGCAAAATCTTGAAGACATTTTTAATTAGACGGTCTACAAATGCAGCTGCCACGCAGGCTATGAGAGCTCTATAATTTGGTTTTATCAACTGGGTTGATAATGTCAATTGGCCACCGTAAAGAGATTCAATTGCTGACGTTTCGAGCGTTAGCCCTTCGTCGGAGCGAATCAAGGAATTGTGGGCCGTGTGTTTTTTATAAGGAATACACCGTACCCTTCTTTCTCAAATCGAATTGCCTTCCCCTACCTAGCCTATTTTTCAGAGATTGTAGCTATTTATTGTATGATATCAACAGACAGACAGCACCAGTTAGTATACTCAATCAGTTCGTTAAAACAAGTCAGATTCATAACTACAGAACAAGATCTGTCTCTAGCGACTCGTTTTACGTTAAGTTTTCTAGAATCGATAAAATGTACGCCTTTTTCTCGAGAATCGGCGCCCAAATTTGGAACTCTATTCCTCATTCGATTAAACTACTTAAACGTTCGCCCTTTCGTAAAAAGATAAAGGAATTGTTACTAAATTTCTTGCGGTCTGAAGATGATTATGTCGAAGTCTCCCGTCTTATTAAGTTATTTAATACTTTAGGTTAGCCTCTTTTCGTATAAATCTTAATATATTTGTTTTTGTTTTATGTTAGTCTATTCTATGTATTGTATAGTAGTGTTTTCTCTGTTATTTAGTCCATCTATTGTTTAATTATATAGAGTATAATAAGTGCGCTAACATAAAGATGTGAAAAGTAATTAAGTCTTTTGATGATAGCGAAACCAGAGCTTAATTGTCAAAAGTGTTTGTTGCTAGGACGGAAAAGTTCCAACTAAAATTACACTAATTTAAAAAGTACCGAACGAAATTAAAACTAGTGAAATTAAAACGAGTGTTAACGAGCGGTTTTCTGCCGCTCGATCACACCTTTTACAAATTAAGCAACTAATCATTAATTAAACAACTAGATGTGTCAGCAACTGCATTCATACTTAAAACGCGATGAGTCAGCAACCAACAGGTTGTTAATAAATCCTATTGAAGTAAACAGCGGCGTGAGTTCGGCGCGGAAGTTATTTAGTAAAGTAATCGAAATTCAAAAACTAAATTAACTACTGACAAAATGTAACACTTTTTAGAAATGCGACAACTGCGGAACTCTTTTACTTGTAAAAGTAATTCAGCACCGGTAAATTAACCAAACAGCAATTATTACTAAAACTCAACAACACAACACTTTCGGAAGTAAAAAGAACAAACTATTATTTTAAGGCACCCGTCTTCGTAATTTTGTATACGGCATTCTCCGTAACACTTGCCAAGACTAAACTGCTCAAACCTCTCCCCTTCACAGCGGTACACTGAAACCTATTTAACGTATATAATTTTCTTATTGGAGTAGCCGGAACGCCCCCTTTCCCCACCCCACCACCACTTCCACCACCGCGGGGGGATTGCTAGCAAGTACAAGACCAGACTCAGAAGTGCATTCCAAACAAGTGATCAACCCGGAACTTTTAAATGCGCTCGCGCACGATGCAAAACATGCCCTTTCATTCACAACGTTGACAAAATATCGGGACCAAAGCGATCTATCAAGATCACTGATAATTTCACCTGTACCTCAGCCAATGCCATCTACTGCATAACTTGCACTCTTTGCAAAAAGTTATACATCGGCGAAACAGGTAGACGACTAGGCGACCGATTCCGAGAACACCTTCGCGATGTAGAGAAAGACGACAAAAATGCATCGAAACCGGTCGCGAGACACTTCAATCTCCCAAATCATTCTAAGCAACATATGGCAGTCTGCGGCCTTTCCCTTCACCAAGGAAACACGGAAAGCCGTAAAACTCTAGAACAAAAATTTATTTTTCAAATCGGCATCAACGAACGCTTTTCATTCAACTAATTTATTCCGTTGTTTTCACGTTACCAGGCACCAGCCAATAACGAAACAACAACAACAACAACAAAATTTTATTGGTTAGAAATATAAGTAATTACATTAGTTTCCCCCCGCAAATAGCTTACAAACTAATCGAGGCGGCGAGATCTAAAGACATTTTACAAATACAAGGTTTATATAACAATTATTCCATGAGCCCGCGTTGGATATGAAGCGTAGCGCGAGTTGGTTATAATCACTTCATATCCAACAAGGCGCACTATATGACGTAAAATTCCATATGACGTAAAATTCCGACTATTGGCTCATAGTCGGAGTTTTTTAGCCAATCAAAAAGCTATAAATGCAATAGTCGGAGCTGAGAATATACTAATTAAGCAATAGACCACAAGTTACTATGGTTTATAGGCTGACAGACCACGCGGGATGTTGGTAGAAAACGAGAAGAATTTGTAAATCACAAGCCGCAGGCGAGTAATTTACAAATTCTTTGAGTGTTCTACCAACATCCCAAGTGGTTTATCAGCCTATAAACCATAGTAACTTGTGGTTTATTGCTTTTATATAATAATTCAGAAAATGTGCGATTTTTCCATGAGTTTACTGGCACAATAAACCATAGCTGATTGACCAATCATAGCATGTGCATTGATTTGGTTATCATATAACTTAACAATAGTCGCGTGTTCAAATCGTAAATAAGCACGTTTGAAACTGGGAAAATTTTCCGGGAAATGCGAAGTAATGGAGTTAAAATTTCGGGAATTTTGAGATTTGCGGGAGGGGGGGGGGAGGTATTTTCTCCCAAATATTTGGTACGATATTCCAGATTTTATGGACGACTTTTTTTTTACACACGGTACTGCTCAAACAGCGTTTGTCAGAGCTGTCACCCCCCGTACTAGAATTCCTGAACGAATTGGAATTTAGAAGCGTTTTTGGTGGAGGGAAGAAAACCGGAGAACACGGAGTAAACCCCTCAGCTAGGAGAGAACCAACAACAAACTCAACCCACATATGACGCCAGGTTCGGGAATCGAGCCCGGGGGGCCACATTGGTGGTAGGCGAGCTTGTGCCATCCCTGTTAAAAGTACAGAATAGTACAAAACTAACGTCTACCCCACTAAATCGAAGAAGAATACTGACCGACAATGAGGACTTTCTTTTAAAACTGGCATTGGAAATCTTGTCGGTATGGCATGAATCGGAAAACGAAGAGCTTGAACTTGGCATGTTCAGCATTAGCCTCTAGGGCTTAAGAAACATTTTAGGGTTGGACAGAGCAACTGAAAACAATTTTTGTATATGGGATATTTGTTTACGGAGAAATAAAAACGAAGACTTTTGAAATTGAACCTGTATATATTTAAAACAATACATTTTGGTCTTGTTAGCCCTATGATTAAAAATTAAAAAAAGAAAGGAGGTGACCTTAGCAACGATTTTAATGACGAACACCTGCAGCATCAGCTGAAAAACAAACCAGTTTAATTTTTTTCTCGGCCAGGTGCTTAGCGTTCTAACTGAATCAACGTTATCGGCAGCAGCAAACATCTTTCCGGCTCAGTGTTAATTTTGATTCCCTTGAAAAACTTCAGTAAAGATAAGCAAGGGGAACAAGGTGCGGTGGTTTTAAAACAGTTTAAAATCGATCGTATTCCGAATCAAGAGATCCTGGTACGAGCCATGGAGTCGTTGAACTAATTGTGTTGCTAACTCTAACAAAGGCTTCTCTCGGCCTGACCCAGGAATATGTATGTTGTGGTTTAGATGTATCTTTGGTTTAAATTTTTCAAACCAGTTTGATTTTGATTTCCCTTTTCAGATTATGGTAATGAATACGAGACGACTCTGAAAACTCAAAGTCAACCTCGTTTGAAAAATTTTGAACCAAAGGAAAATTCAAAACAAAACAGATACACCCTTAGAATAGCGGAAAATGGCCTTCGATGGACAAGCATCCCAAGATCGATGAGCCACCTCAGTTGCGCTTTAATTTCCCGGCGGACCAGAACCGATGTTGACACAATTGCTCTAAACAAAGAGAACAAGCAATTATGAAAACCGCCACATATACAACATTAACATGCACTTGTATGTGCAGTTAACAACAGCAAGATTCTGATCATTGTTCCTACGCTTGACATGAATAATCACTTCCTTTCGAAATTTTTCATGTCTCTAGATAAAAAGGCGCAATTGAAAATGGATTCTTACTTTGCACCTTTGATAGTTTTTAGCCTCTTTTTACTGGATGGCAGTTTGGTTTAATTGTGCACGTGGCGCAATCAACAATACAAATTATCTGATGAAGTCAATCCTATTCAATTACCGTTTCAGCTTTCTGGTTCGACAAGAACAACTTGAAAGCCAAAGCTCATATCAGATAAGGCTTATCAGATAACAGCCCAATTCTAGCACGCGCCTGTATGTGCGTTGCGTTAAAATGTGATTCCTTCTTGTGCTAAATTGACTTATTTCTTCGAGAGATGAGACTAATATCAAAGCATTGAGGGACCGACAAGAAGGATGCGAGGTAACGTAATTTATCATTTTATTTCTGGATGGATGCTTTGCGCAGTATAGTTCTCGACGAACCGGCCTGGACGGGTTTCCAGCAAATCTTATGTGGACACAAGAATACTTGAATTGATATATACTCGCTTTCAGAAAAAAAAACGACGAAACAGCCTAACAGGTCGATATTGGGATTGAAAAACATTGCAAGAAAGTTTGACAGCTATCAAACTGCAATCCTTCACAATTACACCTCCACAAAAGATGGGTGTTTTTTCATCTGCTAATCCCTTTCTTACTTGAATTTTAACAAACCGTTAAGATAACCGCATAAATCCAGTTAGTATTGACAACTGGGTACGAAACGATCTATCATTCGATCTATCCCGGTGCCTTCTTTTCAAAACTACAAGTTTTCCTTTGTTTAAAACGCTTGTCTAAAAACAGACAACTCGTTTTGAGCTCTTCTTTGTTTTGAACTGAGATCAAGCCCCGAGGCGGTGCATTCACTTGAAATGTCAAAAACCGACACGGCTTATCAAAAGTGTGAATCGTGTTGAAACTTTTTTTAAAATGGTGATATGGTAGGCCATGGAGTAAGAACATTTCTAGCTATCCTGGAATAAAACTTTTTAGAGCTGTAACCATGATCAAACTATGTTGACGCGCGTGCTTCATCGTACAGACATTTCGATCAATTGGACAAACTAATTTCTGAACAAATGCTAATATCAAAGCAAGTTGTTGATGGCCAGTGTCTTCTGCAATTCAAGCGATGACAGTTGCTGTCGAATTATAGCAAGTTCTACATTACACATAGCTTTGGTAAAACTAGGAAAAAATAGGGATATGTCGCAATAGTTCGAGTAGTTTCCTCGACATTTTATATCCTTGATCCACTGGGCGCGTTTTGACTCTTATTTATAATAATGAAGCAGAGGCCTATCGTAATGATGATAGGCTTCCGGTATGAATTTTGGATAAATTACTTTTTCGCTCTTTGGGGGACTGAAAACAAGTGAAAACAATCCTGATGAACCAAGGAAAGATATCTTCAACCAATATTGCAACTCGAAAATATTGCTGGCACGCAACAGTGAGCCCTCGAGACCGCTATTTTGAATGTGAGAATTTGATCCGTGCAAATCGTTTCTGCCGTGAACTTTTGATAAGAGCAGGTACACAGGCAATTCTAGCGAAACTCCTGCTTAAAAGTCATAAAGTCTAATAATAATAATAGCGCTGGTTGCTAATGGAAAACATGGTGGGAGGTACATAAACATGATGTGAAGTTTAATCACGGTTACTCTCGTAATGACTAATGAATGCCAATCGTGGTAGGCAGGAAGCCAGCCTCCGGTTTCCAGACAGACAGACAGACAGACATGTTTTATTTGGAGTCTTATACAATAAATAGTATATCGATTATGGGATTCCAAATAACTAAAAATTACAAACAACAAAAATATATATGGCTAATAAATTATTAATTAATTAAGTCCTAGAGTATTTACTTTTTGCCGCCTTCCCCTTTCCTTTTTTCAAAGCGGTTTCCATGCTGCCATGTTTTTTCTCTCTTCCTCGACATGCGCACCCTAGTCAGTTTTCAGTTTCCACAAGAGAAATTGAGGGTTCCCTGGTTCTCTTGGTTGCCAGCGTTTGCTAAAATTTAATTAACTATCTAGGCTGCGTGCCCGGAGTGAATGCTATGGTTTTCATATGTTTGTAACCGGGGGGTACCTGACCCATGTTTGGGTATAGCGGTACCGCTGGAGGTCCGAAACACTTACCCTGTTTAGGACCAAGGAAACCGTTTTTTATACTATAGCGCTAATATCTAGTCCTGAAAATGATCTTATGTTGACCAACCAATAGCGAAGCTCCATCTTTCTGTATATAAACCACACACGACCCACAATTCCTCGATTCGCTCCGACGAAGGGCTAACGCTCAAAACGTCAACTCTCGAATTTCTTTACGGTGGTCAATTCACATTATCCACCCAGTTGATAAAACCAAATTATAATGTTGACTGATGACCGGCTAAATAAATACTGATGAACATTTCTGATTTCGAATATGCTTTAACGAACGTCTTGAAACCATATCCTGTACAGGATAGACTCCTAAATATCCATTCCATGATTAGGACAGATTCGTTTGAATTATATACCTTGTTCAGGATTGAGGGGTCAAAAACCATACCCTATCCAGCGGCACGTCCCAGTATGGCACATACAAGAGAGTACCCCAGGGGGTTAATAAACTTCCATTATGTCTTTGACGTTTCAGAGCAATCTAAACATGTTGTGAAGGTGAACAGTGAGTGAAATTGAGATCCTGCGGGGGGGTAGGCTTAGCGGTTGTTTCTCCTTGATGATGATGTTTAAATGCTCAGGACGGGGCTAAAAGGATAGGGTATTAGCCGGAGAAGTTTAAAAACTGATAAATATGGGATTTGATGGAGACTGACCGCTATACGTTTCAGTCGGAAATTCGGACACCAGATAGTCGTAGTCAGAGTCTTCGTGTGGAAGAGGGAAGCCGGTTATCTATTTTATGCTGGTAAGTGAAATAAGGTAAAGCTTCGTGCCAAGTGACCAAAGGCTTCCGGAGCTTATCCTGGTTTCTGTAGCATTAAGCAGCTAGGAATATTTCTACTTCCCGATGCCAGTCTATCAAATGGTTACCCCCAAGCATTATTTCGCCGGCACCCATTTATATACCTGGGTGAAGAGAGGCACTGTAAGAGTAAAGTTGCCCAAGAACTCATCGCAGTGCCCCGGCCAGGACTCAAACCCCGGACCGTCCGATCCAGAGTCCAGTACACTAACCATTAGACCACCGCGCCTCCCACAAGAGAAATATGAAAAATGCTAATTTATTTCAGAAATTTGTGTCGCTAACTGAGTTTTGACACTCTTATTCTTCATCAGTTGTTTTCTCATCATGTTTCTCACCGCATTGCGTCTTTCATGTCTACTGATTTTTAACATTTATTTCTTTTTCTATTCATGGTCTCTTATCATATTTAACTCCTTCATTTACTTTCATCGCATTTCAGGCAAATTCAACATTACACCCCGCACGCACACTATTCACTACGCGGGCCAGAATTTGCTCGAATACGACTCGGCACACGCCTGGTATACTGAAATTTTCCGACGTATTCTAGTACGCCTGATTCCAAATACACTTGGGATATCCTATTAGGATCCGGCCTGTTTTTCCATATTCAAATTGAACACGCCGGGTGTGCATCACGTATTCAAATCGAATACTCCAGGTGTACTTCATGTATAGCGTACGCCTTGAATACTGTAGGATTCTACGGCATCACACTGACATATTCGTGGCTATAATACTCTAGAATATTTTTCATTTGGCGCAGTGATTCTATTTTTAATTAACTAAATTGGAGCTCAGGAGAAAGTAGGTTATCGAAAATACATTCCTGTGTGATTTTTTGGGCATGTTTGGGAGTTTACCTCATAGGTAAGGATTAACAAACTTAAAAATCCAGTTAGTTGGTGGACAATAAAAGTACTTCCAGCATGGGGTACTCGTGTGGGGTTCAATTGTCTGTTGGTGTTCCAAAATTAAAGTAATTTTCCGTCTTCAAACGCTTACAATTTCATTCAAATTCAACAGGTGTAGCAAAAATAGGAAAGCTAAGACTTGCTCAACTGTCATCACGTCATCACGTTTCCGACCCTGTTTGGCAAAAATAAAATAAATGCTCCCAGCATTTGGCTTTTACTAAAGAAATGTTTAGAAAAACTGAACTTGACGGAACATTGGCCCGGGGGCCTGAAAAACTGCCCAGTTCTACCTGGAATGAACGAAGGGACATACATGTAATGCTACGAACGGTTTCTAGAGAAGCCTTCGTTGATGTAAACGATACAGCAATTCCGGAGAAACAGCTTTTATCGCAGACGTGCCAGCCCTGGTAAATATTCCACGGACTGTTTGATGCAAAATCTTCCACTGGGGTTTTCGGGGAAAATTTCGTAACAAATAGGGAACAAATATACAGCTTTACTGCGTTTGAAAAGTCTTTCGAAAGATATGTTAAAATTCCCCTTTGACCCGCCTGCCAGCCGGCTAATTTTTCGAGATGTTTTATTCTCTGCACCTTGCTTCAAGCGGCTTCGTAAACGGGCAACGAGTATAGTAAAAAGCGTGATAAAATTAAGCAGATATTTAGTGTTTACGACGAGAGCAATATACTGAATAATAATAATAATAGTAATAATTGAAAATTCGTGATCAAATAAATATTTCATTTTAAATTGCCCCTGAAACGAAATTTTCGTATCCTTATTTGTTCGCTCAACTTATAGTTTCATACATGCTTTTGAAAATACTAAACGGTAAGTGCTCAAATTTACCGCCGAAATTAGCTTTTGGGGGCAGTAGGGATAGTGTCCGAGCCCTCTAACTATTCTTGGCTTCCTTGGAGCTCTGAGTATTCATAAAGACGAAATTTGAGGGCTTAAAACATCGGCGACTTCTGCCATTCTCGTGTACGAGAGCAAGGTTGTTTTGGCTGCGCCAAGATGGCCGCCAAATTGGGGCCAACAAGCCAATTTCAAGTGACTGTCTTAAACCATTAGCGAAAAAACCTTGACCGCGCTTTTATGCAAGGTTCAAACTTTATCCTTATGGGAAAACCTCAGATACGAAAATTTAATTTCAGTGGCACGTTAATATATTTATATTTTATGTTCAGAGAGCTCTTGTAATACGAGAAGCATATATATAGTAAAACAGCAGAAGATAACATCGAATGTTGGCAGTACACCGTGTACCATGTTTAAACCTCACTTAACGTGCCTTATATAAAAAAATATCTTTGTGGACATAACCTGACGCGAAATTGAACAATGAAATTGCAAAGCCTAGGAAACGAAACGCAGTGCTAAACTCTTAAAATTAGCCTCTAAGAACATGTCAGCTGCTCCTCGTTTGACGTTGTCAATCAAAAGAATCCTAATGATACCGGAACTTTGTAAAAGGGTAGGTCAAAAATTAGCAAGTAGGCCGCCATTTTACCATTGTGCTCAAAACAGTCACGACCGAGCGATTTGAAAAACAAACTCTTGAATTGTTCGGCATTTTGCAAAGTTTAATTTAGTCTGATTCCGGTGGATAAGCTTTCGTTTCCTAAGCTTTTTTTCGGCGCTAGGGAATTGCGGGTTTGTTTTAGAGTTATGAAAAGTTATACCTCGTCCGACCGGAATCCAAATCCGTGTGGACATTTTTTCCTAAACTCCTTAGCGACTCAGAAAGCCATAAAAATTAAACTATGCGGATTACGAGTTCGAGCTTAATGTCAACACATCAACTCTAGATGACTTATCTCCGAGTGTGCCTTTCAATTCAGAGTAATGTGTCACTCTTCATACAATGGATTACTCGCTCATTCACGAAAGCTTTTTCTTGTTCGATTAAAAGACCAAATGAGCCCGATTCGGCGTAAAAAAACGCTGCAAGTCTTGTTGGCAATTGTGCGATATTTCCTGTGGAATAACTTACAAAAGTTGCCAACTTTGGACCATTTCAGTTTTTCTTGGATCTCCTAGCATTTGCAAAAAGGTCAGAGAGCAGGCCTCTAAGTGCTTTTCAACGTCAAATAAATTATTCTCTGTTTATTCTACTAATGGAAAGCGCGCTGGGTTTGTGTCAAAACAGCAAACGAGTAGGGCACGCTATTAGAATTAGGACGGAACATTGGGCGAATTCGACGACTGGCGCACGTTGGAAAGAGCCTGGCCTGTCTTCGCGGCAAAGAAAAGAAAGTCTTATAAGCTAGAACAGGTAGCTATAGGCAAGTCTACTATGAATCGGCGGATGAGCGCGGAAACAGCAAATCCTCTTACTCGTAGTTGGGGGATTATTGCTGCTGCGCACTTTTGAATTTGTGTTGAAAACTAAACCGTACACATGCCAAGTACTAATCCTGTATTCGTCTTGAAGCAGCGTTGTCAGGAAACTTGTATTCGATGATATATCCGGTGCAGAAACTGTTATGAGTTGTATCAGTTCATATACGTGCGACTAAATGCGGCTCGCGAACTCATCAGGGGATTTTTCAGAGAGGTACGGCTTATTCCTCGGCTGGTACTGAGTTTCATCCGCCATGTATTTAAGCCCATCGATCGGTGATGCTCGAATTAAGTGATTTCTTGTCTCATTTTATACCCGTGACATGTCGCTTTTCCAGAAATGCTCTTAAAATTAATCTTAGCGTTTTGAGTCCACTTTAGCCACTAGAAATCTGGGCTAAAAAGAGGCTCAATTGCAAGTTTTATAGTCAAATTTTTGCTTGTGTTATTTATGTGGCATATTCGATCGGGCAAGGTGGTCAACTTAAAGCTGAATTAATTATAATTTAGTTACAAGGTTAGGGTCCACTGCACCTTTTTAAATTCTTCGACATCAGTTCTTAATTGGCGAGGCCTTTTTTGAATTTTGTGTCCCGCTTGGTTCAACACTTCTTGTCTCATTGAGTGTTCCGTTTGCATGATGCTTTCCTAAAACTTAATTCCTTAGTTGCTGAGCTTTTAAGCTAAATTAGCCAATAGAATTCGTGGCTAAACATGCACTGGGCTTTTAGCCACTCTAACAGAATCAAATTTTTGTTTCTCTTATATCGAAGCAGTGAAGTCCAGCGCGACAGCACTAGAGATGGGAAGTTAAAATAGTGACTCTTTACTGAAGCGCGCCAACGTTGAAGAAGAGACGTCTTCAGGTTCTAATCAGATAACTTTTAGATACTTTTAGATGTTAACTAGTTACAATTATTCACTGAGATATATTTTGCAACGTTATAAATATTCTCTGGTGTTCACTGACTAGGGGCGCACCGGTGAAAAGAATCGAAGATATATATGTACTGCCAAAACTTTTAGAACGTTGAAATTAAAAGTGGAAAGTTAATTGTAACTTGCTGAGGTTGGTAGGGAAACAGCGCGCGGAAAACAATATTATCAGGTTTGGTATAATTTATTTCTAGCCAATTATTGAAATGTGAATTTGATAGCACAAGGCCGCGGCTTGATAAAGCAGGTCCTGTGGTGCTTTGACAGACCGATAAATGTTGAAAGTGCTAACGAATAACGAGACAAAAGCCTGTCTAAAGTTCAATATTTGTTTTTCGAGAAATAGTTAACTCAGGTTTTTATATGGTAAGGAAAATGCGAGCGTTCTGTTTGGTTCTTTCTTGGTCGGGATTTTGCCATACGGACCGTTTCTATGGAAACGGTCCTAAGCCGCGTATTTTTTCTAAAGTTGGATAATTTAAAACTTGTAACTATAGAACTGCAGAAAGAAAACTTATAAAAATACTCTATGTCAAAGAAAAAAAAAACGTGCGGCATCTTGTTCTTTCTGAGTTGTTCGCGGCGTCAAAACACGTTACGGCTGAAAACCTCTAAATTCAAGTCACCAAAACTTGTACGTTTTTGACAAGCATGCATGACCCGAGTGCCATATAATAAACTACTTACTAACCTAGCTTGCTCGAGCCGTACTGGGGAATATTGGCCCTCGGTCGTTTTTGTATAGACCTCGCTGCGCTCGGTCCGTACTGCCACGGCCTCGGGCCAATATTCCCCAGTACGACCCTCGTGCTCGGTTAGTAAGAGGTTAGTATCAAAGTTATTAAGTGTATAAGTTGGAAAACATAATTGGTTTAAAATTATCATGAGTAATTAAAGCATGCTCTATTCCAGGGAAATTGAAAAAATACATCCTGGATGCATAGAACCCGTTGTTTTCCTGGAATATTAAACCCTTCAACAGTTCTATTTTTATATTTGCATGAATCGTACAAATTATGTCGCCTGTATTCTTTCATTCATTTTTCATTGCTCAGCGGGGAAACGGTGCCCTTTTGCTTGGTCTTTCCTGTTTCAGCCGACGCTATTACCAAAAATAAAAAAATAACATATTAACTTTTTTTTCACTGAAGCTTTATAATGTTTATTATTAGACGTGAAAACCATATTTTACAGCTTTACTTTTTTTTTTCCAGGATATTTTTTTTCATGAGTACAGGCCGGCGTAGGGAACCAAAAAAAGCTGAGAAAATAATGCGAATTATGAAATGGGTGATTTCAAAGAAAACAAAATGGCTTCCTTTTATCAGTACTTTGACGCGATTTTTCCTTCCTCAACCAGCAGAATTTTGACAGTGGTCAATCATGTCAGGACTTGCTTGTCAATCAATAGTTTCCACTGTCAGGACTTGCTTGTCAGTCAATATTTTCTTCAAGCTTGTGCGGAAGTCTTTCAAATACAATTTAATCTCCGGACCTGTCCATAAACTTGTCCTTTACTTTATTTACTCTGCATTATTTGATTAAAAACCTTTTTTTAGCGATATTTCTGATGGGATCCCATCAGATGCAACTCAGCGTGCGGCTCACCGTAATCACTCTTCATACATCAAGATAAAGTAGAAAATGCCGCTTTCAACTGACTACGGACTGAGAATCAACTTCGCATTTTGAAAATTCTCTCCTGCTGAGAGACCATCGTGACGCCGGAACCCCTGGCCTGTGAGGAATTTCTCATTCCGGTCGGTAGGAGAGATATTTTTGAGTGGCAAGAAATTTGTTGTTCTTTACTTTTAGTTTTGAACAGTCCCGAGTTCCCCCCTGGCGTGTCTTCACCTGTTCCAGTCAAAATACGAGTAGGCAACTATTTTGGCTTTATACTTTTCTTTTAAATTATTTTTAGGTGGCAAAAAATGTGTTCCAAAAATAGCCGAAATAAAATTTAATGTCCCATTTATGTTTGAATTTATACCTTGAAAAGTTAGAAACAATATATTCATAGCCGAAATGGTTGATTTTTGGTCAAAGGTATTCGTTTGTTCGTAAATTTTAATCCCAGTTTTGTCTTTCCTGCCTTCTTTACATTCATTCATTCTTCGATGAAACATGAACAACAAAGCGTTAAATTTCCACTGCCGTGCATATTCTCCAAAGAAATTCAAGCGGAAAATGTGCGTACAGTTTGTATACCGAGTAAAGAAAATGACAATGGCAAAAGTTAAAGGCGGTTTTTATTCATTACTTGAAAGAAAAGAAAAATCTTGTAGGCATCATTTCTTTTGTAATTAAATCACTGGTTGGAATCCACCCTACCGTAAACAAATTTCGGCTCTTAACCAAGGTAATGAAACAGATGAAACGCCGAACAATTTTTTTCAACACCATCGGCATACGTTATCTGATTCCCCTCGGTGGGCCAGCACGCTTGACGTGTTTTGAAATCGCGATGAAAATATCGAAGAAATCTTCAAATTGTATCGTGATAAAAATCGCGATTTTAATCTCTGAGCAGTTCGCGGGGTGAACGAGCGGTGCACATCAGACGAAACGATTTGTCCCTTTATGGACATTTGTAATTAAGTTAATTAATTCGCGCCCGGTTTCGGTTCTCGCTGATTGGCTGTCGAATGTGTAAGTATTTTCTAATTCAAATCAAATATTTGTGCATACACGAACAGAGAAAGGTTCTAGCGGATTTGATTTCAGTCAACAATCGCTCATTTTACATTTTGACGCATTACTCGGCTTTTGAAATATCGCACAGATGCTAATCCGCGCGATCGACACTTTTCTTATCGATCTCCCCTTTATGTAATTCACTTTCGCCACATCATCCGTACAGCATCTGATCTGACCTCCAGACGACTATTCGCGATAGCAAGAAGACTGTGGTTTCTCTTGGCTGTACCCAGCGGCTTCCGCTGAAACTGTCTATGTGACATTTAAGCTGCTCGATATGTGGCCATGAATGCACGAAAATGGCTTAACTGACCTCTTACACTCGCAGTGGTCCTGCAGTTTTGCGTCGAGCGTCTTGTTTATTTATTAGAGGCATCCAAGAACGCAAGGACAGAGTCGCCAAGGGAAGGAAAACAGCTTGCGTAAAGGCCGCCTTTTAACTTGAGCCGTGGACTGTTTGGAAACAATAGGTTATCTTTGTGCTGTAATCGGTGACTTGACAGGCAGTAATTGTTCTTGTGATTGGCATGCGCCTTGCCTTTCCTCGAGCGAAATGAAATCTTGGCTGGTGAGCTAAATCCTGGACAACATGAGCTTTCCTCCGAAGTCTACGACCTGAAAAGCGCACAAAGACACTTGGTTAGCGATCGTTAAAGCTTGGAGAGAAAACGTAAGTATCGGCGATGTGTGGCTTGTTCGGACATCCGACATATAGGCGATACTCTCAGGTCAAACACGGATTGAAATACCATGGCAAATCGCAGCAGCTCGAATTTGTCTGAGAAGAAAGGGCAGGGTGTTGTAATTTCGTCGTCGAGTTGAGGATTGTTTGTTTGCTGCTCAGCACTGCAGGTGAATGTATGGTCCGACTGGGCGCAAGTGCTTAGCATGTCTCGTTGGCTCAAAAATTTCAACAGAACATTTTTCATTTGAATGTGAAAGCTTTCTTCAAAAGTGGCAGGATAATGTGAAATGATTGATGACCATGCCTTGATTAACCGGCGACACCTGAACGTCATAATTTTCACGTGCTTTAACTATTACTGCACAAAATTCAGTGGCATTCTCTACTCAAATTTCGAAGACAGCCGAAACGCCAGCCGCCACAGTGGCGTTTTGCCGATATTTTTTTCAATACCGTCTTGCTATTAAGTGCTTCTTCAAAACCTGTGACCTAGTATGTAATTAGGCCATGCTGAAAGCAGTTGATTCATTACTTTGGCCTTCGTGGTGTCATAGGATAACACATAAATTTATTTATTATTGGGTTAGAATTTCCTTATCCTGCTGAATATCCACATTTTTGGCACAGTCATGCATCGCGAGAAACTGGACCCTCGGCTTCGTATCGTGAACCTGCGTGTACAACCAAGAGCCTCTCTCAGAAAGTCGATATGGGCTATTTTCATTTTCTCTCCAAAAAGGGTCTTCGATGACAAAACAGGATTAATTCCATTGGCTTTTTGAGAACTAAGTGTTCATTAGAATAGACAAGAGTATTTGGCAAAGTGGCTTTCTCGCTTTTGAATGTCCAGTTTATACCGACATCAAGTGAACAAAACAGTTGGCAGGCAGAAATCTCTCTCAGATGCGGGCGTATTTTGCGATCAAAATGTGCAATCCAGAAAGAAGTGATAATGATATTTAAAAAAACGATTTTGCGAAGGAGTTTAAACAGATGTTTACCAGGTGGTGTTACTGCTATGTATTTGTGATATACTTTAAAGGCGTAAAATTGATCCTACATCTTTAAGGCTAATATTCTGCCCTGTGATGTTGTGGCAAAAAAGTGAGATGTTACTGTCTAAGCCCCCTTCTGATGAAAAGAAACTGTTGAATACCCCTTGCTGTAAGTGGCTACTGTTTACGTATAAGGTCACCGTGCCGGGCAATCGATATCTACATTCATATATGCATAGAAATTTATTAACCTGTCGCCGTGTCTCTTTGTTATTTTCGACAGAGTTTGGATCAAGAAGGAGCGCGGAGCGCAGCTGTGCTTGATTGTGGACGGAAAGACGCTTGGTCGAAGAATGCTGTTTATCAAGACTGTTTCTTTGGAATTCGTTTTATTCCTTTTTGTGGTTGTTCACAGTAAAGGTATGTTCCCTTGGATTGGCGTATAAACACGGGGTGTGTTTTGGTAAACTGCTAGTCTGAGATGCGACAGCGCCAATACCATGCAAAAGGCCTTTCAATTTGTTTATAAACATAACCTTCACTTTTAACTGGATTCCTCTGTCACTTATTAACACAGTTACTTTTTAAAAATGCCTTTAACAGCACTGAAATGGATCGGACGAGAAGCAATTTAAAGCAATCAATTGATTGCCCTCGTGTATGCCCTTGGGCAGGAACACACTGGTCGAGTCTTGGTGCTTTTTTCTTGAATCGAGTCCTCGGGTTTTACATCGCATTCAGATGAAAAGCTAAACAAGAAATCGGAACCACGTGGTCGAAACTGTCTTTCCAAAATACGACAGGGCACGGAACGCTGTCAATTAGCGGCGAAATTGGAGAGCAGATAGCATAATTTATTTCACTGCAACCAACTCTGTTCAATGTCTGGCTGCTCGATCGCTACTTCAAAACGACATTTCTATCATGTAAAAGCCAAAAGCCTGATTTATGAAGTTTCAAACATGTTAGAAAGCTAAAAGCGTTCGTGGATTTGTTTATTATTGCCCTGTTCCTTGAGCATACTTTACTTAAGACGAGATGGCCGACTGATAAGACCAATTTATTCAATGACCAGGCGATAAGGCAGTGGTTTCACTGCACAACATCAGCACTTGACGCTTCCACTTGTCTTTGAGAAAAACACAGCGGAAGGAAAGAGAAGGAACGGACAACAGAAGGGAGAAGTATCCGAGCCGAAGCAGAAACTGCTGAGGCAGTTGCGTAATTCTTTGCAATCCAATTATCACCTTGAGCGTTAAGGTTGATTGCTAATTGTTTTAGAACTCGTTTCATATCGCTAAAGGTATGAGGTGGGCGTTAAGAGCAAATTGAGGGCATTGTTGCAGCTTAATAGCTTCTTGTAGCCCGCTTGAATACCCGAGTCTTTACCAAACAATACGAGACCGCAGCTACTGTTGGTTTGAGTTATCATTGCTTGCGTTTTTCAGTCACACCAGGCAACTTTTAGAGGATCAACTTCCAGAATCCGGACCATAACGAAGTCAGGAATAAATTGTCCATCGACAAGAGAAAGTCTCTAATTAAATTAATGCTGACTGCTCGCACAAAGGTACACTTCTGAAGAGTGTGCTATCGTTAATTTTTATAGCAAAATAATTTATTATAAAAGGTATTTTTGTCTTTTGGCCAATTGTGTCAAGAAAGCTTTGGTTCGTTAGCTTTTCATTAAGTTGTTTACACTCGAAACCGTAAGGGGAAATCATAATATACCGCTAGACGCCATAACAATCCCTTAATACAGATGAACCGTCCACACAAAGTATCTTATCTTTAAGTACGGTAAATTGTTTTCGTTTCGCATTTCTTTCGAATATAACAATTTTTCGATTGCGCTCAAAATTTTGTTACCTCTGAGGGAACAGTAGGCTTTCCGTGTTAAGAGGCCTTCTTGTGTGCCGGGCGAATTGTTAATGAGAACAATGTGCGATTGTTATCAAGTATTTAAATTACAGCTGTTTTCGACCTTGAAATGAAAACTCCATTTTCAGATTTTATCGCACGCTGAGTTCAGCTTATAAATGTTTAAACAAATGCAAAATGCCACTTTTCTAAACAATGAGATGAAATGAAACCCTTACTCATTCAATCAATTATCCGCCGCCCTGTTGCACTTTCGATGAGGGGCTAGCATTACATCTGTTTTTCTCTCAAAACGGAGGTTGTTACCTTTAAATTCCAGGATGAAAATAACATAAGCGTTCACTGATGAAGGGCAACGTGCAGAGCTCTAATCCGTTGATCCAATCCGTTGATCCAATAAGAGGGAACAAAGCCAAGCCAACTTGTTTCCCACTTGCTAGTTTTCAACTGAATCTTCCCTTTCCACTAATTATTGGCCCGAGGAAACATATCCTCCTACTACTAAAGTGCAGGTTCCGTAGCAGATGGAAAAAGTTTACTTTTCGAGAATTCCAAATATTTACGTTTAACAAAAGAAGATCAGGAAAAAGTTGATGGTAAAGATTGGTAAGCACCGGCGCGAGTTCCACCTTCCCTGGATTACAATATACTCGCAAGTCGGCAGCGCTGTGGGGTGGTACAGTTGATATAAACCTGGGAGCCAAAACAACAAGATCGATGAAAGTAAAAGCAGTATATTGGTAACCGATATAGTTGTTGAGAGGCGACACAAGGAGGCCCCCCTACTTTGTGTGTGGCCTTTAAGGTCATTGATTTTTAGAACACAAAAATCTCTAAAAGTTAACATCACGTACGACGTTAAAGTGGGCACAATTAAGTTACTACCTTGCATTTGCCAGAAAATCGCGAGGCGTTTTCTAGTTTTCCGCAATTTGCAGTTAATGAGTACTTTTGCTGAATTGACTGACAGATTTAAAAGCAATTTACATGGCAGTTATAATTAGTTATAGGCCATCCATGAAAGACGGCTATAACCTGTATTGGAATAAGATTCTTTTGATTATGTACAACATAATTAGTCTAGAAACACATGTTTGAAATCAAAAGCCCTTAGGGCTTAGTGCCTCGTGTCACTCTTCAAGTCTTTGATTGACTATGCTTTTCTTTTCAAGTCATTTGAACATGAAGGTAACTCAAACTGCGTTTTTTTTTTCAACAAAATCTGTGTGACATAGCGTGACACATAATTGGTGGTTTTCACTGTCACGCTATCAAAAACTAAATTCGAAACAATTCAACTACAGAAGCTTAGAATTTCAGAGAGTGTAGATAATAAATAAATAAAAAATTTCTCCACGTCTCAGGCCTGTGCGCTGTCCCGTTCGCGAGTTATTTCCACACAAATTCACAAAGCTCAGTATGGAGACGCCATATTTGTGTCCTTACGAGGGGCACAAAGACGGCCGCCGTGATGCACGCGAAACTATCTGGAATTCAGTTGTGCTATAATAGCGACTACGTTTGGCTCATGAGCTATTATACTTACACATAACACCACTTATTATATCTGAAATGTTCAAACATCTGACAATCGAAAGGATAAGCTTTTTCTAAACAAAACAGTTTTGTCACGGTTCTCAGCTTGATGTCACATACGGCCGAGAACTCAAATAAAGATCCTTTGTTTTCAAAACGAAGGGTACTATCGAGCTGAAAATTTGCGAAAATATATATTTTTAGTTAAATTTAGCAGGCCTAGCGAATTTTATGACGTCACATGAAAACCAAGAATACTCGTACAAGCAAGGTTTATCCTCGGCGTCAATGGCTGTCTTGTGATTATTATAAACCCTATTCTGTTTCCGAAATCTTTCTAACATCATTGAATATAAATCTTCTTTTTCAGTTATACTTTGTATTTGACCGTTTGACTCTAGCCGTGTATTTCGAAAATCAGAGCTTTCCAGACCCTTTTTCACACAGTCAATGTGTGGTTCTCTAAACTTGGCCTGATGAGGGCGATTACTTCGCGTGAGAGAGGACAAGAGGACAGTACACAATTTTACACGAGTTTTAACAAGAACTCGTCATAGACCCTATAAATGGCTGCTAATTTAAAATTATTTTGTATGTATTTAAATTAGCCTCACTAACCTAGTTTAAACAAAACGAGGTTAGTAGGGCTAATTCAAATGAATACAAAAGAATTTTAAACTGGCAGCCATTTATGCATAGGGTCTATACCCATATACCCATAGAAATAGGAGAACCAAGCACGCATACAAAGTGCAAGACGTTCGTGGAACGTAAAGCCGCGCTCGTAAAATTTAACTGAATTGTAGGTAATTGTTGCTTAAAAAAGAAATTATCGGCTTTATGCTCACAAAAACAATCAGCACGAAGTTGTAAAAGCTCTGAACATGTATATACGTTAATTTGGAACTGCGTGTCAGACATTCCGTAACTCTAAAGACGCCTATAATCTTATATTTCAGTAATGTTACAACCTCGACAAATTCCAGGAGAACCGCGCGCGCCTTTCGTTTTACATGGTCAAAATGAGAAGGGGCGCGTGCAAAATACGTACGACGTCGCCCCAATATCAATAGGGAGCTTAAGCAATGACGACGGCGACGGCTAGGACGACGCCTGCTTAAAAATGAATTTATATTTTACGCACGAATTTCGCAATTGTCTTGATGTATTTGGTGCATTTATCGCTTTCAAATATAGTTCTTGTAGAAAATATAAGGACGGCGTTTATTTTCAAACAGAAAACCGAAAATTTAGCCGTCGAGGTTCACGTTCTCCAAAGTACTCAGAAATTGGTCATTTCACGTTGTTGTTTGCAGAGGACGGCAAAGAAATGTACATAGAATGAAAACGCACGTGCCGAGCTATTGTACTGCTCATTAAATCTTTTGTTTAGCGACGTGGTTTGCTTAAGCTCCCTAATATGGCGCTATCGTCCAAAGAGAGCTCAACCTGGTTAACATTTTAAAAGGTTACCACAAGCTTACATCTTTGCCATGTTATGGTCAAATGAAAGCTATCAAAAGAAGGAATCCGCTGACCAGTATGACATAACCATATCGCTCAGGCTCAGATGTAGAACTCATTGAGGTCACGTGTTTTTTTGAAGTTGATCGCTGACCAGGTATTGCTTTTTCATTAATTGCGGGCTCAATGGTTCTGGCAAGATTTTGTAATTTTTCATAGACGTTCTCAGCGGAACTTCTGCAATTGAAGTTGATGTTTAATTATTCTGATTTATTTGGGCTGCCGGAAGGCATTTTCACAAATGATCGTGATGGGCTTTTGGAATGGAGCTCCGCTTTTAGGCCTGGCTAAATCTATATATTATTTCACTTTCAGCATAATTGCTCTAAAAACAGCTCTATCTCATAATATCTGTTGATACCACATGTAACTGTTCACTTATTCTCATAGAGCTATCATATAGTGCTTTGATAGCGATATCTATAGGAACATGTGCCTGAATTTGGTCAAAAAGTTACCCCAGCCGTTTAAACTTCGACGTTAGTAAGGAAGGTAGCTGTCCAGCAGGCACTTTACTGATTAGCACCTCGACTGAACTGGCTGAAGAATGATTAAAAACTACACCAAGTACCTATCAGATTTCCAGCCGTTTTGGGAGTCCATGCGGGCTCACAAAACTGCTGGAAATCGAGCCTATGTGATCACTAGCCTATTCTAATATTATAGCTACCTTTATTTTTTCAGACTTCCCGTATTGGAGACCCTTCACAAAAACAATATCATTTGTGCGACATTGTCCAATTGGCAACTGCGTTACCATTTTAGCCGTTTCGGCCACAGGAAAGAGGAATACTTCAAAATTAATTAATTAAAGAAAACCGCCCTGAACAGTAATGTCAGACATGGAAAGAATGAACAAAAGAATCTTACATTAGGAACTCAAGGAATCTTACACAGGAATGTGTTGAGCGCCCACGGAAAGAAAAACGGCGAGCGAAAAAATAGGGATCGGGGAATAAGGAGAGGCCTCTTCCCACCCACCCCCTCCCTATTTTTCCGATGCCCTCGATTATCTAAACTGGATTCCCTTAGCTGGACGACGTTTTGGTCACCGCTGCCCTGTCAAAGGAGGTATTCCCGAACATGTTGCGACTTTTAGATCATCACTGACAAATTCCCACGGATATTCCACAAGAAACGGATACTTGCCCAGGCTACCTATACCAAGAACTGACTGGGGTAAGAGAACAACGAAGTGACTGGACATCTCTCCCCAGTGTTTTAGAAAGCCAATGCCACGAAACACTTTTAAACGCAAGATCAATAAGTTTTTATCACCTGTATATTCTTAGCGCTTTTATTGACTTGTTTTAGAACTATTTAGAGACCCGAGATATAGTATTTTCTCTTTTTTTAACTTCTATGAACTTTTATTTTGAGGACCTCCCTGAAAACCACTTTTTAAGTGATGGGAGTTAATTATTATTTGATTATTATTATTTTTCGCTCGCCGTTTTCCTTCGCGCCGTACTCCCCTAACCCAAACACCTGGAACAGGCTATGAACTTTGACTCTGGCTAATGTTTGGATAGCACGTTTAGAACTGGTCCAGTCTTGCCCCCACCCCAACTCCTGTGATCATGCAACTAAGAAGGATTTCGTCCTAGTTTTAAAACCCCCCAAATGTTTTTTGTCAGCTTAAATCTTTGCATTACATAGAGCAAAACACCGCAATAACTTTTACGTTTAGGTAAAAACGGCGATTTTTATGAATTTTTTGAGTAAGAATTATTTGACACACGACCGAGTTATGGGGATAGTGACGTCATTCCAGGACATTGGTGCCAGCTTTGAGTAAGAAAGCAGATGGACCCAAATGAGTACATCTGGATGGATAGTGCAGAATTTTCGTAGAATGTCAATGAAATAACTTTCTATACGTTTGTTTAGATGTTCATGTATTACGCAATTGTAATGAGCACTGGTGATTTTATTCCTACTAATTTGTTGAGCATTTACTCAGACTGTGCGTCCTTTTTACTGAGCTAAGCCACAGAAATATCACGCAACCTCCCGTTCAAAGAGTTACTATTGTCTTAAAGAATTCCTTACAACTTGCGGTAAAAAAACATGCGTGCTACCTGTAATTTGTCAAAATCTGATACTCAACGCTTGTCTATGTTCCGGTTCTGCGTTTCCATCGAGGCTTGCCAACAAGTCGATCTCATGATCGAAGGTCGTCGAGCACGAAAACGCGGACGCGGGGCGCGAGAGACGAATAAATGACGTCATTTTGGCGCGAACTTTTCCGCTTCAGGGCCGGAACCGAAAAGCAAACGGCTTTGAGAACGTCTAGTTTTCATCGAGTGCATGTTCGAGCGAATGATAGCAGATGCGGCCGGAGGCGAAGGTTCTTGTTTTCCTTTCATGATAAATGCGTGTTCCGACCAACCAAAACAATCCTGACTTCAGTTCTCGTAACGGTGCGTCTTTACCCAGGCTTTGTACTGGTTTCAAGGCTTTTTGTCTCATTCTGATTGGTTTATTGGACTTTTGGGGAAAAATTGGCTGCAAGTAGATCGGAGGTTGCACAATTAATAAACTTTATCTACTGGAAGGGTATTTGATTTCCGCTAGAATATCGTAAAACCAAACTCAAAGTACTCACTGAAAAGTTACTGACTAAATCAAAATGGACACAATCAATCCAGAGATTCCCAATCAAAACTAGAAGAAATTACATGTGGCCAGCATGAAACATGAGAAAAAACCCGAAAATGTGCACGAGCGAATACTTTTTGGTTTTAGTGCTGCATGATTGAGAAAGCAGCGCGGGATTTTTAGACCAGTCACAGAGTTTGTGAAGCAAGGCTAAATTATCTTCTTCCTCAGTAGTGGGGCATGTTCTCTGCAGGTAAATTTTTCCGAGAGAGCAGTTTTGCAAACACCTAACTTTCCTTAGAGAAATACAATGGAAGTCACGTCATTTCTTCGTCCCGTTAGGTCCTCCGGTGCCGATTGGTCGAATAAAGTCACTATACAGAGTCAAAGAAGGATTAAAAGTGAAATTACGGTGCAAGTTCTCTGGAATCGACGATTCGGTGGACAACAGGACTCTGACTGCATGGCAAAAGTTACCAGAAGGGCATTATATTACTGACAAGTATAAGCGGTTTAAGATGCGGAATGGAAGATATCTGAGGATCAAAAATATAAAACTGGAAGATCAGGGGACGTACGTTTGTATTGCATATAATCCCAACGGGAGAGTCGAACGAAAAATACAGCTTGTTGTCCAAGGTAGGTCAATCTAGATCCTTTTGCGAGTGACAAAAAACAACTGGGTTGAAATGTTATCTATAAATGTTTAGACTGCAGTTACAGTTGAACCCCTACCGTATACCACCAGGTTACAGGAACCGTGTCACGAATTTTAGCCAATTCAAATTTAGACCGAAGAAAATGAGATAGAGTAAAATAAAAAAGTAACATGACAAATGCAAAAGGTACCGGACGCCGGGACAGAAATTGAACAGGATAACAACGGATTGCGATGTAGGTTTTTTTGAAATCTTTAGGCTGACAGTTTTAATTTCGTTTGTTTCTAACTTTTAATTATATAAACGCATGCGAGACTTTTGTAATGTGGCTATATGGTTTTGTCAGTTATCGCTATAGAAGTAGTTCAAATAGTTATATGACCGCCATGTTATAACGACCACCTTTTTGGCCCGAAGAAAACGTTTTCGTAGGTAATATTCAGTTTGCCGTAAAAGGGGTTATAATTTTCTGCCCCAAGGATGGAACCTAGTGTGAAAGCTATTGAGCAGTACATTGATTTGCAGCACTATAGCAGCGTTATAGCGACGCTTGTTTGTGGAATAACTTGCCCCAGGATTTAAAAAGCGTTGGTTCTATTGGGCCGTTTAAAGGTATCTGAGGTATCGGATTCCCACACAGCAATCATGTAAAACAGTTGTAATTAGTTTTAGTTTTTAGCTTTTAGCTTAACTGATGATTCTACGTGTTTTAATAAAGTTTTACCACTATTACTACTACTGCTACTACTATGCTGATGAAATGGAATCCATCCAAGCGCAACGAAAGGCAGTTAACCTCAGCAAAGCTTTTCAATCCATCGTAAGCAAAAAGATGGCGGCTGTACATTTTACAATACCTGACGAACCAAACAAAGCCCACAGGGCATAATATTATAGCAAGATATGGTTTAACGGAAGTCATTCCTTCTACCTACAACATTGCTCTTGCCGAGTTTGAATGACTTAGAACTTTTCGTTGTGTTTTTATACGCTCTTTTAGGGTTTTCGCGCGCAAAGCATTATAGGTAAATGTACCAGTCGCCATCTTTTTCCTTACGGTGGATTCTGTTTAAAGTGCACAGTCATGAATATCAATTCAAAAACTCTAGAGCCTAAAGATGTGTTTACACCAATGGAAACCTGCAACTAGTGGCCTCAAGTTTTGTTAAAAATTATTTTGCCAGTGTACTGAAGTTACAGAAGGAGTGATATCATTGTAATACCACACTGGATACCATCGGGAGCTTAATTATTTTGAGTTCTTTATAGCTTTCATTGGTCACCGCAGTAAAGGACAGTAGTGTAGTATATAGAGGATATTACACGGTGGCGAGAAGATATGAATTGAACGAGTGAGATATTGTTCTTGCCACGAGAACATAAAATTCATATCTTTGAGCTAACGTGTAGTTTTCTTTTTGTTATATAGACAAAAACACAAACTGAATCGTGCAAGGCGGGAAATGACGTCATCGATATCCTCACTAGTGAAGATATGGAAAATACGCCACTACGGTCCCGGATGTAGTTTCGTATGAATTTTACGAGTGGTGTAATTCCCAGTAAAACACTCGCGTTTATATAATAAAAACACCTAAGCATTCATGGGTTTATTTGGTATTTTGTTTGTCATTTTAATGTTATGCGGTGTGTTTTTGATAGCGTCAAACAGCAGCAGGGTAAGAACAACAGAAAGAAAGCCGGCAAACACCAAACCGATGCCTTCAACATCAGGTAATCATTTGCATGAACTATTCAGTTTTGTTCTTGGGCAAGCCCTTAGTGTTTTCAAAATTGTTGCTGTCTAACAGGAACATGAGCACTCTGTTTCGTAGTAGGAAACCATCGGGATTACAACACAAATAGCTTTGAACAAACACAGCTCAATGATTGTTAAATCCATATGATTTTAGATTCAGATATATCGATTTAAGGGGGGATTCTACCTGAATTTCAATGAAATGTTGGAAGGTTTAGAGATTGTATAAAAGGAAAAAATAGAAACACCCACAGACAGTTGAATCCCACCCAGGAGCAACCAGTTTGGTAGGGGGACTGTTTGGGTGTGCATATTCTAATTTTAAACTTCAAATCTAATTTTTAGCTTCATTAAATCTTCATTATTTCATATTTCACCAAATTTTCCTCCTCCTTTAAGAAAAACTCTCTCCTCCCAAATATACCCAAAAATCCTCCAGAAATTTACAAAACATCGCAAAACATTTACTAGTGAGATGAATGACGGGTTTTGGCATTCCTTGAAACGCAAACGAGATATGTGCTTTAAACCCACTTTAAATGACGGAAAACGGCTTTCAGGTAGAATCCTGCCTTATAAGGGGGAGAACCCTAACTACAAAACAGTTGCTTTAGATGACTTCTAACCATCTTATCTTGGGTTCCATTTCAATCCTGGGATTAGTTTTTTGCCATGCTTGTTCTATTGGAGGCTGCTTATTTAGAAAGTCACGTGACCAGAGCACATAAACGCTTAAAACTCACACAGCTTACATCTTTCTCTGATGAAACCAGATGCAAAATCTGTCGTATGGATTTGTGGAGATTTCCATCAGTTAAAAAACTGTGAAGTCATAAAATTTTGTGACGTCATAACTTCTACAGTACAATGTATTGCGAATTTTAAAAAATCGATACGACAGATTTTTCACCTGAGTGAACTATATCCATTGGCTTTGGTTTCATTCGAAAAAGATGTAAGCTGTGAGAGTTTTTAGCGCCTTTGTGTTCTGGTCACGTGACTTTCCAAATATGGTCAAAGCTGTAAAAAGTGAAAGCAGCCTCAAATAGAACAAGCATGGCAAAAAATAATCCCAGGATTGAAAGGGAACCCAAGATATAATGGTTAGAAGTCATCTATAGCAACCGTTTTGTAGTTAGGGTTCCCCCCTTAACTCTTGGATTGACCAAGGATTCTTGTTTCTCCCCGCGTACACCAAATGACGATTATGTTTTGGGTTCTAGTCGGGATTTGTTAGAGCAGGTCGAACGAATTTCACCCGCCAGTAAGAAAACACAGTAATCTCAAAACCAACGCAAATGTAACACTTTTGGAAGTCGATCAAGACCCTTTAAGTGACTGTAATTGATTGTTTGTCATTTCTTCACAGCAATAAGCACCGCAGCGAAGGAGCCGCCTGTCATCAGCACTTCCAAACGGCCGCCACGAAAATGTAACATAAGGCCTTCAAAAATTCCATTGATAGGTTTGTTGAGATGGTTTCCATTTTTTGTCGTATTTCAATTCAGCCTCCTTCGTGGACGTTCTTTTCGGGAGGACCTGATAACCAGAAATATCGATATACATCTAAAATGAAGTCTGTACCAGCCTGCGGTGCACGTTTATTTGTTCTTTCTTCTGAGTGACAGCCGCTCTAGTTTTACAGTTCATACGTTCAGGGGCACCACGGACTTATCTGTTCCCCAGCGCAAATGTTGCTGGCTAGAAAAAATGTTTCAGTATGTGTTTTCACTGGAGTTGTCACTGAAAAATACTATTTTTGCGCTGGCTGATTGAGACTCGGAAGGGCGACTGAAGAAACTACTCGACGAAGACTTGAGTCTCGTTGAAAAGATTGGATTTCAACGGTTTTCAGTCCCATTTTCGCTAGTTTGTTGTTTGTTCTAATTGCTGGTTGGGAAAAAAATTATGGATCATGTGCTGGACAAAAGGAACAGATCAATTTTCCCAGCAACACTCAAGAAGTCCAAGAACACCTGTAAATGTTTTAATATCATACATTTTCATTCATTTGGATAAAAGAATGAATTTCGCCACAGTTTGTTCGTTGGGTACCCCTGTACCCTGTACCACCTGCGCTGATTCCAAACTCGTAATAATGTAAGCATTCTGTGTTCCTTAGCTTTATGACCACCGAAAACTTATCGGGAAGTATTTTGTAGCTTGATGCCATTAAGTTAATAATCAATTTTCAACAAGTGTTTCACTAGCTTTCTCTCAGCACAATGTTTTTTCCTTTAAATAAAACATGATATTAACCGTCATACGTCCACTCTTTCTATTTTCGCAGATGACTATCCGCCGAAGTTCAAAAATCCATCCAAAAACCGAAACCGTTTTATGGAATACGTTGAAGGTCAACAGATCAAGCTCAAATGTCACGCACAGGGAGCGGGTCCACTCAACGTTACATGGCTTAAAAACGGCAAACCGTTGAGCCGAGCTGGTCGGTCTCACCTGAGATCCAAAGGCTGGGTTTTAAACTTCGCAGCATTAACTCACAACGACGCTGGCACATATACTTGCATAGTGAGGAATGCGATTTGTAGTATTCAGAGGAATTTTGACGTCAAAGTTGTTGGTGAGCTATCTTTATGTGTTATATATTATGCACGCTAATCAACTCAAATGAGTTCCCAGTTTCTTGGCCTTCGTCATTAACAAGCAACCGAATTTCGAAGAATCCGAGCTGCCATGGGTATGCTCACGTTTCTATATATATCTATATCTCTTCATGCCTTTGGCATTCTCCTTCCATCCACTTCGATTCGCATTCTCCTTCCATCCACTTCGATTCGCATTCTCCTTCCATCCACTTCGATTTGCTGCTAGAGCTCTGACAGTCGCCCATGACTGCCATTCAACTGCACGCCTTTCATTTTCGATCATTCTCCTCCATGTTGTTTTGGCCTCCACTCCAATGCTGTAACAGTGTGCTCTTCTCTGTCCTTCCTCATTATATGTCTAACCCAGTTCCATGATCTCATCACTTGTCCTGTTCACTCCTGTGATCTCCTGGATTTGTTGGGGGGGAGATGGGTTGGGGCCACCTTATTCTGAGTATGCGATTCATGCATTTGTATTGAAAGGCATCCAGTTTCTTTGCCTCAGTTTTCGTACGTTTCCAGGCCTCAAAGCCATACATCAGAACTGATCTTACAATTGCTTTGAACAATTGAACGTTTGTCTTCCTGCCAATCACACTGGTGCTCCAAATTCTTCGCATTCTGTAGAAAGCCTGTCTGGCTTTACATAATCTCTGCTGTGTGTCCTTTGTCGGCCCGCCCTCTTTGTCCAACAGTGCACCTAGGTCTTAAGAACATTGCTCGCAGCTTCGTCGACAAACCTGCTGGTCTTATCTCTGATGTCGACGTATCTAGATGACAAAAAGGCGATGTCGTCTGCAAAGTCTAGATCTTCTAAGACCTAGGTGAACTTCCATCGTATACCAGTTCTCCTACCCTCTGTAGTCCACTGCAAGCAAAAATAGGAAACCAGACATGACACAACCTTGTTTTACTCCTGACTTGACTTGGAACCACTCTGTTGTTTCACCTTCAATTCCTCGAAGACTGCATATTCCAAGTCATTGTACAATACCTTTACCAATGTGATAAGTTCTTCTGGGATACCGTTGATTGACATGATGTTCCATAAACTTTCTCTATGTATTGAATCAAACGCTTTCTCAATGTCAACAAAATGGGTGTACAGAGCTGCTTTCCATTCGTTGTCTTGTTCCAGTATATTTCTGCTCGATGGTACTTCTGTTCTCTCGAAAACCTGCTTGTTCCTTCCTCAGGATGTTATCGACACCGTTTTTAATCCTACTTATCAACACTCTGCCAAAGATCTTGCTTATGATCGGTAAAAGTGTATTGCCCCTCCAGTTTGTACATTCACGCAAATCACCCTTCTTGGGTAACTTTACTATCAGACCTCTACCCAAGCTGTTCGGCGCTGTACCCTCTTTCTTCACTTTGTTGAACAACTTTGTCAGCTCCTTTGTTCTCTCTTCTAAATCTGTGTTTAAAAGTTCTGCGACTATGTTATCATGTCCAGCTGCTTTTACACTTTTTGTTGATTTTATGGCATTTTTCTCTCCGCCTGGTCGAAATGCTCCACTATCAAATTCTCTGTTGTTTTGCCTTGTTTTCATTTCATGTGGCTGTATAGGCCTGCCAGGTGGTTCTTTGTTGAGTACTGAATCAAAGTGCTCTTTCCAGATCTTTAATCTTTCACTCCATTCATTTGCTGGTCTTCCATTTTTATCGTTTACTGATGTACTTGCTCTTCTCTTCTCACCGGTTAATTAAGGTCTTCACTATTCGGTGTAATTCCCCTGCCTGCCATCCCATTTAACCAGTGCCTCTTGTCTTCACGAGCACTCCTTTTCGCTTCTCGATCTTTTTCCTTGTACTGCTCCCTTATTCTCTGTTTGACTCTTTCTGAGCGGGTACTTTCTAGCTGCAACTTTAGTTGCCTCCTTTCTTCACCCTGTACATCTTCAGCTGCTCCAACATAACTTTTTTCCATTTTGTTATTCATTTGGTCAGCATTTTCATGCTCACGTTCACAGTAGTCAAACGTGCGTGCGGAGCGCCCGCCCAAACCACCTCTTATAAGCCAAAAGTTATGACAGTCGCCAAAACGTTAAGCTTTGTACGCCGTTTATGCATAAGAAATTTAATAATTGTCAGTTACTAATAAAAGACAACTGCTTCACTCTTGAGGTTGGCGCATTCACCCATGCTGTACCTGTTTCATGGGACTCATTACCATTGACTAAAAGACCAAATAGCAACAACTCAATTTTTAAATCGATTGAAAACATTTCCTTTTTAAAGTCGCGTTTAATTTGTGAACAATAGTCAGGATATTTGATTTTTAATCTTATTTTATATTTTCCTCTTTAATGTTAAGCGCTTTTGAATAATTTTTGTAGTATTAGCGCTATAAAAATGTTTTTTAATCGCCTCCCACCAATGTGGCCCGGGTTCGATTCTAGCCCGGTGCCATATGTAGGTTGAGCCTGCTGTTGGCACTCGCCTCGCTCTGAGGATTTTTCTCCAGGTTCCCTCAAAACTGACCATCATTTCTCAATTGTAATTCGACCAGGATAGAGGGCCCTCATGTAAACTAGCTATGGCTTATGTGGCTTATAGTTTTCGGAATTTCATGTCATTCAGGACCACTATCAATGCGACCTTATGGTCATAATTTTAAGACCTGCACCTGCTTATTTTCATCAGCGTATTAACATTCTCCTTTGCCATGCTGTTTTCCTTCTTTAGGACCTCGACGACCACCCCATCGGGAACTCAAACCTAGGATTTTAGCGAACGTTTTAAAGAACGAAACGGCCACACCAGGCGAAGACGTAACTTTCGTGTGCTCGGCTCTTAGCAAAAGTCATCCAGAGTTTCACTTTCTCAAATGGAAATCACCCATAAATGTTTCAAATGGTTCTGATCCTTTCGAGTTTGTTGACTTTTCCAAATCAAAGTTTCGTGAGATCCGGGAGATTGCCAAGCAGCATGTGGGTCAACGCCAAGTTTATACACATCGCCTCATTGTTAGGAATGTCACGTTGGCGGATGAAGCCAAGTACACATGTGTGGTGGGAAATTCCGCTGGATATGTGTCAAAGCACGCTTACCTTTCGGTCTTGAGTCAGGAAGGTAGGTCGATCGAGAACAGAGTAGAACAAAAATGGTTTAAAAGGTTTAAAAACCATACTGAGAGGCCGTTCTTGTCAAGTACATATTTGTATAACTACAGTAAAGTACCTAAAGATTCATCCCAAAGGACAAGACCAAACACGACATGAAAATATCTTCTGCTCATTTGAAAGGCCTTTCGAAATTAAGAAAAATAGCGTTTTTCTTTTTGAAATAGTTTTTTTCGTTTTAGAGATATTGACATTTTTCTATTATGCAAATTAGATCAATGGTGACGTCATATTGTTTGCAACTGAAAATTGTAAAATACTGAATAAACAATATCTCTAAAACTATATTGAAGCGGTGTTCTTGAAACTTGGCACCACAAATGTGCATCACAAATGAAACAAAATGGCACCCTTGCCATGACAACAGTTTTTCCGCTGCTGTCTTAATAAAAACTGAAAACCCAGTTTTTGTCTTAAACCAAGAACTATCTACCGCAGCCAATCCAATGATGAGAATTAAGACTTTCTGGGATTTATGTCTGTTTCATGTAGGACGCTTTGTCTCACTTTAGAGGTTGCAAATGGGATATTTGGCTTTTTGACAGAGAGAGACTGGAGGATGTCCTTTTGTTTCTTTTGTGATGCACATTTGTGGTGCCAAGTTTCAAGAACACTGCTTCAATAGTTTTATTCTTTATTCAGTATTTTACCATTTTCAATTGCAAACAATATGACGTCACCACTGATCTAATTTGCATAATAGAAAAATCGAAAACTAAAAAAGGCCTTTTCATATCATATACACTTTAAAAAGAAGCTAAGTACGTGACCATTTCTTACGTGTACATTTCTTACATTTATATGAATAAGTATTAGAAGGAGAACATAAAAATAATTTAATTAGACAAAAACACGATTCAGGCTAGTAAAAATTAAACGAGCGACAAAGAGAGACAAGTAGAGACAAAGATAAGGTGGTACATACGGCTAGAAGGGTCCAAAATGAGCTCATTTTAAAACAGTTTATCACCTTTATGCGAGTTCCTGACAACTCTACCCCAAGGTAAATGGTGTGAAAATTAGCATTTAATACCTGTAGAAAAAGGATTCTTTTGTGACTTCGCCGATATTCAGATGTTAATGTTTCGCGAAATAATTAAACCTCCCTAAACCATATCGTAATGGCCATCATAGCTTGATAAGAAATAACTGCGGTGATAAACATAACGAGAAAAACGCATTGCTGGAGATAAAAAATATATTTGTAGAAGCATACTAAAAGTCAAGTTAAAATATATTTTTTTGGTCTCTAGTAACGCGTTTGCTCGTTATGTTTATCACCGCAGTTTACTTGTTATTTCTCCCTAAACCAATCATGTGACATACCACTTGTGCTTGTTAACTCAATTTTTGCCTCACACTTGTTCATAATCCCTCAAATTATGCTTGTTTTTACTTCTTCGTTCGCACAATTGTTGTCCGCCTTTATACTACACAAATGTTTTTGAGATAAACCTAGATAGACCTTAGCCAAGCCCTGTTAAAACCAGAAATCTATGACGGGGGATTAAAGATCTTTCTGACTTTCTTGCAGACAACCTTAGCGACGAACCATACGGGGAAGGCATAGGAGAACAGTCTTCAGTTACAAAGGCTCCAAATAATTCACCAAGGCCACAGTACGATAAAGAAATACTTGTGGAGGAAGTCCCTTTGGCAGCTTTAATCGGTGTACCAATTGCCGTCCTCATACTTTTGATTGGAACGATCGTTTGGTGCTATTTTATGACAAGAAAGCATCATTTTCGACAACACCGGAAAGGTTCGGAAAAGGGCTCATTACGGCAGGACGAACAGAAGGACTTATCGCCGCAATTTTATTCACCAAGAAAGGAGGAAACGCGAAATGTGAGTTTTAACGTCTATGTTGACCATCCGAATGACAGTCCTAAGAGTTGCGTAAGTGAGCACCAGTCACGGACAAACGTGAAGTGTGCGTCGCCGCACGTGAAGTGTGATTCGCCAAATGGGAAGTGCGCGATAGAACGAGATCCGCCATTGGACGGTCTTATTATTCACAATGAACCTCAAAGAACACACTCGAACAGAACGAACCATCGAAAGCGCCATGTAAGAGAGGAGCGTGAATTCAATGAATCAAGCGGGTCCGAAATAAAATGTTCCGGTGTGTAGATAAATATAAACATCCTTAACACGTGGTACTGCAATAGTTCCCAGTATAACAAACATCACGAAATCACGGGGACGCCTTGAATCAGTGGAAGTTAGCCCACCTGTAAAATCTTGTCATCTACGGCAAATGCAATTTAACCTCTGAACTAAAGAGAGCTGAGATCTACCGGCGTTGTCGCTCTCTTAACAAGAACACTTGTTATGTAAGTCTAAACGTCAGAAACTGTGTCGGTTTCCTGCTGAATGTAGGACAAGCTATAACTGCAATAACTCATTTCCGAGTTCGCGTTTGCCTCAGTGTCAAAACAAGTGCAAGTGCGAAGCCATTCGTGTTTTACCTGCTATTCACAATACTTGAAATAAAGCGCGAATATTAAATCCCGGAGGTATTCTCATCCAATCTGGTTTGGCGGATTCCTGTGAGTTTGGTAATCCCCAGGCTGGATACATATGGTTAAAAGATTACTCTCACTGCATTCTGTTCCACCCTTCCCTAATCGCTTGAAATTCGTGGAGGGACACCGAAGGTTTCCACCTTCTTCTCTTGGCGCTTTATCAACGCTCCCATACCTCTATTTAACAATGGGTGCGAGTGAGTGTGCTGTGAAATAGAATACTTTTCATTTTCATGCAAAACAAACTCATGTTTCAATGGTTTCGCACTTGGACTCGTTTTGAAACAGAGGTCAAAGGGAACTCGGAAATGGCCTATTATTAATAGCTAGTTAGAACGAGGTAAAATGGACAGCCAAGTAAAAGCATACACCGGTGTGTCTCCTAAGACAAGTCGTCATTGATTCGTTCAGAACTACACGTCATTCCATTTTGGGAGGACCAATTAGAGAAAAAGATAAGAACAAAACAAAAGCATGCTGCAGAAATGAACTGCATTAGTTAATTTCTTCCTCAAAAGTGAAAGCAAAGGAACGTAGCTGAGTTTGTTCATTTTTATATTGGATAGGGTATAAAGTTTCTGCAGCTCTTTTCAATTGTAAAGTCCTGTAATAAATCTCTTATTGATCAAGAACTGGGAGAAGATCGGCCCTTGTTTTTTCTATACGGAACTAGCACTCGATGCGTAGTGTGCTTTTCAAATGTGACCTAGGGTCAATAATCTTCCAGAACGGCCCTCCCGCTTGGTTAATAACAAGATATCTACATTCCTTGAAACAACGCTCGCATGAACAATCAGTAGATGTAAGGTTAAACCTGGAAAAATATTCACAAACTAAACTTGTTCTAAAAAATACACATTACATTTACTAACATTACAGTTTTACAATCAATTACCAGTCATTTGACAAAAGTGCTGATTTTATCAGTTCTGCTACTTATACCGTTTCTATGATCAAGCATAAAGTACTTGTGTGTCTACTAACACAAGGTAGTCTTCCTTTACAATGTTTTTTAAAACTACTTGGCAACTGAAGGCTTTCCAAGAAATAGGTTTGAACAACCTTAAATCCAGTCCGTTCAAGTGGCTACTCAAAAACAACTCAACTTAATAATTTATATCTTACTCTCGACACTTATTTACTACATTTCTTTTCCATTACCTTGAGAAAAAAGATGTTCTTTTGCTTCTTGCTCTGTGTTCCCCAGTTCGTCCTTAATGCTGTAGTCACATGCACGCACTTCTGGGTGGTTGTTCAGATTGGCTGAAATAAATATGAGAATCAGAAGCAGTACCCAGTTCTGGGTAGCCCTACGACATCAGTTTTTCAGAGGGCATCTCGACATCATGTTCGCGGGCAAAACAGTATGGAGTACAAAAGATCACCTGTTTTTACCGGCTACTTTTCATCGACTTGTAAATAGTTAAAGGTTATGTTTCATTTCTACCCATCTTCAACCGCAGACACTATACTACTGTCAAATGTGATCGACTAAACGGACGATTTCAGCTTAAAGGACTGTATACAGAACAGATCGTCATTAGTTTCATTTAAAGATGAAATACATTACTTTTTAAAACAATGAATAAAATTCAAATTTTTGGACATTGTCTCGTGAGTAAGAGATACCCCTAGCTGATTGTTAACCCTGGCACTGGGATACTAAACATGGTACTGTACCACCAGAGTAACCCTAAAGGTGCACAGAACGCTGCAGCTATACTAGTTCTGATGCATGGACAACAAGTATGATCACATCACACCAATTTTAAAAGAACTACATTAGTTACCTGTCAATTAAAGTGCACCTAACCCCAAAATATTTTCTCACTAAAATACACCCTTGTACCTTTTCGAAACGCATTGTCCCTTTCGCTTCTCCTTTTCACCAAATTCTGGCTATTTATAGCATTCAAAAGTTAAGAAAAACTGTGCATCATTTGCTCCACGACCGAGTCAGAAGGGGCGTGGGTCTATTCTTGATTTGACGTCACAAACTGATTTGAATCGCATCAAGTCTTTGTAAACATGCAGGCAGCTACGTAATCAAAAAATCGTCGAAAAGTATTATGGTTCGCTCTCCCGACTCCTTTATTGTTACCTTGCAACAACAACGTTTGTTGTACCCAGCAGATTTATGATTAACAATTAGACTACGAGCCCGAGTTTTCTATGAGCGAATAGTCAACGAGGCGCAGCCGAGTTGACTATCGCTCATAGAAAACGAGGGCGAAACTCTAGAAAGGATTGCATCCCAAACGCTACCATTTTGTATTTTTAAGCGAAAAATCAAGAAAAATCTTGCCTTCAAAGAGCAACGCGCGCCCGATCGTTTCCTATCGGCGAATATAGAAAACAGTCGGAGAGCCAATCAGATTCAAGCTCTGGGGTTTTCGGGGCAATAAACAACGAGGGAGCAAATATACCAGCTATACTGCGTCTCGAAAAGTCTTTCAAAAGACATCTTATTTGATTTGATCCGTTTATTATTTTTTGAGAAAAGAGGTATATACTTTCGTGTGTGTTAAATCACGAATTTGAAATAGATGGCTGGCCGCAGACCAGAAACATAGTACCTCCAATGGTGCAACACAAGTAATTGTTCTTGGCAGCTATTACAAAAATATCAGAACTAAGTTTCATTAATTTATAGCGGAGGAAAAGTAAAATGTGCTTATCCTGCAATTGCTGAAAATGGAATTTACTCCGCGATGGTAACAAATTATATATTATTTGCATGTAATTCCTCACGAATCATCATTCTCTCGGGTTGCGAAATAGTGAAAATATATCGAGAAAACAACATAAAGGATAGAACGGTTTTCAATTGAATGTCGGAAGTAATTAGGAAACGAATGTACGGGACTTACGCAATATCATTGTGCTTGAGACAGAATTGTGTGCCTCACTTAACGTAAGTTTGCAAATTTCGAAATCCTGTCATACCAAGCGCAAGGCCAAGTAGCACTTGAATGTTTGGCAGGGATTATTCCAGTCTATCAGAAATAAAAACAACGAAGTGGAGACCGTCAGGAGCCCAATGTGATGGGCCGATGAGAACATAAGACAGCCTTAACTAATGTCGTTTAGCTAAGCGTAAGCCTTCTTTTGTTAGTTTTCTTAAGACAATTAAATTGTTTAAGACATTTTGTTCGTAATTAACCTCATAAGCCGAGCGTACACATTTTCCTCAGTTAACAAAAAACATTTCTTAAAATACTTATAACGAGGATTCGTTTAGAAACAACCCAGGCAATATTTCATGCATTTTGATCATTTCCTTGATTTTAATGACTTGCACAGGACGTTCATGAGAAGGTACTGTAGGGAGAAATGACAGGCTGATCAAATTTGAGACCTGAAGGGTCAATCGACCCTGCAAAAAGAGAATATTGCCTGCTGGCTTTGTGAAGATTCTCCTTCCGTTTGGATTTTGTAAAAAGAACCACACAGCAAGGAATAAACGACCACACAAGTCCAAGACATGCACCAAGGCATGAACACTGCCAATGCGAGCGAATGTGAAGCATTTGTTTTCTCGAGAGGACATCTCAACGCAAATTCTCTTCGATTTCAGGGTGACAAGCATGACAACGATGGTAAAAATGTTCGGTTCTGCACGTCAAGAAAAACCTTGTTTTACGCAAATACGGCCAACTTCAAGTTTCAACCACGAAGTTTTCACTGATTCGTGCTGCTAGTGAAAAATAGTCGAAGTAAAGACCTTTCTTGTACATAAGACTAGAAACAGACCTAATCCCCATTACAAACAATTTACAAATTTAACAGTGAGTTGCTGATGATTTACGGAAATCTTAAAACGTATCCATATCCTGCTTAGCTACCACCACTGGGGTGATAATTACCGCTACAAGCACATGGATCACGCAAAACAATAAGCGATCAGTAATTTATTAAAATGAAGTGAACTTTGTTTGAAAAGCTTTCAGGTGCATTGTTTTCTCTATTCGCTATACAAACAGACTCGCTTAAGAGATCTTCAGATGCCGGAATCGCCAGCGTTTCTTGCATGCGTACGTACGTGATTGTCTGTAATCTTCCAGTCCTACGTTTCCGCTATCTAGCTAAATATTTGTGGAAACTTACTTATTTACCTTATGTTATATCTGTTGACAAATCTTTTAAGCTGAGCTGTATGTTCTATCTGGCCAACAGCTCAGTATATATCTGGCATAAAAAGCGAAAAAGCTGCCTTTGGTGCGACACAGTGACAGGTTTCACGTCAACAGGTCGCGCAGATCGCCGGTAAGTTCCATGCTTTCACAAATGTACTTTGCAGGGGTAGAAATGTTTTTAACTGCTGTTGCCAGGGTATCGTTTGAACGGAGATATGCATAGACTGAACGTTGGCGATTAATTCTTTATTGGTATCAAATTTAAGCGGCAACTGAGCTGAACTGATCTGCACGAGCAGCTCAGTGTTGTGCGAGGAAGCCGCCATATATTACGGTATCACAATCAGTGTTGCAAGGACAGGCAAGAGACATTAAGGCTAGAGTTGGAGACCGCCGTAACAGGCAAAGCGAAGGCACGTGCGATATGCAAGTTTCTCTGAGTGTTCCAAAATCTTAGTCAAGTGGTTTATTTTGTCGTTTGATGATGTAAAGCCAAGGAAATCTGTGGTCTGCCGCTTGAGTCAATGTTGTTTAAAGATATTCGTGTGTGGGTGAAACTCCAGTTGATGTTACCATTCCGAAGGAAAGCTCTTGAAAACTCTCTCTTACTTTCAGGCGCCGTTGTTTGGTCCTCGAGCAGTTTCATGGGAAAGGCAATTTCCTTCAAAACGTGCTTCTTTTCTCTAAAATCTAGGTTATTGACCTAAAGCAATCTGAAACGAGCAGGACTTGGCGTGATAAACGATCTTGTTCGTCTTTTTGATAAAAAGAGCTTTGGCACTTCGGAATAGTGACATGAAATGGAAAAATTTTGAAACTGAGACTTTTTACGGTTTAAAGAACGACCATAACACATAAAGGATATGGCAAAACTAGCTAGGTGCTGGTTTGTATCATTTGACCGTGAAATGATTAATGAAACTTAATGGATGTCCGTGAAAGGGTTAACCCCCGTTTTGAATCACGAGAGTAAATCGGAAATCTGTTAAAAAAAAACAACAGCAATCCTTCCGCTTACAATATCTCAAGATATATTTGTCAAGCCAACAGGCGACAAGAATAAAGTAACGTAAGAGATTGTCTTTTCAAAGAACAGTGTATGACCGTCGTCAGGATGTAATAAATTACATCAAGCTTCCGGAACTAACAGACTGAAAAATAACAGGCTAACAGACTGAAAAATAAGAATACTAGAATGAAAAAATGAAATGTTGCATGTTCTTACAGAGCTATCAAACATTCCTAAATATTCCACACTTTTTAACACGATTTCAGTTTCTCTGTTGTATGGTTTGAGGGCTGGAATTCACAATCTGAATGGCTGCTAGGGGGAGTCTATTGATCGATAGCTCCGGGAACGCAATCGCGGTTGTTTTTTTTTTTCTTTCGGGACCGCAGCTAAAAATATCATACGAAATAACCCATCAATAAATCAGTTTATCTATATTCTGCAGGTTTGATACATCAGTTACTGGGGTTAAAATAGACCATTTCTCTCTTATTTTAATAGCCGAAAGTAGATCGCAGCCTGAATATTAAACAGTAGAATTGAGGTTTGTGGGACCTATGCTGGAGGGAGCGTCTTTATTTTTAAAAGTGGCAATCCCAATGTCAGAGACTTGGGTCTTTCCTGGCGAAGAAGAGGAGAAGGGAAGGTTATGGGAAAGCGTGAAACGACATTGATCTTGAGCACGCGCACAAGTAGCTCGCAGTACCAGAAAGTTAATATAAAAATCGTCCATACAGAAACGTTCTTAAAAAACCAGTCCGTGGAATTTGATAACAATCAGCTTGCGCTGACAAATAGCATGAATTTCAGACGTCCGCCTCTGGTCGCCCGAGAACGACGTATAAACATAGGCGTATGGCAGCCTCCTACCGACACAAAAAAAAATTGGGGGCAACTCAGACTTTTTGGGCAAAGCAACTTGGTAAATGGATCACCGTCCCCCGCCCCCTCCCCTTCCCCGTGGCAAAAAAATTGCCCGTACGCTTATGCGTCTGAATTACAAGGGCTACCGGACAAAGCTTGCGGCTTGCGGACCCTGGTGGATCTCATTAGCAAATTATAGAGAATGCAAACGGGATAAGTAAAGGCCGAATGTATATACGCCTTTGGAATCGGATTTCTTCCGGCGATAGGAAAAAGGAATATTCCCCTTATTAGTTTAACAAAGAACGGATGTTTTTCAGTATCTTTGAAACCCCCGTAGTGATATCGTCAATTTGCGGTTTTATAAATGCGCCAGCTTGCATCGTTTTTTCTGTCATCTTCATTTTAAGTTTCGTCCAAGTTTACTTCCAGCTGAGTTACTTGGATATGAACTCGTGATTGGTTAACCAAAGTTCTTGAGTCTTTTCCAACTGAACAACTACAAACGTTTACCGCTTTTAATTAAACAGCCGTTTTTCATATTGTAACCGAAGAGACGAATTACCGTTTTATGCAAGTGAAGGCATTGTCCATCTCGGATGCCCTTCATCAATTATAAGATTAACCGTTATGGAGCTTAGATTTTGTTGACGTTGGGAATAACGTCGCGTAAGACTAACTAAAAAGCCGCTTACTCAATACTGTTCTTCTCTAATAAGCTTAACAACTGTATACCTTGTAATTCACATTGTTGGTAGAGCAGGAAATCCAACAGGTTGATGAAAAGCACAAACCGTTTTAATCCATTACTGAATTTAATTGCGTTTACATTCAATTTGCTTGCTTCATACTTCCTGAAACATTATACTGGGCTCCAAATAGAAGAAAATGGTTGCCGAAGTTGATGATGAGAGAATGAGAGAACAAACAGTAACGCGATATTTTATTAGCTAAGTTCAGCAAGTAATTCTTTAGTTTGTTTGGACGCGTTTCAAATGTTGACATCCTTATTCGCTACGTGATCAATATCGTCGTGGACGATCGGTGTCGATGAAATCCTGAAGAGCATGTTGAAAAAATATCCTGCTGTATGGGGAAATTGTTTGATTGAAATTGAAGCAAACGTCACTAAAAACACTTTGCCATCGAGTTGACACGACAACTCACAACTCCGCCCACATAATGCAGCAGTTTTTTCTTTTAACAACTACACGATGGCTTAGAAGGGTAGCGCTGCTTTTGACTGCTGTCGCAAAATTTGTAACATCGAATCTGCTGCTCGAAAAACTGTGTGCAAGTTTTAGATAAAAAATACATCATATGTTAAATATTAGGAAGGCGAGGACTATAAAATCTTTCCTGAAAGAATTGTTTTGTATTAAGACATCCATAAATCAAGCTTATGTTTCTATTAACCAACGATGAACTTTATACACGCAGTCATGACTGATTCCATTTTTAATTCTTAGTGTTCGCCAGCCGTTATAGATTTACGAAAAGCTAAAAATATACTTTATGTCAGGATGTCAATCCGCAAATTTGTTTATCTCTTTTACCTGAAACATATAAAAAACAAACTGAACCCCAAATAAACAATGCAAAGATGACGGAGTGGCATTTGGTTATCTGAATGTCCACAGCCGATCATTCGTAACGTCCGTTGAAGACTGAACTGAGCTTGAAGGTACGAGGACCCCTTCAGATCGTAGCGTAGATGCTGTCATACACAGCATCACTCTAGAAGATAAAAATAATCATTAGTCAATAAGCGTTTCAATAACTGGTCCAGTGTCAGTAAAACGTTGAAAGACTGGCATCCTTACGAAGATTTTGTAGCGATTTTTAATTATTTTTTGTCGTCACAATGTTTTTTGTAGTTTGTGAAGGCTTGGTGGTCGGACATGCGGATATTTTGACGTTGTATAAACATAATATGGGTTGAATGAGCAGCTAGGAGGATAGTTCAAGTTTTGTTCCATCTGCGTGTCATTGTACAGGAATTCAACTATTTCTGACGTTTCCTTTTTTCGACAATAAAATCTATTTTATAGCACGTCCACTTGAAAGCACCCGCCCGCTTTCGTCAGCACAAAGTAATCCCTTCCAGTCGATAGCTAAGCTGATCTGATAGCAGTGTTCCCTTTATCGATCGCGGACACGACAAGCTGAAATCTAGTTGGCACTGATTGCGTATCGGAACTGAACGCTGTGATATCTGCAGATCCTGTTACAAACCGTTTACCTGAAACGATTAGATGGGTAGCAGGGAACAATACGTTTGAAAACTAAGCTAAGGGCAATAATACTCAGTCCCAGCAAGCCTCCAAGTAAGCGATCTATTACAAACCAGTTTCGGCGTTTTTTAACAAACTCAGGTGCAAGACTCGAGGCCAATATTCTCAGTAAGCAAACAGTTAATGACAAAACCCACATAAGAATTAACTCATTCTGTACAAGATAACAGACTTTTGAAATTATCCAAGACGGTAAACAGACAGCTGGAAACTAAATATTATTTTGTTCATCTCTGCAGTTTACCCCTTGAATCCCCTGTTTCTAAAAATGACCAATGTTATTTAACCTGCAGGTTGTTCAAGATTACGTACATTCGAGCACGAACGCAGCCGTGCTGGACATCTCTCGCTTTCCACAACAGTGTGCTTGCATGCGAGCTCTTCAGCGTTCTAAAATAGGAAAGCCTTGTCAAACATTAGGAAGTTGAGAGATCTTAACCATCCCAGTGTCGAGGAATGAGCTTGTAACACAGATAACTTCCTTCCTGATAAAACATTAAGGTTCCGCCATCTGGCGCCAGGCCGCACGATATCTGGTCGCACTTCTGGCTGTAGCGCGCCAACTCTAATACAAAAAAGCTGCAGAAAACTCTTAAAACATAAACACGTTACAGAGCTGGGGTAAAGATAAGGCAGCCAAGTTGCCATCAAGGTGAGATGTACAACATGAGGCAGAGGGCTGTTTGGAGAGTCGTGTTCGCTGCATGTGCATTCGCGATGCAAATCACAACGGATGTGGCAGGTATGGCAAGAATAAATAACTTAGATTTCTTGCTTTGTGTTTACTCTCTCTCGCTAACTGCATCACAGTATCAAACAAGTAATAATATTTAGACACCCTCCCTCAGGCGATGGTTCACAGTATGATGCGGATGTCCTTAATCTCCGTCCTTATTGCGCCAGGGAGGTGCGGGCGATTCAACTGCCAATGGGTGAAAAACCTCCCTTTAATTTAAATGTATAGTAAACGAAAAAAAAGTGCTAAACGAATAGAACTTCGGGTGTGTTAACTTGGTTTATGGCATTCATATAAAGTGTATTTGTTACAATAGATTGGGTGGCGTAGGGACACTATCCAACGGTACCAAAGGTGCTCACACCTGTAGTTTACCATCCATCGCATGGTCTGTACATTGTTTACCTGATGGGGCCATGCTGTTCTTTTAGAGTCAAAATATTTTTATCATTTAGGACCAAAAACATGTCTTTATTTTCATCAAAGAGAGATCTTCCAAATAGTTTATGTTCAAGGTCCAAAAAGACCCATTGTTGGAATAGAAATATAAATACCATCGAATATTTGCCTGCAATAAAGAGGTTAACTTACTGCCTTTCGGATTGCGTTCTGTGGCGCTTACCAACAGCCTTACTTTTGGGAGATGAACGAATGATCTAGAACCATGTTAATTACGTAAGGGGTGAATGCTAGATCAAAATCAGCGGGGGTACATATGCATGTCGAGGGGCGTGAAATTATTACCAACAAAACCTGACAACTCCGTGTGTTAGAACGCAGCCCGTTTCATTGTTCAATGCCACTTGTTATAATTCCATACCTAACAAATCTTTACCAAGAACTGGACATAAAGAGTCGTAAAGAATCGTGAAACACTTGCATTCATAACGACACTACAATCACTTTAATTTGCCCGAGTCCTTTGCCCTCCAATTTCCGTAAAGGATACTTCGAGCAGGATAGTTTTGCAAACACTGTCAACATTATCTGTTACACCTTAAGGCCTGTCTTCGACCAAAACAATGATGGTTAGATCAACACTATCAACGACAATATTTCTGTAAGGTCTGCCCGTTACTTAAGCTATAACGACTCAGTTCTAGAATCTCCCCGTTTCAATAGTCTCTTTGGGTTTCAAGAAGAGGATGGTCATTTTGAGAAGACGATGATTCTCGTGTCCAGTTTTGGTTCAACGACATGCAAATCAAGCGATCGCTTAGTAATCCACACGTGCCGCGGACATGATAACTCCTTACTCCTATTAATGACACGCGACCCAGTTGCCGAGGGTTTACCAATATTTAACCGCAAAGTACTGTCAGTGTATTCACGATGACAGAAACGTCGTTTCGCGAATCATAGTAGATTTCATTCCTTATAAGGATTACATGGTTGTTCAGAAGTAAAGTGGCAATAAGTAACACTCAAAGAGATGTTGACCAATGTTCTGACCTTTTGCAAAGTTCAAATTTCGAATCCATTTCTCTGCAATTCACTCAAGAAGGACTATACTTTGCACTGGGCGTGGAGCAATTTAAGCAGTACACGTTACTACTGCTAACGAATTGCCATTGTGATTGGGGAACTTGCCTAGTTTTATCAAACATTAAAGGTTATTAAAAACCTTTTTCTTTCACCAAGCACAGCATCAACCTTTTAATCAGTGTTCGAAAGCGTCAAGATGTCGCATTAGCAGTGATAAATCTAGTATTGTTTCAGATTTGAGACACTTGTTTGCAATTTAAAATTTCCAGAAATACCCAAAAATTAATATCTCGAAGGTGAACTACCATTTATTTGGTGTTTTTCAAAGACAATTCAAATCAAGTAATTCCTGTTTTCTTCGAAAGAAAAGAATACTAGTATGGGTTTTAATCATTTCAAATCAGAAACTACTGTAAACGTTCTATTCAGTTAGAGATTTACTGTGAAATAAAGTTAATCTGGGAATCACTTAATATGCACGAAATTATCATATTTAAATATCGGACTGCCGGCCATTTAGTAATCTCAAAACCTTGACCGGCTGCCGGTCATTTAGAAGCGTTTATCAAAACCATGTAGAAAAACAGATTTCATTTAATGAGTTGAGAAATTGTCATTCTGTGCACATCTTATAACTGATCTGATGACGTTATGAATTAGGCCTCATTTATTGCCTCCCCGAGACAACTTTATCGAGCGTTTATATGAAAAAACATTGTCTCTATCGGCTGAATAAAAGTTGACCCTGTTTGATTATTCATAAAGGAGTTTAATATTCAAATCCCCAGTTATCCTTCTTCCTTTGAATTTCTTTCGTTCTTTCGATCACTGGAGGCCTTGCTGAGTTAAATTCTATTTTGTTAGTGAACAATTTGTGCTTAAAAACCTGAAATCCGGACAGTACGTGACAATCGGCACGCCATGAGTTGTCCCAGGAGCCATCTTCTGGTTGTCCCGGGTAGGTGAGCCAAATTGTTTATACAAGAAAAAGTTGCCCCGTCTGCTAGGGTTACCCTTCCTGCCGCCCGAGTTTTCTCGCCCCGAGACAACTCGGGTAGGATCATAGAAACGGTTGGTGGAAATTTTCAACATTTTAGTAGCTTTTAGTGAGAAGTCTGAGAAGTTAGCTCGCCCAGGGCAACTCGAGGGGAAGGGTTGTCTCGGGGACCCGAAAATAGCAAGTTTTCTGAAAGTGGCCAAATTGGCCAATTTTGGACTTTTTGCAAAGGCAGGAAAAATAGAAACCAGTTATTAGGCGCTATACAGATGTTAAAAAACCCGCTCATATATTCATTTGACAGGATACAAGAAAGGTCTTTTTATCGACTCAAATGCGCAGACACGGTATTTATCAATTTCCAGTCTCTTTTCAATAGTTCCTTTGTTCTCCTGTAAGCACTCTCAATTACATGTATCCATAACCTACATCCATGAAGGCTTCCGCGTCGGTAAGAAAGATGACACGAAAATGCAAACTGAAAATGCCATTAGTATTTTGCCTGTTCTGAAGTGAATGATTCAGTACTTGATTCACAACACTACCGAACAGGACTCGTTTATGGTATGTACCAAATATACAGTAGTTGTTGAGATAAGGACATCCGCCCAGGATGTAACCTTTCACTTGTTCGTAATGAAGGATTTTTTTTCGTTAATGTTATGTCTTCTGGCGCTTTCGCATACTCCAGTTTAAGGTGTTAAAATGTCTATCCATTCACTGCTGTGATGCCTCTGGTACCTTGAATACCGTAAATGTGGTGACTTTTTACTAGGAAGAGCGATAAAATCAAAAATAAAATGAAAGTCGAAGTGTGATGCAGGACCTATCCTGTCAGCCTCGCTTTATCATATAAGCTCGATTACAGATTAGCACCATTTTCGTGCATGGATTTTTGCACTTTTAAATAAGTTATTTTAAAATTGTTTTAAATTTTGTGGCGAGGGAATACAAAGAGCACGGGCACTCAGATCATAGCTATCATTTCTTGTCTTTAGGAGACCGCACGTCGACGAGCTATGCATCAACATCGTCAGCTTCAAATAGGAATTCAGGAGCTATTAAAGGTTGGTAAAGTTATTAAGGAGTAAGCAAGTACGAGAAATATTGTCTTTAAATAATTAGATCAATCCAGTCTGTCACAATGCAGACGGCTAAACACGTATGAAGTAAAGAAAACGGTTCCTCGATCCATTCCTTTAAACAAAAACGTTTAAGTAGTGTCATGGTTCAAATTCTCTAGCAAATACAGGGTTTGCTCATTCAAGACGCCGTTATTTCACCGATGGAACTGCCAATAGAATGAACCGAAGTTGTACATAACGCACAAGTCGAACGTGTACTCGAGAAATGCGTCGATATTAGTTTCAAGTTGGTTCGCATTTTCGGTACACCTTAGTCCTTGCAATTTCTTCATTCATGGGCTTAGCTGCGTAACGAAATCGAACAAGAGAGCACTTGTCGTGTAATCTCAATTATTAAGGGCATTTTTTCAGTGATGAATTGGTTGAAACATTAAAAACCTTCTAAACCACTAAAGATGATGCACTGCCAAAACTAAAGATTTCTGCAGTTTTCTTTGGCAGCCTCTGGCTCCGCTTGTTGTTTGACCCTGTTTTTCGTTTTGTCTTGTTTTTCGTATGTCATGTTTTCAGTGCTGACAGACTTAGCATCCAACAGAGAACGGAATAAGACAGTATAGCTAGACGATGGGCTGATGAAATAAATCAAACACCGAGAAGAGAGTTGGCAATACGACGCGCAGCGGAGTATTTTTAACGAACTTTGAGGTGTTTGGAAATGTGATGAAACACTGTCTCGAGTGTTCGATATATCTTCTCAATCGAACGAAAACTAAGCAGAAAACAGAGAAATAAAATCGTCAAAATCCATGCTAATTAAGATCGGGTATCCAAACCTCCTTCACGGTTATGATTTTCTTTGTTTTAACTTGATGAATTATTAATGAGTTGAGAGCCCAAGTTATTGGTCATCCTTGCATTGTTTCCTTCAACATTCGAATGGCGACGCTCCCCTTCTTCGCCCCTTTTTCTGATTTGATTCATAATTTAATTTTATTCATGTACAGCTTCTCCCAGATTTGTGGACTCCGTCAGAATGCAAAAAACGTTCATTGCGTGGCCAGCACGTCACATTATTCGACTCAAGTGCAGAGCCAATGGCTCTAGCCCTTTGAGATTCCAGTGGTTAAAGAACGGCGATCCTTCAATACACAGACGATTACAGCCGAGACTTAAGACAAACATGTGGTACCTCAAGCTTAAAGACTTGGTTTCTTTGGACTCGGGGGAATATACTTGTGTGGTATCCAATGCGTATGGCTCTATCAATCATACTTATACACTTCGAGTTGTAGGTAAGAAGAAGAAAAAACAACAAAGGTTTTTAGACGAACGATAACAAACTGCGAGAATGCATTATGTTCCTGTCCTAGTTCTAGAATTTCAACTGACTCGATTATATTATTAATTATGGAAATCGAAATATTCCTGTAAGGGTGTTTGCTTTACACTTGAGATTGCCCAGTTTGGCACTAGATTTCGAAATAACTTAAGATCTAACATCAACAATATCTTTAAAAAACTGTCCATTGTACGTTAACGTCCCTTTGTACTCTGCTAACTTGGTTAGGCTACACGATCGTTCAGAACTTACAAACATTATCAACTTGTTTCAACTATATTCGTGAAAGTTATACGAGGATAACAATACCCAAAACGAAACACTTCATACGGAATTGAAGCTATTGCGATGCTGTGCCACGTTTAGCAGAAAAAAAAAAACAGACAAACAAAACGCATTCAAATCACAAATCATGTGTTTGAGTGGGAATTAAAATATCTTATTTAGATTAAGCAACAATATAACAATAGTAAAAATAATGAACTTTATTCGAGTGTCAACTGTATCTGGCGCTGACGTACTAATTGGGGACACTGTAAAGCACAAATAAAATAAAATCAAATTATATTGTATTAAGGCCCCATTTCCCTTAATGGGAAAAGGACAAAATGATGATGATGATGATGATATTGTATTAAATCAAATCAAACCAGATGTAAATGTTGGTTTTTGAGGAGAGGGGAAACCGGAGGACCCGGAGAAAAACCTCTCGGAGCAGAGTGGAGAACCAGAAAAAATTAAGCCCACATATGACGCCGGGCCGGGGATCGAACCCTGGCCACATTGGTGGAAGGCGAGCGCTCTCACCACTGCGCCAACCCTGCTCCCCATTATTGTAAACCTCCACAACTTATTCTTGATTGGTATTGACCATGGATTTCTTATTTCAAAATTTTTAGTCCAAATCCCCTCTACTTTTCATTTTCTCACAGAAACATCTCGAACCAAACCCATTCTGAAGTGTGGTTACCCGAAGAACACAAGCGTTCAGCTTGGACAAAACGCTTCCATGACTTGCATCGTCCACGTCAGTGGAACACTACCGGATTTTAGATGGATAAAGTGGAATACCATTCCCAGCACATACCCCGAGTCACTTGATGTTGAAAGTGGATCGTACACTCTTGTTGATCCTGTGCAATACGAGACAGTTCACGTTGGAGGAAAGTACGGTGTTAAAGTGAACATCAAAAATGCCACACCCCGAGATTTTGGACTGTATACGTGTTACGTTAGTAACCATCTTGGTTCTGACTACAGAAGTGCGTTTTTGAGTGAGAGAAAGGACAGATGGAAATTATCAGAAGGTAAGAATTGCCGTGCGTCCTGGTGGCGTCCAGTGATTTGTGAAGAGCGACCATTTTGTTCTTTGCTCAAAACAATCATAAGCATACCGCCTTGAAAAACACTGAACACTTTTATCATTTGATCTCCCTTCAACCATTTACTTAACATCTTCAGGTTGCTGTTGTTGTAGGAGCAGTTCGTGAATAACTGAGGGTACTAAGTCATCACTTAGGCCCCAATTTGACCAAAAAATGAAGAAAAATTTTGGTGACAGTGCCCTCTTTTGAAATGATGAGAATAGGTTGTAGTCTCAATCAAATTGTTGTAAAATAGGACATAATGTAATAATTGAAAAGAATGCAATCACCGTTAATTGAATCTGACAGAACTGATTCAGGTAATAAGGTAAAATTCTTAGCCCAGGGCTATCCCTTTAATTAACTACCTTTTCCGGTCATAGACAGCTTAATTTAAAAGGATATTAGATTCGCTTCCTGTCCTTCTTAACAGTTTCTTTCTGGCTAATCTTAATCGTATTTAATGTAACAGAATACGTGTCGGAAAACATCTATAATTTAATTCAAAATTCAAAAATTATGGCTCAATTAAACGTTAATTTAGATCAAAACCAATTGCCGACATTACTAGAGTTTTCTTACCAGTTTTTCTGGCTGTCCAGTGATAGGCCACTTTCGCTATATTAAAATTCAGCTTGGTAGCGAGGCCTAGAGGACACAAACAAAGAAAATAAAAATGCATGTTTATTAATTTCTTTTGTTCGTTTCCTCTAGGCCTCGCTATCAAGCTGAATTTTAATATAGCGAAAGTGGCCTATTTGATAACCATGTTAAATATCGTGAAAGAGAATATAATTATATAATTCGATCTTGTAGAACACGAGGGTTATCGCAAGTGAATGAGAAAAATAGCCACCAGTCCATCTAAACTGCAAACTAGAGAACTGTTCACAGTTACTCATTTTCCTTTGTTCTCCTCTCTCTTCCCTTCCCCTCCCCCCCTCCCCCCAGTGCGTCGTGGCGTTTTTGGGCCATTTCCGAGTTGTGCTTTCCCTCTTTTTCAAAACGAGTCTAAGTGCGAAACAATTCATTTGAAGATACGTTTTCCCTGCATGTTCATTTTCAGGTAAATCAAACTCAATTTCATATGGATAGTTTTGCACGGGCACTCGTCTTAAAACAGAGGCAAAACGAGACCCGGAAATGACCTATTCAAATCAATTTCTCGTGCTTCTTCTTCACGACCTAAATTCATTAACTTTCCTTATCCTCTCTGTGATAATTATTAGCTCCTCATGTTTTCGGGGATTTTTTAATGTCCGTCTACAGGAAAAACCAAAGGCGATTTCACTTGAACAGTTTCTTACTGTACAGGGGACTATTAGTTGAACCACTGAGAGTAAAGCACAGGTTGCTAATGGACCTTATTCGCGTGGCGGCCATATTGGCCATAGACAATAGATTTCGTACCCGAGCCTCGACTTGAAATGTTTGGGAGCGAGTTTCCGCGTGGCAAAACAAAATTTTTCAATCCCTCGGGACTTAACATGGCCGCCGTGTGATTAAGGCCCATAGTCCTCTAGAAGCGTAGCCAATTAAAATGCAGGATTTACATTAGTCCACTAGTTGAGTAGTCCAGCACCTCATACACCTTATTCCAAAATGGCTACATCTTAATATTCTTTTGTTGGTATTCAAATTAGCCCTTGTTGCCTCGTTTTTAAGCTCAAAAATCAAAAGAATATTTTATTGTGAACGAGGTAACAAGGGCCAATTTGTATGTACATAAATCAGCGGCCATTTTGGAATAAGGTGAATACGAACATATTTTTTCATTCGTTCTCCTTAACAATAGACTTCATTGTTATCAGGGCTAGAGGCTTTGTTTAGGAGTGTTCTCTATTGTTTCAACGCCCAAAGGTATTGCCGCTTGAATGAGGTGCTGCTTGCCCCCACTAGTTGGGTGATACTAAGTTATGTTAGCTATGTTACTGTATACTGAAAACGAGGATCGGCTAAGGTTCCCAAACCACCAAAAATAACATGTGTCCACTGCGGCTCTTACCAATCTACCAATTCTTACAATCTTCTTAATATTTTAATTGTCTGTTCCCTTATATAGCTTCGAAGCCACTCATCTTGTAGAACACTGTGCTATCCTTTTGCCAAATGTACACTAATTTTAGTACTATTATTATTGATCGGCAAATTCTCTTTCAGACACAACTCCAAATCCTGAGAAAAACTACCTTGCGAAACATCAAAACACGGCATCACCACCGTTCAGAGGTAAGCTGATGAAATAGCTGAATTATGACAAAAGATGTACAAAAGATGGCACAATTAGGAACTCATATAAAGGCACTAAGAGCTTCGATTTAAATCCAGCTTCATTTGATTTTTTAAATCGTCAGAAACCAACACCACAGTGGACAGGCCATCGTCCAAACTGGCGTTGTCCATATCCCAAGAGGCCAAGATACCCTTGAGTGTGTTTGTTGGTGTCCTAAGCACCTGGGTTGTCATTACAACACTTGCTCTCCTTTGGTGCCATTTGTACCACAAGAAGACAACAGCGACAAAGCCAGGAATAGAGATATAGAGCGTAATGAAGGCGTCTATCTCTCGACAGTGGTCGTAGACAATATGGTACTAGAATGAGCGAAATGAAACATTGTTGATAATATACCAACTGCTGCACTCTTCGTCACTTACGTTTACACTCTTCGGAGAACTGGTTCGATTGTGCTCATGGAAGCGTTGTTTTTATGCAACTATGTATTTAATCCCGAATTGTCATATATATAATCAGTAGCCCGTTTTACTTTGTATTGCTGGTTATTAAAGCCGGTGATAAAAGTGTGTACGAGTTTCTGAAGTAAACGGGAGAGCTAGAATACCGGAGAAGACGCTTTAAAGAGTAACTACGCGTCGTAGATTATCAATGGAGAATCTTCAAAGTGCACTTAGAACTGGCTAAACTCACAGCGAAAATCATTTGATACATTCTGTTTTGCTTTTTATAACAATCCAAACAATATGCAAACTCCATTTCCCGATTAAAATCCTCGCATGAAAAAGATCTTGATTGATCTGAAAAACTCCGTCTAAACTGCGGCATAATAGCTTAAATTTTTCAGCTGAAGGCAAATCTTCCTTGCTGATGAACATGCAAAGATAGTTCAGTTTGATACAAGCAGTTTCGCGTTGTTGTGAACATGATAATTTTTGCCACTTTCCTTATTCTTCGAGGAAACGTAACCATTCCTTGAACAATTTAACTGGGCACTTAAAAGACGAACATTTCCCATTCGTTAAAACAGTCGATGCCGTTTTAGCAGGAAGAATAACATTTGGTATCGCTGAAACATTCACCTCTCATTCTTAAACTCTGAACGACTGTTTTATCGTGAATTCTTCCGAGGTTTAAAGGTTCTTTTCTCACCTAAAATCTACGTTTCGGCAAATTTGACTTGCCTTCATAAGAACCAATATGGCGGACTTGTTTGGCCTTTGTAACTGCACCTTGGGCAGATCGTGAAATCGTTTAAATAACAGGTGTATTACATGAACACGATGACACTAAAAGTATTACCTTATTACCTGAATTTTTCGCTACACGTTTATTTCGCGAGTTCGTAAGTCGCATATTTCGTGGCCCACTATTTTCGCGATTTTGTCGTAACACTGGGTATATCTAGAATCACCTCAGTTCATTTCGCGATTTTAACAACATTGCAACTTCAACTATTTCCTTGACCATGTGATTTAATAATATTTCTTGAGTCAAGGTAAAACGGCTTAACTAATAAGCTTCGACACTAACAAAAACTCAACGATTCAAGAGGGGATGAAGCTTACGAGAAGGTTTAGAGCCGGGGGGTACCCCCTTATATGGGCTATACGGGGACTTGCCGCTGGTTAGGGTAGGGTTTTTGACCCTTAAGTCCTGAACAGGGTATATAATTCAAGCGAGTCTGTCCTAAACAGGGTATCGATATTATATATTGTGCAGGGTGTGGCTTCGACACTTTCGTCAAACTTTAAGGTGCCTATGAAATGAAAAAATGAGCTATTGAAAAATAAGCTTATTTGAAAGGCCTTAAAAAATGAAGAAAAATGGCATTTTCCTTTTTGTGATATCGCCTCTCGTTACAGAGATATTTATTATGCAAATTAGGTACTGATGATGTCATAAGGTGTGATAGTATGGGTGTAAAAACACGAAATATGGCATATCTCTGCAAGTAATGATGCAATGCAATTGGAACTTTGCAAGCACATTGCACCCTAAGAAAAACACCTCTTGATACATATTTTGATGTTGCTATGACAACAATCTTGGTTCCAGTCTCTTTCCTCATTAAATCAAATATTACTCGTTTGTGACTGTATGGGGCAAATGATTGATCCCATTTAAAGCGTGCGCAATGCCCATGCACTAGTTCTCCCAATTAACCTTGAGGAAGTGAACGATGTTTGCTCAACATCAAATACAGGAATAATCATTCCTGTATATTAGAGATCTGGAACCGGATGTGTTGCCATAGCCACACCAAAATATAGACCATCTGATGTATTTCTTAAGCTATAACATGCTCACCAAGTTTCAATTTCATTGCATCATTACTTGCCGAGATATGCTATATTTTGTGTTGTGGTCCCCATACGACCACACATTATGACATCATCAGTCCCTAATTTGCATAATTCGAAAATCTTGAATATCTCTGGAATGAGAAGAGATATCACAAAAAGGAAAACGCCATCATTCTTCATTTTTAAAGGCCTTTCAAATAAGCTTATTTTTCAATAGCTCGGTTTTTCATTTCATAGGCACTTTAAGCATATGTGAAATTGGAAACATTTATCAGTAGTATATAAAAACGTTTTCCTTGGTCCTAAACAGGGTATATGTTTGAGGTTATTTTGGTCCTAAACAGGGTCAGGGCCGGTTTCGAAACTCCAGCGGCACCCCTATACCCAAACATGGGTCAAGTACCCCCTGCCCCCGAGTTTAGGATGCAGTTAGAAACAAAGGTGCGAATAGAATCGTCATGAATTCTTTGTAAGCGTTTTATTGTTAAAAGCCGCAATGCAGAATCGAACTCGGAACGTTTACTATTCTTGCATACTAAACCAGGAACAACAGAAGAACAACATATCAATAACCACTAACCGATAAAAATGGCTCACATTAAGCAGTCAAAAACAAATCGCTTAAACGTAACCCCCAAACTGCTACGAAACATATCGCGTGGTGTGCACGTGAAAAATTGCGCAAGACACAAATATTTAACTCGCTAGGGAGGGGATAGAAAAAATGGAACAGACCCAAAAGCGATTCCATATAACTTGAAAACAACTCGTATAACTTTAAAAATGCGAGGTGACCCCTACTTTTTATTTTATAAAATGTAAGTGTTAAGTGTTAAAAACACCAATTTGCCATTTGTGGCACTTAAAAGTGCAAAATGTGTTTAGGCTGTTTTTTTTTCTGGCCGTTCATGTCGTGAAAGGTGTTAAAGTCAAAAATTAAGCAGTGGTTTTTGTTAGATATTTTTAAGATGGTTATATTGAATGTTCACGAAAAACCAAATTCAAATGGAACTCACAAAGAAAATTGTAATTTCCCTTTATTCTTTTAAAATTGCAAGGTTTCCAGATTTCAAACCTTATTATCTCGAAGCTTTGCGTGGCTATTCCGACCACCCCCCCCCCCCCACCCCCCCCCCCCCATTTTCTTTTTGGATTTTAAAAGGCGGACAAAAATACCTCGATATTATCATCGATCTGGAGAAATTCAGGAACCGGAACGATATTTTTTACGCAAATAACTTTTAATTCTAAATAATTTACCTGCCTGTACCCAACCTGGGAACGAGGTTGGGTAGGGGACTATTTTGGTAAACAAATCTTATAATATAAGCAAACAAGGAAGAGTGCCGGATCTTTTGTAGACCTTTTCACTGTCCATCTATTACTTTCCAATTTTAAAACTACATTAAATCTTCAAAATTTCTTACTTCCCTAAATTTTACTGACACTTTTAGAAAAATATTTCTTTCCAACAAGGGTTCAAGCCTCGAGCCCAGTGTTCCAAACTGCCGAAGCTTTTCCCGATTTCAGGAATATTTCTACTCCCCCGTGGATGGGATGCTAGTCCATCGTAGGGTTACCCCCCAACAGTATTTCATCGGTACCCATTTATACAGAGAGAGAGAGGCAGTCTGAGAGTAATGTGTCTTTCCCAACAACACAACGCAGTGCCCCAGCTTGGACCGTCCTATCCAGTGGTCACAACAATATAACATCAAGCTACTGGAGTTGGACACTGAGTGATGAATTATACCACATAGTATAATATAATTATTCCGTTCGTGGTTTAGAGCTGAGTTAGGCTGGTAGCACTCCGGCTAAATAGTACTCCGGTTAGCCTACTAAGCACTTCGGTTAGCCTACATAGCACTTCGGTTAGCCTACATAGCACTCCGGTTAGCGACTAAGCACTTCGGTTAGCCTACATAGCACTCCGGCTACTAAACACTTCGGTTAGCCTACATAGCACTCCGGTTAGCCTACTTAGCACTCCGGTTATCCCACTAAGCACTTCGGTTAGCCTACATAGCACTACGGTTAGCTTCTATTAGGGTTAGAGATTTGTAGCCAAAAAAGTGGAATTTTGGCAACTAGTTTCGGCCTGGTAATCCACCATCCCGGGATCGAGACTTCTTGGAGTCAGAATTTTTTTACCTTAAAAATATATAGAAGGTAAGTGTGATTCATAGTTAATAGTTGTAGATTTTAATTTACAGTGTCCCCATTTAATGGTTTTGGAAGAAGGGAGAACAATGCTTTACGTCACGAACCATAACATGATTAAGATGGCGGCCGAACGGGGTAAAAGTATTCGCTTTTAATGGGCTTTCATTTCGACTTTTCTATGCCTCGTTATAGTCGTTTAGACTACGAGCAGTCCCTTTTTTTCTTAGTCCGTCGAGTGCGAAGAGAAAACAATGTCCGCGCGAAACCTGGGACATTTTTTCGCTTCGCACTCGACGGACTAAGGCCCCATTTATATGGTCTCGGTTACCCGAGACAACCCTCCCCCCGAGTTACCCTGGGCGAGCTAACTTTTCACTAAAACGTTGAAAAATTCTATCAACCGTTTACATGATCCTACCCGAGTTGTCTCGGGGGGTGAGACAACTCAGGCAGGCGAGTTGTCTCGTCTCGGCAGGTAGGGTAACCCTGGCAGGCGGGACAACTTTTCCTCATATAAACACTTTGGCTCGCCTACCCGAGACAACTCACGGTGTGGCGAGTATCACGTAATGTCCGGATTTTAGGTTTTTAAGCACAAATTTGCACTAAATAAATATAATTTAACCCAGCAAGGCCTCCAGTGATCGAATGAACGAAATAAATTCAAAGGAAGAAGGATAACTGGCGACTTGAATATTTAAATACTTTGAATAATCAAACAGGGTCAACTTTTATTCAGCCGACAGCGACAAATATTTTGTCATATAAACACTCGATAAAGTTGCCTCGGGGGAGGGTTGTCTCGGGTACCCGAGACCATATAACTGGGCCCTAAGAAAAAAAGGGACTGCTCGTAGTCTAATAGTTGTTATATACCGATAATAACCATTCTTGTGCTACAATATTGAGCGTAACATGCAAGGTTCATTCCACGCGAAGTTCACGCCGTAGATCTGCCAAGTTTTGGGGCGAACCATTAGAAATCCCGTGAGTGGGGGATGACAATTCCAAAAAACATTCGAGCAAGCAAAAACATAAGTCACATCAAAGTGACTTCAACTTGCTCTTTGACTGATATTATAAAATACCACATTGCAAGTGTACACGTAGGTAGCATAAATGTATTGATTTCTTCCTGATTTCAGTACGGGATACAATTTTAAATCAAGTTATTTTTAATACCAACATAATAGCAAATTGTTGACTATCTTCCTTCCAAGCCACGACCAATAAATGTCATACACATAGCAAAAATACTTTGTCTGTATGTTGCTTGAAATATAGGTGGATGATTATAAATCCCCAGGGTATTTGATTTTTCTCTTTGTATTATAAAATGTATCCAACTATGTATCCAAGTATTACAATAAAATAAATATAATCATTTTTATTATTCTTTCGCTCTGTCTTCATTCAGTTGTACTTATAAAGCTCATCAGTATTATAATTCACTAGATTTGGAACACAACGTAACACGACATAATGCCTGAAGATGAAACTAGAACGTGTTTCCGGTACTGACATTTTGCAACCGACAGGTCAATAAAATATAATTTGAAATAATAAAGAAAACTAGAGGTTTTCCTTCATGTATTAGACTGTACTTAAAGCGGTTTATGAACATCGCAATGCTTTTTTTCTGAACGTTTGAAACAATAAAAATACAACGAGTTATGAACTACAGCCACCCACATAACATTAGTATCTTGTCTACAAGTTGGAACAGGCCTGGTGAGGTGCAATGGGGGACAGACTTCCTCCCCTCAAGGATTTGTTTTGTCCCACTGTGTTTACTTCTCGGTTTGAAAGAACCTCTCGAGGTGGGATTGTTACTCTATCTGCATGTATGTCATTGAAAAAAAAACTTTAACCATTTCCCGACCCATGGCTAGTTCATGGTACGTGTTTCCTTATTCTTAATTCTGAATAGACGCATTTGATATAACGGAATGAGTTTTTTTTTTCTTTAATAGCTAAATTCATTAGCGATGCTCTATTCTCGCGAGGATTATGACTCCAAAAGACCTACAAGCTTACATAACATAATTAGTAGTTTAGAAAAAAATTCGTGCAGACCTTCCCCCTGAGAAAAAAAATCCGTGCAGCCAACTTTGACTGAAAAAAATTCATACACTGGAAAATTTTTTGCCCCCTCCCCCGGAATTTCTAACGGCCCGCCCCTTATGCCAAATCTAAAAATGCAAAGATCCACGTAGATCTTTTGCGTAGCTTGCACGGAATGCAGCCTGGCTATATAACCTCAAACTGGTAAAAGGAACAGTGCTTCGCCAGTTATTTCATGGAGTTCTTGTGTTGTTTGTCTCGTAAATATTTGGTTTTGATTAGCCAGGACGAATATTTAGAGGTCAAACGTGATGTAGTCTTTCCTAAAATCCACAAAGCCTGAAAAACCAACGTGATGCAGTCTTAGATTATTGTAGTTTTCCCTTCGGACTGTTTAAGTCTGATCTTATAGATGAAAACTGATGAAAGCTTTCATTTCCTGAATAAATCAGTGATTTCGTTTGAAATGTGTCACTGTTTGCTTATATCTCGAGAAAATAATCCAACAAAAGTTTAACCACTGTTTTGCCACAGTCAGATACCTCTGTTTGTTTTTACCCTGATTAAATATGTTTATATTATTATTATTATTATTATTATTATTTTTTTTTTTAAATAAAAATCAACCTTTATTGAGAAATAAAACTCAAATCTTACATGCATCCATGTGGAACTTATTACAATATTTATTATATAAAGTAATAATACTAATAACAAAAATAACTTACTTACATAAAAGAAGTAAAAATTATATAATTGATAATAGAAGTTCAAAATTCTATAAAATTGCAAATCCCATGATACCGAGATATTAAAATCAACAATCAAATTATACTAATGACGGCTAAACCAGTGTCCATAAAACGCCCTAAGTATAAAAGCACATAAGCCGTGTATTTCAAATATCCGCACTGGCTACATTTATTTTACAGTCTAATGATTGCTCTATCTTGCTACGAAACGGCGTTCGCGAACCTCTAACGCATGCATGTACCGATCTTAAGAGTTCAAACGAAATCTGTGTCCTGAGCCAAGTGATTACAACATGATAAGGCTCAGTATCTTTCTCAGCTATCTTGTCCGCGAGATGCTTTAAGAACCGCTGACACTCATTTCCCATTCCGCCATTGGTTCCAAACACTAAAGGCGTAAACGAACCCATTTCTACATCTAACACCCGCTGCTGGTACTTGCGCTTCTTCTCTTCCTCTTGCTCCTTAAACACTTCCGATGTTGGCTTGCTCTGGTAACTCTTGGAGTTGACGTGCGTAACTCTAACATCAAAAAATGCCGTAACTCCTCTTGCCCAGAACCCTCCCGCTTTAATGTCCAACCTTGCCTCAGAATTTGTAACAGCGCTCCTCAAATGAAATCGCTCGTTGTCCAGGGGTTGAAGGCGTGGTTCGATTTCGACATTATTGCAGATCTTGTCGATGAATGTCGTTAATAAGTTCCGTACACCATCATGTCTCTGTGCTACAAAACCCCCCTTTTTACAAGAGAGGGCGTGACTAACGGTGAATTTATCCCCACATATGCAATAACTTGGTAGATCGACTAAGGGCAGATCATAACGCAAGCGTAGCGAGTCTCTGAATTCTTGCTTGTTCAGGGCTAAACCCTGGTCTGCGAGAGGCATCGCATTCAGCCAAGAACTTGCGCCCTTGTCCCTCGATTGATTAACCAGTCGCAGCAGGTCTGGGGAGAGGCTTGAATCAATGCTATCCATCTTCTCTTTGGCATTTGCTCTCTTAAGTGATTATTGATGCCTCTTTAGCTCCTCCGTAGATCTTTCTCCTGGCACCATTATGGAACTCTGTGATGTAATAGAATCTACGTGCGCGGTGGTTATTAGTCTCGAGGCAGCAAACTGTTGCGGTGCCTCGGATTTCAGATCAGGAATGCCTAGACCCCCTTGACCTGTTGCTAAGGTAATAAGTCTGCGCACCTCGTTAGGGAGAGGCTCTGATTGACCGAACAGAGTTGGAAGTAGTAAATCCTCAATCACCTCCTGGATTGGGTCGAAATAAAGTTCAAACGATCCTATCGTGCGCATGAAATAGGTAAACTTCGACTTGTAGCCTTTTATGAAAGCAATAAACGCCGCATGAGGCTGGCTCTTCGCTATTTCAGAGAGACGTTCGATTTCCCCTTTCCATGCACAAACCTTCTCCTCACAATACTGTCAATACAATCTATTATTATTATTATTATTATTATTATTATTATTATTATTATTAAAATACTTGTGAACTTGGTCACACTCTACACCAGAAGATGTATTTGAATAGTGTTATAAGACTTCAAGGCATGGCTAGCCTGCAACGTTCGAGAGTGAAGGCTTGTAATGAGACTTTGAAAGTTCCGGATATTTAACGATGGAACCTGGAACAAAGCTTTTCTTTGAGCAGCCCATGTTTTTCGCGATTATTTTTTGCGAATTTTTAGTATTTTTTGGCGAAACAATAGAATCGTGACGTCAGCGCTTCTTCAGAAACTGGCATACTACCGGACTGTTTACTCTTATTGCATTTTGACACTTGAATAAAGGTATTCATTCTTAAGAAGTGTCGCACAAGAAAACCTCCGGTAGGTGCCAACCGAGTCCAGCGCGCTATTAGGCCACCGCGCCTCCCACGAAAAAATACCCAACAGTCAATCATATCGGTAGCCTGCGAACGCAGACGTATTTCCGGCAATTCTTGGTTTTCATGTGACGTCACAAAATTCTGATGGGCCTGCTAAATTTTCGTTGCCACTAGGTGCAAGGCTAACTAAAAATATATATTTTTGCAAATTTTCAGCTCGATAGTACCCTTCGTTTTGAAAACAGAGCATCTTGAATATGTGAGTTCTCCGCCGTATGTGATATCAAGCTGAGAACCGTGACAAAACTGTTTTGTTTAGAAAAAGCCTGTCCTTTCGATTTTCAGATGTTTGAAAATTTCAGATATAATAAGTGGAGTTTATGTGTAAGTATAATAGCTCATGAGCCAAAAGTAGTTACTAATATAGCACAATTGAATTCCAGATGGTTTCGCGTGCATCACGGCGGCCATATTTGTGCCCCTCGGAAGGACACAAATATGGCGTCTCCATACTAAGCTTTGTAAATTTGCGTGGAACGTTTCGGCAAATAACTCGAGAACGGGACACCGCACAGGCCTGAGACTTGGGGAAATGTTTTATTTATTCATCATCTACACTCGCTGAAATTCTAAGCTTCTGCAGTTGAATTGTTTTGAAGTTAGGTTTTGATAGCGTGACAGTGAAAACCACCAATACGTCTGCGTTCGCAGGCTATCATATCGGTGACCTTTCATCAACATAGCCTTCTTTTGGCTCGCCATCAAAACGCATCTCTACCCATTCATCAACAGTCAAAGCAAGATGGAGGCTGGTGGTAAGGAGCTGTTAGCTATGCTTCTCATAGGTTGGTTCTCTTCGCTAGCAGATTCAGGCAAGTATCACAGAAAACCCTTCATAAGCGGGAAAAACAAACCATATTGGAAGTAAAGATTTTCCCTACGTTACTAATCGACCCAGATCGAACGTTCGATTAATAATCAAACTAGGTTCAAACACAATCGATCCGACAATCGAACTCTCACGAACGGTTTCGATTAGGATATTAGGATGAATTTTATATCTTTAGAATTGTGTTCGAATAGAAGTTAAATAGAAGTTGAAACCGTAGTATGTCTAGTGTTATCGAAAGAGTGATGTAAAGATCTACCATGTAGTTCATTTGCTCAAACGAGGATTTTCCTATCGAGAAAATTGTAACAGACAGTGCTAACAGTGTTCCCAGATTTTTAGTACGTTTACTCCAGTTCATTGTCAGAGAACATTCCTCCACCAACTTTAAACAGGATTTCCTGTTCGGAATTGTTATTTGACCCCCACGCACGGAACATGACGCAATAGCTAATGGAGAAGCAATCAAAACATGTCTTTGCAAGAAAGAATATCTGACCACATATGCAGTGTTTTTTATAGCCTTTACTTAAGAAATAGAAAACATGTACCGCGTTTCTATCGAGTTATAGAAACACGAGTGGAAGTTTGGGAGAACGAGAAATGCTGTGGGAACACGAGCCGTAGGCGAGTGTTTTCACAGCTTTTTCGAGTTCTCCCAAACTTTCACGAGTGTTTCTATAACTCGATAGAAACACGAAGTACATGTTTTCTATTTCTTTTAGAAAACACCGCAACGAGAGAAAGGAAAACAACTTGTTAACTTTGATTATCAAAATGTAAATTCTCTTTGCTCGCGCCATCATTACGTCAACAGCTCGTGCTAGTTCTCTGTGTCTCCATCGAGTTATAGAAACACGCTTTTTAACCAACCAGCGCGCGTATTTTCTTAGGACTGTTTTCTAAAAATGTTTAATTGACGGCGGTACTCCAATTGTCGAGTAATCACAACTTTCCATTCGTTAAAGAGATACAAAATAACGTTTTGCATCTGGCTGGCAAACAACCAAACATGTTGTATATAGTCTATTTATCAAATTCATGTGACCCGCTTCCTTCCAATGTAACATATGCAGTTTTGCTTTTCTTTTGGTGCGACTGCATTTGCGACTGTTTCTTTTTACCATAGGAATTTCATAAAGCGTAATTATAACCGATCTATTTTTTTCTGGGGGGGGGGGGGGTATGGCAAATTTGAAATTGATATCCGCTATGATATAAATTAGTCAAATTAGTGGGTGCCGAGAAAGGAAATTCGACGAAAGCGCAGTCTCCTTCTGCACAAACCTCTTTTCTAGGTTCAGGAGCCCTGTAATTAGCCTCCTACGCAGGCGTTATTAGGGGATTGCGTTACACTTGTCCCCACCAACGCCTGCTTAACCGCGGCCAACATTCCTTTCCGCCGCTTCGCCAATCAGATTTTACCTACTAAAATCCGGAAAGCCGACCTTCACCTTGACCGTCGCTTAGCCAATCAGATTTTAACAACTAAAATCCCCACGACGCCTCTCCCTCCGCGAGACACGCGATGAGATGAAACCTGCTAGGGACGATTGATTTTGCTCTAACTCAGAGATTTCTCTGGTAAATTCATTTTAGATGAAAGCAAGTTCTGATTTTGCGAAGGGAAACTTATTTACTAAAGGGAAGAGAGATACACTCCTTAATTTTATCGACTGGCTACGGTAAGTCGTTTGTTATCAAGCTTTACTCTTTCATTCACAACGTTGACAAAACATCGGAACCCAAGCGATCTATCAAAATCACTGATCATTTCACCTGTACCTCAGCCAATGCCATCTACTGCATAACTTGCACTCTTTGCAAAAGGTTGTACATCGGCGAAACAGGGAGACGACTTGGCGACCGATTCCGAGAACACCTTCGTGACGTAGAGAAAGACGACAAAAATGCATCGAAACCGGTCGCGAGACACTTCAATCTCCCAAATCATTCTAAGCAACATATGGCAGTCTGCGGCCTTTCCCTTCACCAAGGAAACACGGAAAGCCGTAAAACTCTAGAACAAAAATTTATTTTTCAAATCGGCACTCTTAATCCTCACGGTATCAACGAACGCTTTTCATTCAACTAATTTATTCCGTTGTTTTCACGTTACCAGGCACCAGCCAATAGCGAAGCTCCATCATTCTGTATATAAAAAGCACACGACCCACAATTCCTTGATTCGCTCCGACGAAGGGCTAACGCTCGAAACGTCAGCAATTGAATCTCTTTACGGTGGCCAATTGACATTATCAACCCAGTTGATAAAACCAAATTATATTTGCCTTCAGTGTGTTCGACAGTCTCATTGATTTTCAGTTTTCATATTTTCCCCACAGTTCCGTTAAAAGAGGTACAATCCAGAAACGAATTACTGAAGTTCAGCCAAATGAAAAGCTAGCCTATGGGTCAAAGTTTCCACGTTTCAGACTCTAAACGACTGCGTAGCGATTTTGGTGTTGGAGAAGGAGAAGGAGAAGTTGAACATATTTTCAAACCAGCCTTTTAACCCTGCAGCACTGGACGTTTTAAATCGTTCTGTGGCAAGTTTGTCGAATGAATGATTCAGCGCGGTGAAGTTGCATTCGCCTTGACCGGCTCTTTCCAATTTTACCCTTCGATTTGTTCGCTCGTAAATACCACGATGTGGACCTCTTTGATGATTTCTAAATTAATTCCGCTTTGCGTTTTCGAGTTGGCGAAGTCTTATGTAGCATTTTATAGCGTTGAAATAAATATTTCTGATCCACTGTTGTGTTCATGGGAGAGAGATCATCTTTCCCAAAATATTAACCCTTCCAACTTATGACAGAATAAGACTCGCACGCTTACCTCTTGTATTCACAATAAATAATATTTGGTGTTTCAACCATCGAAATACACCAGAGTATAGTATCCAACAGCGTCGGCATCCCGAAGAACGGATTCGCGGGAAATTTTATAACGATCGTTTTGAATGCCTCCAGACAATGCTGATTGGTTAGTTTGTCTGGCGAGAGACAATGGGAAAGGAACGTTGGTCGCAGTTAAGCAGGCGTTTGTGGGGACAAGTGTAACGTAATCCTCTAATAACGCCTGCGTAGGAGGCTACCCAGTAACGGGCTCCTGGGTTTTTCTTCTTTCCACCCGGCCTGAAACGTAAGAGAAGACACCATGGGAACGAGTTTGTTGAAGTTTGAAATCATTTAGCCAAAATGAAATCATCCCGTGCCACTAATATTGGTACCGCAGGGGTGGATCCAGAATGTTTCTTATGAGTAGGTGCACCACTAAGGAATGCGTAATTGATGGTGACGCAAGCAGAAAACTAGTTATATTAGAAAGTCACAGGTCATCTCAGCGCCGGGTGCGCACCCCCTGCACCCGCCCCTAGATCCGCCCCTGTACCTTGAAAACTCGCCAACAAAGTAACATGAAATAAAAGCTGGGGATTTCTTTCTTTTTACTCCCAGCTAGTCCTTCAACCACTCAATTAACATTAACCACGCAGATGCAAGCCAAAGGTATGTACACAGAAAACATTTTAATCGTTTTTCATTTCCAGACTTCGTTGGATCGCATTGCTACATCAGAAAATACAGTGGAACTCCGTTAATGCGTTCATCAACGGGCCACAAAATTTAAGCCGTATAAACAGGGTAGGGTCCTGAGAGATACATTTGAGGTTTTACAGATTTTTATTTCGCAAGGTGCAGACTTTCATTTCGTTTCGTTTTACAAAAAACGCACGAAGTACAGGGAGGACAAACAACCTGGTAAAAATATGGTAAAAATACCGATAAACTGATTGTTAGGGGGCAAAAATATATTGAAATGCATTAAAGATATAAATATGTGACGACTGCCTTGGTGAAAAATACAAACATGACGACTTCGAAGCGATCAAAGTGTGTAATTACGCAAAGCGCACTCCACTCCACCTCTTTGCTCTATGGAAAAGAGAGTAGAGCATTTAGGATACGACGTTGCCTTCAATCCACCTGGGGATGGCGATTGCTTTTATGCCTCGGCGGCAAAGGCTTTGAGAATTGAAACCGAGGGCCTGAAGAAGTTGATCTTTGACTGTCTAAAGAGCCACCAGTTTGATGTGAGTATTCAACTCTCGAATGACAAATATAAGTTTGCTGTGTCCATTAGCAGCGATTTTTACTGGAATTTTCGCGATTATTACCGGAATTTTCGGCCAAAATTCACAACTATTACAAATGCTCATCTTGTCAGTCAGCCAATTTTCCACGCGTAGCTTACTTGGAAATGAAACCCCAAATGAAATATCGCACCGGCGATTCGATCTAAACTTTCTTCTAGTATAGTTGCGTTTTGCTGTCGTCCCCTTGAAATACAGTTTCATTAAATAATTATAATAAACATATAATAAACATCTTATTGAAATTATTCGATCTATATGAAAAAACATTTTTTTACCCTCGACAAAAACCTACACTCCTGCGGTTCGTGCATATGTATGAGCATTGTTTTCCATTGTCACGCGACTTTTTGGCGTCACATGAAGTCATGCACTGTTGTTATAGGGAAAGCGAAAAAAGCCGGTTTGTTGATGTACACGTGAGATCGGACGAGGACTGAAGTTTCTAGTTTTAAATAGTTAAGTGAAAGGAATCATCGGGAAAACCATCACGAGTGGTTAGAGCAGACTTCACAGCTTGTATAAGATCGCTGAAATCCCTTCTAACGATCGGAGCCGACATGTAAACAGAACTCTTGCGTGCAGATCTGTTTTCGTGTTTAAATTGTTACAAAAATATTCTAGTTGTATTTTCAATCTTGCTTATATCGAGTTTGTCGTCAACGTAGATTGTGTCTGTGAACCAGTTACTGAAAATTGCATGACAGGCTGGTGATGGTTGCGATTAAATAACAAATCAAACTATTTGAAGACTCAAGTGCTTTTCATTTGGGTTGAGAGAGCTTGGAGGACCAAACAAAGATGGCATGTCTCGGTTGTCTAGTTCGAAACCCAGCTCCAATTATCTATGCCGAAATTGTCGTTGTTTCCGAAACGAAACACAATATCCTTTTGAAATAGTTTTTTTTTTGTTGGAAGTGCTACAGTGCTACAGTCAACAGCGCAGTGAACCATATCAAATCCACCATAAGAAAAAAGATGGCGGATGTACATTTTCCACAATACCTTGCGATCCAAACAAAGCCAACTGGGCATACAGAAATGTATGACTTTACGGAAGTCGTTTCCTTACTAACAACATTGCTCTTACCGTGTTTTAATGACTTACAACTTTTCTTTGTGTTTTTATACGCTCTTTTAGGGTTTTCAGTCGCACGCAAAGCATTATAGGTAAATGTACCAGTCGCCATCTTTTTTCTTATGGTGGATTCTCGCCTCGTGACATAACTGTTAAACCAGTATAGGTCATCCTTGTCTAATGCTACGTCACAGCCCCGATATCATTCCTGACTTCTAAGATGGCGGCCGTCGTTGTTCGAAAGCGGGAAATTTTAACGATTTCAAAGCCCTCTTACTGAAGTTCAAGGCGGTGAATCAACAAACGACAAACATGTTTCAAATCCTGTCCACATGGGCTTTCGTTGAAGGTGAAATTTTTGTAGACCCTAGTTTCCCTTCCTGAACCCATTGCTTGGACGTTTATGACATCTTCTGATGTTATAATTATGAGGCAAATTATCTCCAAACTCCCGAAACGGCATTTCTAACACAAAAGCATACCTTTGTTCCAATCAGCATCGCATTTTATGATATTTTTGCTCGATGTTGGGAGTTTTTGTTTTTTATTCTTTCTTGGTCGAGGAACATTTTCTTCCGAGTTTTTCACAGAAAACTCTAAGCAGTTTCGCGCGTATTTCCATCTCAATCATCCCAAACACTCTGATCTGGGTATCGTTGGAAAGATGAATTCCCCGGGTTGGGGGGGGGGGGGGGCGTACTTGACTTATGTTTGGGTATAAAAGGTTGCTAACCAAAGCAACAAAATGAGAACCTACCGGTTATTCAAAACGATAGACAATTGCAAATGTGAAGACTACCTACATTAGGTTACCAATACACGACACAGAATAGCTCTAACAAAACTGCGACTTAGCAACCACAAATTAGCCAGAGACAGGACGTTATTCGAGACCGTTCAAGAACGGCCTGCAGAAAGAATTTGCCCAATCTGTAAAATAGAAATGGAGGACGAATACCATTTTCTAAATATATGCCCTGCTTACCAGGGAAAACGATGTTCGTTACTAGACTATTTGGAAAAAGAATATAGAATAAAAATAAGCAGAATGTGACCTAACAAACTATTCATGTTTCTAATAACTCCCGTAGCGGAAACGCTAAAATGCAAAAACTAATAGCAAAATATATATTTGAATGCTTCGAAAAAAAGAAAGGGGAAGACGACAAAAAGTAAATACTCTAGGACTTAATTAATTAATAACTTAGCCATGTATATTTTTGTTGTTCGTAATTTTTTTTTAATTATTTGGAATCCATAGTCGAGATAATATTAATTGTATAAGACTCCAAATAAAACATGTCTGTCTGTCTGTCTGTCTGTCTGTCTTGGAGTGCCGCTGTAGGTCTGAAACCCTGACCCTGTTTAGGACCAAAAGAACCTCAAACATATAGGCTGTTTAGGACAAAGGAAAACGTTTTTTATACTACATCTAGTCCTGAAATTGATCTAATGTTGACTAGTGACCGGTTAAATAAATACTGATGAACGTTTCTGATTTCGAATATGCTTAAAACTCAACGGAAGTTTTGAAGCCATACCCTGTACAGGGCGACTCATTAATATCCATTCCCTGTTTAGGACAGACTCGCTTGAATTATATACCCTGTTCAGGACTTAGGGGTCAAAAACCATGCGGCACGTCCCCGTATAGCCCATATAAGGGATTACCCCCCCCCCCCTCCTGAGATAAATTTCTCCTGCAGATCGCGAGTGTGGCTATTGCCTTGCTTGGTGAAATGTGACGACGCCAGAAGTGAAACAAAGGCTAACGCGCGTTCCAGGTGTCAATGGGTTAAACGTCACGCCGCAAAATGTAACATCGACGCAAAATTTAGCAACTTTCAACGCAAACTGTAACAACTTTTAAACGGTAAAATGTAACCACACCAGAAGGCAACAAAATTCTTCCAAGATATCTATCTCAAGGAAAATGCCTCGAGTCAGCAGCAACAAGTTCGCGTCCGTAAATCTCTACATAATATGTAACTGAATAATGGACAAGACACGAGGTCATTCCAGGGTGGGGACCCTTAAAGTCTTCTTGAGTGCACAAATCAAATTGTTCAAATTGCAAACGTTACAGTAAAAACCCGCAAGTAAGAACCTAGATTTTAAGAACCTGCTAGGCTAAATTTTCCCAGTTAGACCCCTCTGAACAAGAACCTGTTTAGCCTAAAATTTCAAACAGGTTCTTATTTTCTGAATCATAATAAAAATTCACTAGTTTGGGACCATACACTGTTAATGCTGAAAAAGCATGTAATGTTATGTACAAAGGTACATGTAAAAGTCATTATTGCATTAATAAATACTTTTTATGCTAATTTTACGTACGGAATAGGCTGAAAACCACTACATTTGAAAGCTTAACTGAAAATATTTTCTTAAGAAAATAAGAACCCAATTTTAATAACCTAAGTAGCCTAAATGTTTGTTCGATACCTTTTATGTTAGAACCTGTTTAGCCTAACTTGGGAAAATGCAGGTTCTTACTCGCAGGTTTTATTGTATTGCTAGCCACGATGTAGACTCTGCCTTAGCGAAGTATCCTTGTTCACTCTGTTACCTACTTGCTAGATGGTGATGTATAATGTTCGTTCCTGGTTTAGGAGCACCAACTTTTTCTGATCCAAGTATGTTAAAAAGAGCTTTTAGAGCATGGCCAGCATCACACTCGATCAGACTGAAGTGTTTGGCAACTGGAGCACCACCTCTCAAATACACATGGCTAAAAGACGGACGGAAAATGCCAAGGCGACGAATGGACCCATATCTTAACACTACAATTTGGTACCTCAAACTGAAAGATCTTGTGCCCAACGATTCGGGGAAATACACTTGTGTAGTGTCCAATCCATATGGCAATATAAACCACACTTACACGCTTCAGGTCGTTGGTGAGTATTAGTATTTATTTTCTCCATAAAGCGCCGGGTCTCCAAGGTGGAGTTGTAAATAAGCTTTAAATAATTTATTTGTGATACATGTATAATAAGCTGAAGGCATAGTGTCAAAGTATATTTTTGACAAGGAATGGATAAAAACGCGTGCTTGATAAATACTTGCCTCGGATAAACTGCAAGAGTCAAGTAAACGCTGATAATAGATAGTATGTTATGTTGATGTACCATCAAGTAACAAAAGAAATCCATGCCAAGATAAGATGCATTACGCCTTTTCCTGCAACACTCATTTTTCCTACAAGCTCTATCAGTTTTTTTCCTCATCTAACAATTTTGAATATTCCAGCTAAGACTTTACGTCATCTTATCGACAGCTAAACCACAAACAAGACCTAAGTTTAAAAAAAGCCTTCCAAAGAACACAACCGTACAGATTGGGGATAATGCAACAATGACATGCATTGTGCTTGTCAGTGGGACACTTCCAGATTTTAGATGGCTGAAATGGGACAAATCTGTCACATCAATGCCAAAAATTGGCGACGATTTGGAGAATGGATCATATCACCTTATAGACCCACATTATTACAGGACTATTCAAGATAAGGAAAATTACGGTGTTGAGTTGAGAATAACTAACGTTACAGAGGACGACTTTGGACTCTACACTTGCTTAATGAGCAATCACATCGGCATGGATTACAACAGTGCTTTCCTTAACAAATATGTGAAACCCACGAATCCCGTTAAAGGTTAGTAGATAAGTAGCATTATTTTGCAAATTAATTATAGGAGAAAATGGATTCTATCACCTTAAGGATCTACATACTTACAAGACTACCAAAGTTATGGAAAATTACGGTGTTGAGTTGAGAATAACTAACGTAACAGAGGACGATTACGAGGATTACGACAGTGCATTTCTCAGCAAATATGTGGAACCGACGCTTGCTCTTAATATTTTACAGCGGTTACCGATAGCACGCGCCCTTCCAGGCGTTTTTTCTTGTTTTGGAAATGAGTTTTGATGGACGTCAATTATAGGTTTCCTTGACAATAGTCTCCCCCTCACCCATAGGGCAGAATGCTGTGACATTCATTAAATATTCATGATCACCGAAGCGCAAATACGCGCTCTGAAAAGCCCAAAATTAGAGAAGAAAGGGCCATAATTGGCCAAGTAACGTTGATAAAACTTACTTTCCTGATCTCAAGAAAATAAAATCTAAAAACCCACGCACGGAATTTTGAAGAGGAATGCTGTATCTACAATTTAAGACCAAAATAAAGAAGATTGAACAAGTGGAAGGAGTATCCTTTTGCACTTGAAAATAAGGAAAAATTGACCATTTTTTGTATGGAGTCCGTTTTCCAAAGCGAATTTCTCAAAACTTTTACTGAATTTCGACAACCCACGCACGGTTTAGGAAAAATTCATCCTTTCTCATCAAGAATATGCAAAAAGTTTACAAATTGGTCAACGGGAACCACTATCCTTTTCAGTTTGAAAACTGCTGGTTGGATTAGCGTTCGAAAATGGCGCGTCTTGAGCGAGCGAGCTATTGTTTTAAGCCTTCGATTGAATAACAATGGTTGCCAAGACTAAACAATAGACCATTCATGAAAACCATTCAGTTGTAAAATTTTCAAGATTACCGCGAATTTTAAAAGTATGTAAAGTAAAGCAGCTGGTTTATTCAAACAGCCGATCATATCGCGCAATGGAAAAAGTCATGGAAAACGTCAGCGATCGGGAGCTCTTTTCAGAGCTCTTTGACAACCCGATCAATCCGTTACATGTTCATATTGTGCCTCCATTTGTGAAAGAAAACAACCCGATGTTCTATGTGAAGAAATGTTTGTTTCATCATTTCATCGTTTCATCGTAGCCAAATGCGATTTCATTAGCTTTGAGAAGATTAAGTTCATTCCCTACATGTTTTACTGTAATGGAATCGTTATACCGATGCACAGACAGCGTGGTGCTTCATTGGATCAAATAGCAGAAACAGTTTTTCAGCCGGCAGAACGTTTGTGAAGGTAATTCGATTTACGAAAACACTCCCAGCATGCTTGCAACGTAACAACGAAAGAAACATTTCTTCGGAGCTGCTGCGGAGGAGATTATTGTCAAGGAAACGAATGACTGACATCCATCAAAATCTCATTTTTCAAGTAATATATCAAACACAAGACAGTATTTCATCGGGATATCCAAACACCGAGAAGATAGTTTAAAATATGACGCACAGCGGATATTTTTAACGAACTTCGATGAACACTGCTACGAGTGTTTGATATATCTTCTCAATCGAAACAAAAACTAAGGAGTAAATGGCGAAATAAAATCGTCACAAATCTATGCTAATTAAGATCGGGTATCCACACCTCCTTCACGGTTATGATTTTCTTTGTTTTAACTTGATGAATTATCAATGAATTCGAGAAAGAAAAAGAAAAAACATAAGTTGGAGAGTGCGTGTTATCGGTAACCGCTGTAACTAAATTTAGGTGCAGTCCATTGAAAAAAGTAATGGCGGTTGTTTGGGAAATTCACCAGCTGCATTGCGCATCCTTACTGTGCATAATTTTACGCGTGATAAGTGCGCGCACATAAAGAAAATGGTGGCGTTTTCTTTACGGTTTAGCTCGCTCCCAATTCACGCTAATTGAAGTCCGCGGTTTTCCGATGGTGCGGCAGTAGTATTGTAGAATGAATTATTGTTCTAAAAAATCTTACTGACTAGATGGATTCAACGTTTTTTCGGTAAAGGGGTCTGCACCATGTTCGCTGAAAATATAACCGCGTGGTCCAAATCCTAAAAATTCGCCGTCGTAGTTCACGTTCTCTAATCAAACAACAAAAACTGGTGATTTACGCGTTACTATAAAGCACTGAATGAATTACGAATGTACCACGATTACAAGCCACGTGGAAATTTTATCGCCACGTTTCATTGGCATACTTTGATTTCATAACAAACCTTGCGTGTTGACGGGGGTGTCTGTCTCAGAGGGATTTGACTGCACAGCCAATCAGAAGGTAGAAAAATTGAGTGTGAGAAAAGACATTGGTATATAGTCGAAAGATCTTGGACTCCCAAATTGTTCAGAAATGATCGGAAACGTTCAGATAACCTACGAAACATCTGCTATGTGGCAGGGTGTGGGAAGAGGTAAGGTAGCAACAACGTCTGAGTAAGTAAACTTAGCCTGTCAGAAAGCGCATGGCGGCGTTTGTTCGTTGCAAAATAGCAGCATGTGAAATATCTTGAAGAAATATCTTTATAGCATGTGAAATATCTTTGCAGTGAAGACAACTGGAAGGACTACCGAAGTGTATACAGGAACTGCCGTAATTGAGGGTGAGCACTCAAACTGCATGATTCTCCCCCCCCCCCCCCCGCTGGGGGTACTTGAGCCATATTTGGGTATAGGGATGCCGCTGGAGGTCTGAAACCCTGACCTTGTTTAGGACCAAAATTATCTCAAACACATACCCTGTTTAGGAACAAGGGAAACTATAGCGCTAATATCTAGTCTTGAAAATTATCTTATGTTGACTGATGACCGGCTAAATCAATACTGATGAACATTTTGATTTCGGATATGCTTAAAACTCGACGAAATTCTCATACCCTGTCTAGGACGACTCCTTAATATCCATACCCTGTTTAGGACAGACTCGCTGGAATTATGTACCCTGTTCAGGAATGAGAGGTCGAAAACCATACCCTATCCAGCGGCACGTTCCCGTATAACCCATATAAGAGAGTACCTCCCCCCCGGATTTTCGCACACAATTAGTATTTCGTACAGACGAAATTCTATCTAACGGACGGTGCTACTTTTCTAGCAGGGGGAAAAGAAATGATTATTTATACTGTTGGTCTTAATAAATTGTTTTACAAAATTGCAAATGTTGCACAAGCTGGTACGATGGCTGTATTTTTCGGTTAATCCAAATCGAAACTATATTAGTTATCAGCAGCACGATTTGAGGACTAAAAGGACAGATTACTACGCGACATGCTTGCAATTAGACAGTTTTACTCGTCATGCTTGTGCAATTGGACAGTACGAGTCATTTGCGCGCGCTGTTATAGACCATAGACTGACTGTAAAAACATCAACTGCTATGTTCCTTTCCTCACGGAGAAGTTTAACCAATGTTTATTTTTTTCTAAAATTTTATCATAGTTTTGATTAATTGGAAACAGAATCTTTTGTCGCTCAATTCTGCCTCTAATCATACAAGTGATTAACAAATCACTTAACCGCGAATTGGCCGCGACGTTTATCACCCGTATGATTACAGACCGAATTTTTTGGGATTCGTATCTAAAACAAATTTCTCGATCTTGATTGGATTTGCGCGCGATCACGCGGGTGTCAATTACAGGTATCCAATTTCATCTTCAAATTGGATTCCTGCATGTAATAGACCAATTTCGATATTTTAAAATTCAGCCTAAAACAATAGACCTCAGCACGAGGCTCCGGGGTATAAATTCTAGAGTTTGTGGGATTTATTCCCCGGAGCCTCGCAGTGATGTCTATTGTTTTAGCTGAATATTAAAATATCGAAATTGGTCTATTGGAAACCTTCGCCATTCGCGTGTCAATCACATGCACTTGGTTTAGTTCTTTCTTGCTCTTTCACACAAGAGGTTCTCAAAGACTTCCTGGCCTCGAAATTTGTCAGATACGATTAATTAGTAACTGGACTTTGTTTCGTACAGTTCAAAGAGTAATCGTAAGGGCTCGTAATTTAAAAGATCAGATACTAATTATTAACCTGATCGCGCGCAAATCCAAACAAAATCGACAAATTTGTTTTAGATTTAAAATCGGATTTTGAAATTACTCGGGCGATTACTCCCTGAATTGTACCCCACTAAGTTAAATCAGTATTATTTAGTCATGAAACGCGCGCAGGTAAATCCTTCTCAGTGTAGACTGTCGGTGGTAAGTCAGGTTATGACATCAGGGCAAAGACAACATAATATGCAGTGTTTGGAAGAGCAAAAATCGATGTCATAAGTTATGAAATAAAAATAGAGATTAACGTATGGTAGAGCAATTTGCTAATTCAGCCTATTTTATCTCCGTTATTCGAAGTTTCAGAATCCACACTGATCAATTGATGCGACTAGAGATTCTTCTTTCTTTCTCTTTGGCTGTCAGTTTGTGTATGTAAGTCTGTCCCCCCTTGTTTAATTTTCTTTCCTTTATCATTTTTACTATCGGTCAGGACTTGAAGTAAGCAATGGGCCTCAGCCAAAAGCTACTCGCATCCATGTGATGGTTTTTGTGGCAATACCACTGTGTGGAGCTCTTATTATAACAGCGACTCTCGTGTGGTACTTCTGGCAGAAAAGAAAACTCATGAAGAGTGCACCACCAAGGGATTTAATGATGGAAACGATTGAACGGTCAGGACCCGCAAGAAAATCACATAACGAATATGTATCTCTCCCTCAGTTCTGAGAGGTCTGCTGGGTGTCTTGCTTAAAGTAGTTACGTGTTTTTCATACGCTTGAAAGTACGATCATCTACGACACGTGGAAACTATGAAACTACAAACTTAGTATTATGAATAGAAGGGGTTAGAGTAGCGATAAAGGAGGTAATTTTAAGTGCTACCTGTTTGTAACCATATTGTATATAGTAATACTGATATAGAGTATTATACAGCGTTAAATTATTGTATTACACTGTCGTTCATCGCGGTTTTACGTAGATTAGTGCAGTAAATCGCGTTTGGAATTAAAGATTCGGCCTGATATGATCGAAACAGCAACGAAAACGTTATCTTTATGAAAATGTCAAATTATCAACCTTTAAATGATTCTCATTTTTCCGTACCACTGCTTGAACTGTTGGATTTCAGTTTACGTGTGATTTTACTTTCCAGTTTGTATCCATCACCACTGTTTTGTAGCCGGCTAAGCGGACATAGCAAAACTGATGAATTTATTACGCGAATTGACTAAGGAAGCAAAGTATAAATCTTTGGGAACGGGAAGTTGAAAAACACGCGTTCCTGGAGTTCATCCAGTTCCTTTGAACTGAATGAACTGGGCACGTGATTCGTGTCACCAATAAACCCAATGTAAATGTAAATATAAATAAAAATGTAAATAAACACGTTGTATTTTGAAGCTCTCAAAAGGAATCAACTTGGCAATTTGAGAAATTAGTCGCAACTAAAGCTGGTCGTTTACGACAATAACGCTGACTCCGGTAGACGACCAAAGCATTTTCTTGAACTCAGTTTAAAGAAGAGTCCTAACAACAACAACATTTTACTACGTGCTTAATAGGTAGCAGTGCCAATCGAAGTGGGCCAGGATAATCAGAGAGAGAGAGAAAAAAAAGAAAATACGCAGAAACGATTTGCACTCTAAAAATATTACATACGAAAACAGAATGAGTCTACTTCACTCCTTTTATTAGTAAAAAAATGAATAAATTGGGAACCGGCAAATAAACTCCCAAATTTCCTCTTTGAGGATCATAACCCAGGGTTACTTGGGCTTTCCGCAGTATTGCCTTCCCTTGGCACCTGACAGGGCCATACCTAGGATTTTTTGTCTGCGGGGGCAAACTCCCTACACCTTCAGTTTCTACAAGAAATAGCCCCGCTAAATCAAACACTATGTTAGAAAAACAAAACACTTAGTTTTCCTGGCGGGAAATTGTCGATTTCAATAGTCAACGAATCAGCTAGTAAAGCTTTGATCATGCGTGTTTTGCAAGTCTTCGGACGAATCATCGCAATCTCGTCCCCAGGGCCCGCTTTTCTTTTGGTCAGCACCAAGAACACGGATTCTGGCCAAAACGGATTTTGGAGCATGCGCATAGCTCATTGATTTGATTCTCGGCCAATCAGATTAAGGCGGGGGTACACATGAAAAGACACCATTTTTCCAAACTATTTTAACGCTTTAGATTTAATTCCAAACCTGGGCAAAGTATACATTTTTAAAAAGCTTAAAGGCCAAAGATTATAATTTTTCTTTTTTGTTCTTTAAAACTACATTGCAACCTGACACTGCTACCTGTTGGGGAATGCTAAGGCTTACTTGAGAAAAGATAACTCCTACAAGAACTGATCAAAATGATAATTTTCACATTTGTTAAAAAGAAGATGAATCAGGTAAATCGGCTCCTGGATGAATAGATTTTTGAAAAGTTTTCAAATCTGATACACAAACATCCAGCATAGAACAGCATACGTTTCAATGCATAACTTCGACAAAATGCACTGAATGGAAAAGGTCTATGCTTAAAACAAAAAAATTATTTTGAACAACAAATCCTGAAAATTTCAGCTCAATTGGACAAATCCTTCTCAAAATATCTTTTCTCAAAGGCAAAAATAACTCGTTTTGAGAAAACTAGCTTTCAAGTTACAGCTAGTAACAAAAAAGTTTCTTAAAATATAACTTTAATACCTTAAGGTTCAAATTCCGGTATAAACAAAAATTCGATCTTTTACAGAATTTTCATATGTAACCCCGAAAAAGTTCTGAGTTTTCGGACTTCCGGGTTCGGTCCTGGCCAGAGTCCGCGTTCTTGGTGCTGACCAAAAGAAAAGCGGGCTCTGGTGACGAAGATTGGAACGATTGGAACTCACGTACTGATCACAGGATATCTGCCAAGACCAGATGACGGATAACAATCGCTCCATGACCCGGCCGGCCATATACGAATAACAAGAGCTAATATACCGTGCTCTACAAATATGGTAGGCGTATGCGTCAACGAGAACAGCCAGGGGGCTCAAATCTTTCCGTTTTCTTGTGTTTTTACAAAACTACAGTGCGACCTCTATTAAGCGGCCACCATCGGGACTTTGAAAAGTGGCCGCTTAATAGAGGTTGGCCGCTTAATAGAGGTAAAATATAAATTGGACAAATAATTCGGGACTTTAGAAAGTGGGCGTTTAATGGAGGGTGGCCGCCTAATAGGTGGCCGCTTAATAGAGGTCGCACTGTAGTTATTCCACTCACGCTTGTTGGATGAGATAGTTATTCGAACGTGCGGTCATAGAATTATTTTTAATTATTTTAAAGGAGGTACGTCAAGATGTTTTTTGCGACGAACCAAATTACCCAAAACGTAAAAACTAATAGTTTTACTAAGGAAGAACAACACCAAAGAAGTGATACAAAACCCAAAAGGAACGAGGATGGTTAAGGATGGAAAAGTTTGAGATGGATTAGAAATGACAATTTTGAAAAAAATAGGCTAAATTTTTCAAAATGCACGAACCGTGACGTAGCTTTTTTTACTAGTGACGTAAGATTTTATTTATAGTGCTGACTAATACAAATCAGAGTTTTGATTGGTAGCTGAGAACAGCTTACAAAACACATGATAGGAAAAAGAACTAGTTAGCAATTCTCAAAACAGAATGCATCTCTTGTAGTTCATAACTTGTTTTGACGGCATCATGTAAGTGTGCCAAAACCGAGGTGATCTGAATAAACTAAAAGTCAACTTGGGCAAGCTATAAAATTGCCTTCAAATCAAATGAAACCTTGAAATATTCGTTTACTAAGGTAGAAAAACACCAAAGATGTCAGTATCAATAAACTGGGAGGAAATCAAGGATGGCTTCGAATGAGGAAAATTGAGGATTGCAACTGACAAATTTGAAAAGTTTAGCTGAACTTCACAAACTGTGTCATCCATGATAGAGCTCCTTTAACTTCTGAAAAATTGTAATACTCAAAAGAGCTTATAGATGCGTCAAGAACTGAAGCTTAGATCCAAGAGAGGGAAATCAATTCATTAACATATAAACGTCTTTCACCAAGTTAATAAGTTGAACACCGTGCATAAATCGGAGCATCGGAGCGTCGTCTTGATGTTTAAGTAGTTTCCCCCTCATGAGCCTCACGGGTCACTGTAGAAATAGCTTGATCCGATATAAGTTAGAAATGAAATGAAGACAGAAAAGTACACTTTTACTGTTCACATTTTAAGAATCATTCTGTGACTACATAATGCGGACCGCAAGAGGTTTTAGCTAAGCCGGTTGCACTCAGAACGGAACTTGGCCATTTAACAACTGACTGGGTACGGACTAAGAAAAATAGGGACTGCTCGTAGTCTACTGACTGGGCAGCCACTGCGACTTACGATTTAGAACTATCGAGCACGTTTCATTCGATTTGACAAAGTATATAAACTAAGTGACTTCTTCGAGTACACTTGGAAACTAAATGTTTCACTATTATTTTTTTTACTGATTTCGATATATTTTCCTTCGACAATTCGTTCAACTCAAGTGTTAGTGCCACTTGATATAACGTGTACGTGCTTGCATCTTCGAAAGCAATTTGTTTTGAGTTCATGCACAACTTAATATTAATCATAGCCGGAGGAGAAGGAGGTGCATTGACAAAACTATTGCTTTGTCTGTCCCTCCACTCACACATGGATACTATCATGCTAATATTTCACGAGATAAAAACGTTGCTTTTAAATTGTCCTTTAGAAATTCAGGGTCTTGACCTTGCGTGAGATGAAAGCGCCGACTTCGTGCGTGGGCAGTGAAAATGGAAAGTAGTTCCAATTAATTGTTCTGAATCAATAAATTTTGTAGTTAATTTAATCTCTTGTCCAGAAACACCCTCGTCCTAGTTTCAGTTGAAATGATCAAGCTTAAAACCTTCACTTAAAGTCATTTAACACCAATGACTTTATTTCAAATATTGATGAGAAACGTAAAACATAAATGCGTGTCGAAATATTATTGCAATAGATTCACTACCGACCCAAGAGCACTTGCATTATTGAAATCGATCCAAAATTACAACTGACGAATCAATACAAATGAATGACAACAAAGTGGAAATTTCCATCGCTGATGTATTTGATGACAAACGTAAAGAAGGCAGTTCATTCGTAACACCTGCCTGTTGCCCTCGGGTATAGATAATACAGATAACACCATTCAGCGTGCCTGTCAAACGGCTTACCGCATCAATTCTTGTCAGCAAAACCCGCCAATTTATGCCGAACTACCTGTCAACGTTTAAAAACGAAGGGATATTTACGTTGGAAAGATGAGTGAATGGCAATAAGAAACAGTGAACAAGCGAAACTATTGTGCAATATTGGAAAACATTTCTTTGCCTTACGCGCGATTGACAGGCTTTGAAGAAAACTGCAGTAAAACTACAAGGTATGGCAGACTGGGAAAACATATTTTTGTGTTATCAGTGTTAATAAATGCGTGAGAGTATTTACAAAATTAAGTTTTCCATTTGGAAAGTATTCACATATTTCGAAATCATTTATTTACAACTTTATTTTAGCAATCGCGATTGCTGATATGAATAGAGAATAATGCAACGTCCTCCGGGCGTTTGGATTTTCTTGTTAAAATAAATATATTTTGCCTAGATGTATTAAAATAATATTGATTTTCTCAAGGGTTCACTCGACTGTCGATACTGTATGGAAAAAGCTATTTTAGCTGTCCTCTCTGTTTAGTAATCAATGGAAGTTTGATTGTGGCTGACTTGGCAAAGAATTACAAAGGAACAAATCGCTCTCTTTCCAGCAAAAAGTTTAGGAACAAAACACACCGCAAGGTATCTCAGCCACTTAGTGTAATCTATTTTTCAAAACACTGCAAACTATCACTGAGACAACTGAGACTTATACATTGATGCAGTATGAAAAACATTAAGCGGTTTTCACGTTCGGACTGGACGCTGTCCAAAAATACCGATTTACTTCAGTCGTCACCGCAAAACAAAGCTACAGAGGAAATATGTTATCGGAAGACTACAAAAACATATTAGTTTAAACATACTTTATTTATGGCAAACGAATTGATTCCTTTTAGTATTCTGCTAAGAGAGGGTGTGGCATTTCACAGTTGAGCCGGACGGACTTACAAACAGCAATCATAAACCACATGAAATCAATTTTAAAACTTCAATTCAGCGAACAAGTACCTAAGAGTACAAACGGTAAAAAAGCTGCCTGGACGTTTGCATTTTTTACAGTTTTTGATATTACTCAACAAAGGATTCAAAGCTCTGACAGTGTTACGACACTCGATGCTTTGTTTTTGTATTTAAAATTAAGCAATAGAGGACATTTTCCGTGTTTTGGATAACTTTCGAGAATTCTCCCAGACCCCCGAGTGTTTAGATGAGGCTATGGAAACACGAAAAATGTCCTCTATTGCTTTTATAAAATATTTCTTAAACATGCGCACAAAACGAAAACGTCACAACCATGTTTACATACTCTCATCTAAATACATGCACCTACCAATCAATGAGAAAGCGCGTAGTATCTCAGTTATTTTTAAAATGTGTATAGAAACTACTTCCCTGGGACGTTTCCCTTGTCTCTCGTAAAAAGGCAGCAAAAGGCTATACCGTATTTATTCGATTAAGCGCCCTGGGCGCTTATTAGATTTTTGGACCTTGAGAATGGTTGCTCATTCGAGGTGGGCGCTTATTCAAGACTGGGCGCTTATTAATTTTTTTTACCATTTTCAGCAAGTAGTAAGTTTATTTTGCAACAAAACAATAAATAATAACAAAACCTGAAGATGTACAAAGCAACTGTTTGAGGCTGAAAGAACTTTGCGCCCACATATGCATGGACATTGCAGTTGCAACTCCCCTTGTGCACTTCTTCTTATTCTTCTTTTTTTTAATTTTTTTTTTTTTGGGGGGGGGGGTTGTGGGGGAGGGGGGGTGGTGGGCGGTTATCCGAGGCTGGGTGCTTTTTAGCTTTACCCACCTACCGGGTGGGCGCTTATTCGAGACTGAACGCTTAATGGAATAAATACGGTATATTAGTTTTCGAACGCGATGTTTGAACACAGCAATTATACAGCGCTTGCCGTCACACCTTCAGTATTGCTGGCAGGCCATATTTTGCCAGAGTGACCATCACGAAGAAAGGATAAAATAAACACAATCCTTGCAAATTTTAGCAGCCAAATTATACTCATGACTTCGCCAATAAGAACATATCGAAAATTGTTTTTTGCTCGAGTTTCGTATCAGGGAATTTTAGAGAGAAGAGAATTCAGTTTCACATTCGTATAGAAATTGCACAGCCAGTCCAAAAGGCAGGTCAGTTCAGTTCCAAAGTTAAAATTCGCTTCATTTACAAGCATAAAAAAGGTAAAGTGTGCATAGGAGCCGAGTGGCAGATCAAGCCGGAGCTTATCCAGGTTTCCTTAACATAAAGCAACAGAGAGTATTTCTACATCCCCCCCACCCATGGATGGGATAAGATAAGATAAGACTTTATTAGTTTTCCACCAAATGGGTTTTGAAAACTAATTACAATCAACGCTAAGTACATTAAAAAAGAACATTAAGGATATAAAATTCCAATAGATGTTAAAATATATCGTATTGCTAATTAAAAAATACTGAGGAATTCCTTTAAATATATCGTATTGCTCATTAAAAACTACTGAGGAATTCCTTTAAATGTTGGGATGCTAGTCCATCGCAGGGTTAACTCCCCAGCAGTAAATTCGCCGGTACCCATTTATACACCTAGATGAAGAGTGAAGTGTCTTGCCCAAGAACACAACGCCGTGCCCCGGCCAGGCCTCGAGAACCCGGAGTCCAGCGGCACTAACCATTAGAAAACCACGCCCCCCCCCCCCCCCACACACACACAATTACAGGCATACCTGCCTGATCCGGGTTTAAGGGCGGATCCGGCACCATTCCCCGTTGGTTTGTCGTTGTGGTCTCGCCGATATTGGCAGATTTGTCTGCTTGATTTTACCCAGTCCCAATGAAGTGCCATTTTTGACATATTTTCGTTGAAGCACTTGAACATCCAATCAAAACGAAGCACAAACCGAATGTTGTCATGCCAAAACGAAAACAATCGCGGGCTCATTCAATTTGCCATCGATATTAGTTGTTTCCGACTGAAGTTGATACTCTTCAGCTGTTGTCCTGATTATATACAATACAGTTTCTTTAGGAACTTACCCCCCCCCCCCCCCCTGATTATATACAGTCCGTTTGACAATGGCTCGAGTTGAAAGGATAAATCCGAGGTGCTGAGAATAAAAGGATTCAAAATAGTAACCTTCACTCTTAAAATCAAAAGAAACCCCGTTCGCCATGATAAGAGTTTCACTTCAGTAGAAAACCGGCAGAGCTGATAACAAACCACAGAGGAATTAAGATGGCTTAAATTGCACAAGACTGAGATTGATTGTAAAGGAGCAATTTTTAAAATTACACAGCCGGAAAATAGAATTTAAGAAGCCGATTAGCAGCTTACTGAGTTAATAAAACGGCTTCCGAAAACTGAAAGACTTGCGTCTGGTATCTGAAAAGAAAAACCCCATCCAATCAACCCTTTTCACTTTGAACAACGTACACAGAACTCACTGGCGTTGGCTTGTTGGAACAGCGTAGCATACAAAGGACAATTTTATTTTAGAATTAGGTTCTCGCATATGCCTTGCTCTAGACACCCAGTCCAGCTTTGGCGGAATGCAGTGCTATTAAAGGGGAAGTATCACGGAGTTTACTAAATCACTAATTTTATAACATCAAGTGAATTCACAACAGAAGGGCGAGGCAAAATGTGTTAGTACTGATTTCATATCAGATGCAATGGAAAAACTTGGATTTTCGATGTTACTAAAAATAGCATGATACTTGTGGCACGCCGACAAGTTGACAATCCAAATAAGGATTTTGACAAATCTTCCATGATCCATGCATGCCTCATTCCATTTGGTTAACGCCCTCCGTGATCAGTCTTGGGCCAATTACTTTATTCCACGAAGAAAGTCTTCAAATGTCTAAAGTTATCATGATCCAAAGCTTTTGAACCGAGATTAAAACAAAAGAAGAAGCACTTTTCCAGCTAACTTCAAGATAGCAGGTACACGTAGCTTAGCTGCGGTTCCAAAATATGATTTGTCTTTTTGTCAGTACTTCTCAAGGTGTTAGAGGTGCGGCCTATGTAACCATCACCTCTCGTCGGACTTTGAACTGAAGGGAGAGGGAATGTTAGCCGAGCAGTCTGTGTGCAAAGATGCTTGCAAGATGCCTTCACTGTACGCTGCACTCGCTCACTTCTTAAAGAATCGCGTGCAAGATAAGAGTATTAATGCGTTGGGATCTGACCCGATCGAAATCCGTACTCGACATTTGCCTCAATGCTGCACGAACATTTCTCATAGACCTTAACTGCACTTCTTCAAAGTGATCTGTTTTGTATATTCAACCTTCATTGTAGCTTTTCACTATAAATAATACTAACCTAAAACACAGACCAATTAATCAAACTCATAGGGCAAAAGGATGCAGTTGAGAAGAAGTAATATTTACTCCAGTGTCAATTCTCAGGAGATTAACAGTTGCGATCCGTACCTTTTTCTTTTCACTCATGCTTACGTCTTTCGTGTGACGGTATAAAAGATAACACAACATTCTTACGAACATCTTGCTCCAACATATTCCTTGTATGTGCGTAATCAACCACCTGTAAAAAGCATTTTACAGCGTGATCGGGAAATAAAGGCTTGATTTTACTAATCACTTTCTATTCTTTGAAACACCAGCTTCAAAAACTCCTCCCACAAATAGATTATCACTTCTCTTTTAAATACCGTGTTAGCTAATGTTCTCGGAGCTTTGATTTGCATAAAGGACATAAAACAATTGCGTTGAGCTAGAAACGACTAGGCTAAGGTCAAACGTCGAACTTCACATGAGCCGAACCTAATGTAAAATAGCTTTTGCTCATTTACATCAGGTTAGGCTCAAGTGTAGTTCGACGTTTCACCAGAGCCTAAGCGGAATTTTTACAAGAACAAGTATCTATGAACTTCAAAGAGTCAAGTTCAAATGTAAACAAATTCTTTAGTTGCAAATGAGTTCATCCCAAGATAGCAAGATCACAAATGTGATCTTCTCATTTTCCTCTGGCGCCAGCCAGGTGATCGGCTAAGAATTCTCAAACGCCATCCATCAACACCGGTTTTCTGAACCGCATTCCGATCCTGCCTAAAAGCTCATTTTGAATATCGACGTGTTGAAGGATCGGCCACAGGTTAAATTGGTTCGTTTGGGAATGCAGAAGCGTCCAAGCGTCCGTACACTTTGAGTACGGACTGCCAAAGTGCAACATTAAAAGTAGGCCCTCAAGGCGCTGATCATTTACTGTTATTTCCGTTTCAAAGGTTGTACTACTTCAAGCACTTCCTTCTCTACTGTCAACACGCGATAAGTTACGCATACACAAAGCATACAGCATGTCTAGTTCATGCGTTTAGTTTATACAGTGAGAAGCCAGACATTCGTTTTTTGTCTGAACATGAACCAATAATTCATCTGTCGAGACAAATAATTGCATTTGAAGTCGTCAAGGAACATATTACACAAAACAATTTCAAGTCATCAGATTTCAACGGTTCCATAATAACTTACACAGATTTTCGTGCGAAAAATGCAGAACTGTAAGAGATCAAGCTCTCTTTATTGGAACTTTCTTGGTCGGTTGTTTATTTATGGTAAAACAACAATAGCACTGACCATCTGCCCGACCATGGAAACACCTTTTAGTTCTATTGTTTCCGAAAGGTATAAATAAATAGCTTTTAATGTTTTCAATATTGGAATTCTAACCATACGTTTGGCAAATGTTACATGCTTAGTTAGATCAGACCCAAATGGACATTTCTGAACAAGTGGCAATCTTGGTTTTAGTTACAACACTCGAGAGCATCGTAAAAGGGTTAAGTGTACATCTCACAGCGTGAAAAAGTTTAAACTTAGCTCCTGGACAAATTTCGAACCTGTAGCCAGAAACGATGAAACAACATTTCTGTAATTCCGTTGTGGGCGAAACAACAAAATTTCAGACAATTTCAATATATGGTATGCGTGTACGAAACAGCAACCCAAAGCTGAATTGCTGAAAGACGAACGCGATAAGCACCCACCAAAAGGGTGTTACATCTCGAGTTTCTCACAGGAATCTATGTAACTATTTTCAATCAGTATACTTTCTAGCTGCCCTCCTGCTTGCAAAGTTAAAGACACCAAAACTGCCAGACCAATCCTAGCACATTTAAAGAGCTTCCCAACAAAGATAACAAGACACTAGGAACTACATAACCTTTTGAAACAACGAGGTAACGAAAAACAAGTTAAAACAATTGCTGATGAAATAGATATCCGGACAATTCGGATGCGGATTGGAATAGATAAGCAGGTTCACAAACATTCCGAGGGACACTCTGTTAATTTAAAACACGCGGGCAGAAACATTCGACTCATTGGTATTACAGTTGCAGCTGGAATAAGAACTTGCGACTAATCTCGCTGAGCTGATCTGTAGTTCGTTGCAGTGCAGCGGAGAACAGCAGAAAGTTTCACATTCTAGTTTAAATTATACACTTTTCGTTCTACGTAGCTGCACCGTTCAGAAACTAAGCAATCTCTTGTATTGAATCAGCACAAGGTAACGATCGAGTTCGTCAGGTAAGCCGGATTGTTTGTATTCGCACAGTAACATGCAACTGTTCCCAAGCTACACATCACTTAGCTGACCACCACGACTGGCAAGAGCCTAAAGTTGTCCTGAAGTGGCCGTACTCATGTAAATACAGACGCGATTTGTTTACCTCGAGTAAACAGTTTGTTATCACACGTATTGGCTATTTAGTGGGAAACCCCAAGAGAATGGAGGAATGTTTTTGAAACACTACGTAGTGGTAGAAGTTTTGTTATTAAGCAAATAAACAAAGCTTGTCGAGAGAGAAAAAGCGTAAGCGATAAGGATTAGCATCTTCCGTCACCTGCGACTATTTGCTTTTCAATTTTCCAAGACTGCTATTGTGCAGTTGTACCGTCACTAAACATTCTGCACACCAACACAACAAACTACTTCTGCTTTTCGCTGAGCATTCCTTTAAAGGTTGTCTACGCCACTAAGAACGCTAAGTGAATTTGCAAGGACTTTGCTAATGTGTTTCCAAAGAGAAGATGAAGTAATTAGGCTTTCAATAATAAATTTACCCCAAGGGTACAAAAACCCAATTCAACCGGAAACGTGTGTCTACTTGACATCCTTTGTATTCTGACATGATTGATAGAGGCGTGGCCATTTGTCACTTGAAACCATTGAAATTTCACACAAAATTCAACCAAAGCCAACATACCGACACCATCGAAACACTAAGCCAATCAAAATTCCCTTACAGTGAAATTCGTGTCGTTGTTTGACAGTGCTTAGCGCTGTATTACTAAGGGAATTTGGTTATCGGAACCTTCCGTAAGAATTTGTTCGCTATCGAGTCGGATGATAGGCTCATGACATCGGGAAAACTGTCACGTTCACATCAAAAGTGAAGTATTTTGCTCTTTGGCACTACGTCAGTATTGTGCCATCGGATTGACAACAAGCAAATGAATTGTCGGCGCAGCCCTAAAACAAACCAGGCAACTTGAGAACAGTGTGGACACATAGCATCGTCTCATCAAGGGAAAATAATTTCTTTTCGTAGTAACCAACAGCCGCTTGATCGACCGCCGGTTTTCAACGGTGAACAGAATGTCACTTCGTAAAGGAAGGCCTTGGTTGATGTGAGCATGCAGGCAAAGCGGTGCTGGTGGATATTGTTGGTCAACCTCATCATCAATACGCAGACTGCTCAACCTGGTAAGTGGATATCTTCATACGTGTTGTTTTGCAACAATCACATTCTAGAGACTACGCAATCCTAGCCTTACTTTTCCTTGTTCAACTTTCGTCAAATTGTTTAACTCTGGTTTATCTTTGTTCAAGCTCACCACACAACGAAAACGATTTCCGCTTGTTCTTTTGGACAGTATTAACAGTCGTATTCGAGATCCCGTCACGCTTCAAAAATCAATTTTCGGTAATATGTCAAGATCAATGGCTCCATTCATCGGAATCATGCAAAAAAAAAACCTCGTTACTGGCTAGCAGAGACAAAGAAAATCTTATTGAATTGCTCGGCATATAGCGCCAAATGTTTGTTCAACTCTTAAGCACGGCGAAGTAGAAAGCAAATAAGACGTTAGAGTCACTATAAGCTGCTGTTTACCATTTCCTTTGTGCTCGCATTGTGATATTTCTGGTCTATCCAGCTGTTTCTTACGTACTCACGTTTATCAATCATTCATACAGAAAGGTGCAAATTTGCGTTCTACACGCTTATAAGGAAAGGTTATAGGTATTAACAAGGCATAACTGACAGTATTCGAAGCAACAATCATTTGCATTGAGAGGATTATTCACGTTCGTGATCGTTCTATGGCACTTTGTTTTCGTCGGAGAGAAGGTGCCAATATCCCAAATCGAACCGATATCGGAATATAGTGTAATCATATTTTCAATAGGAATATTCAACAAATGTTACCTTTGACCTAAATTTTAAGGGATTCGGCTATACTTTCGTGCGTTGTGAGCAGATTGAGCGTGTTATCGATCGCAATCAGGGCAGCAACGCGTTTTATATTAAGATGTTCAAGCACGTCGAATAGAGTCCAAAACTCACAAGGGTCTCAGTTTAGGTCAATAACATTGCTATTAGTTTGTCTACTACCCGGGAATAGGGAACTTTTTAAAGGTTCTAGGTAGACCCACACCAGGCGGTGCAGGTTTGTCAAAATCAACACTTGGTTATGCCGTAGTCTGTTGTTATAACATTTTTTAAAACCACAAGTTCAAAGTCGGTTTACTACCAGGCGGTGCAAGTTTGTAAAAATCCAACATTAAAGCGAAAACATCAAAATAGTGATGAAACCTGCCGTTTTAAAATTTCTTGTTAATTTCAATTTGAGAACCTCAAAGAGCTCTGCCAAGAGGTGCGAGTTTGTACCAGTTTGCGGTAAAAAGCGGGATGCCGTGAAGATTGCGAAACATTCCCTTACCAAATGAAATCCTTAATGTTAGACGGTGCGAGGTTATGAAAAAAGAACAATTTAAAGCAAAAAGGACACGATTTTTTGGCAAATAGAGAATCAATAAAATAAAATGACTATCTTTCTGAACCTTATGGCACAGTTCCTCAATACTAACCTCCCAGACGAAAAGAAGAAAATCGAAATTCACTTTATACATGTACGTCTCATTTTCGTTAATCGGAGCCTTCTTATGAAAAGGGTTTCCATGTTCCTTTTCCCTCGGCTAGTTCGTGTCAGCTCTTCTAGCAGCTTTGGTCATATTGGCGGAATTTATCTGCTGTGTATTCAGTCAACAGCTTGTTCATGCACTGTGGAAATGGCCATTACTTCCTCGAAAATAATAGACAGGAAACATTTTGGGTCTTAATGTTTACACTCTTCACATTTAACGATAAATGCAATTACGATTAAAGAGAAACGCAAAGAGCCGAGAAAGCGATAACCCATAATGGCCATTTTTTCATAACATTGGGCAAAGACGGTGTGTCGAGAAACACATTGACCAGACAACACTGAAATATAACCCAATACTTGTATGAACGATGCTCCCTCATTTTTTGCCTTGCACCGACTACGTTCAAGGATCTTTATCAAAATCAAGGCATGAAAGAGCATTTTTCGGGTCTTTCATCCGATGCTATACTTTTTACAGATTGAAATTCAGCGAATGCGAGCAAGCTCTGATCTGTCGTCGCAACTTGAATAGGACTTGTAATAATGCGCCGAGCTACCCTATCAGGTGACCACCTTTCTTAGCGATAAATCCCGAAAGACTAGTGTTTTATTCCCATTCCATTCACAATTCAGATCGTTTATTTAGTAAAGTTCTAGATGAATTGGGTCGGTTTAAAAAAGAACTCATATAAGAAAAAGAAATGTAAACAAAGAGGGTAGTTTGTGTCGGGTACACATAGACTGAAGGTTCAGTTGCGTGTTGTCTGTGGAAGTAAATGACGGGAATTTCCGGCGCAATCAACAAATAAGTGAAGCTGTGGAGCATATTAACACACACGAGCTCAAATTTTAATTAATTCTCCATCGCCACCAATTTCCTGAATAAATATTTTGTTTTTTAATTTCCTTCTGTTTACACATCGAGCGGCGAATTTTTTTTAAAAAGCTCAATACACTCCACAATGAAATTAACAATATTGTATTGACCATTAGGAATACCAAAAATAACGTTCAGTTCTATAAGACGGTACAGTTAATGCACCTATCAATGTAAATCCCGCGGGGGAGGGGAGTGCGGCATAGGTGGGGGAGTTGACAGTAGTTAACGTCCCGTGGCGGGTACTTTTGACCGTTTTATTGGCCTTTCTAGAAACATTTTATTGACTTTCAGTGATAAGCCCTGGGTCAGGGCAGTTGAACAGAAAATCTCGGCTCAGTTCAAATCCCCCACCTATGCCCGCAATCTCCCTCCCCCTCCCCCCTACTTGTGGGATTTACATTGATAGGTGCATAACTTCACATGCAGAAACAGTCTGAAACTAGCCTGTGTTGCACACGAAACTAAACCCCGGGCTATACCGAGGTTTACTGAGTTTCGTCTGCAACGCAGGCTATCTGAACAGACTTTATTTACTTCAATGTTCCCTATCTTGTATTCGGCATCCTAATCACATCTTTCGTACTGAGAGTTTTAACTGCCTAAACTGCGCCAAATCACTTCCATAAATAACACGTGTGATATATACGGGGTCTCATATTTTGTTGTGCACTGTGCTTTGCCCCGCAGGGAAAGTTCTGGATACTTCTCACTTAAAACGGCGGTAACTGCTCTTGTTTTAAAATCCGCTTCCGAGACTTCACATTTTAGCCTATAATATGAAATGCAAAGACTTTGAAAACGCATTGCTACACAATGACAACATAAGCACGGGCCAATAGCTTATGTTCACATACAGTGTCAGATACTAAAAACGAAGTTGCGTGAAAAAATTAAAGGACAGTTATTCTTTTTACAGATAAATATCCACCGCGCATTCAAGATTCTCCAAAACTTCAGTATAACGCTGAGGTAGGAGAGGTCAAACGGTTACGATGTCAAGTGACGGGACAGCCACCGCCTATCGTTACATGGAGGAAGGATGGTATGCCTTTGCAGCTGTCAGATAGAGTAAGGAATTTGAACAGCAACAAAACCATAAAGATCAAGCAAGTCAGACTTGGTGACCAAGGAAGCTACACCTGCATCGCTGAAAATGCTCTCGGGAATCGAAATTTGACTCTAATACTCCATGTACGCCAAGGTATGACGCCAAAAGAATACACTCTTTTTTTGTTATAAGAATATTGTTCTTATAACAAGGCTGAATATTCCTATTTTTCTGCCGATTTTAGGCTAAAAATATTCTTATGAATATTCTTAGATTAAAATTTACAGTTTAGTTCATGTCTTTTAGCTGCATACCTTACATATGTATTACAGTACCATTCATCGACCGGTCCCTTGCATTGACCAATGGCTATAGTGTAGGGTTTATCGGTTTATTGGCTAGTTTTTCCGTTTAGAGAAAGAAAATTGTATTGTATTTCCACATTTTCAACACAAAATTATATTCTTTCCAAAATCTCAGCCTTGGGTTTATTCTTAAAATATTCTTAAAATTTCACAAATTTCAGCCTCGATATTCTTATAAAATATATTCTTATAAAAAAGAAAGAGTGTACATGTAAAACCAAACGAGAAAGAGATCTCCAAAGGCACTGTTTGCACGGACGCGGTTTGATTTGCAAATGCATCGCTTTCGTCTACACGGCGCAGAATTGAAACCGGGTTGTTTTGAAAACGCTGTCAAATGGGGATAGTTTTGAAAACGATATGATTTCATTTATTGGTGTAAACGGCTGAAATGGCGAATACGCATCGATTTGAAAACGATTACGTATTGTGACGCGAAGTGGGATGGCTCTCGAAGAGTAAACATGGTGATCATGAACGTTGCACAGAGTGCAGCGATTGCTTATATAAAAAACTTTCGAAAACATTTGAAAAACAGTTAGATGAAACACTTCGAAACCGCGTCGTTTTCGATGTCATGAAACTGTGTCGAATGGAAACCGAATTCGTGTAAACGTAGCCTTAACGCTTTCAAACTAGTTTTGGTGGAAACCTTTCAAACGAACCAGTTGTAGCTCTTGTCCAAGTTACCGTTACCGCTTTTTCGCATGTCCATCGTTAAAAAAAGAAATCACACGAGACAATCAGACCATCTTTCCTTGCAGCACTTAGCATAATGTGATTAACATTGCCAACATTAATTTGATTTAACAGGAATCTCAGCAAGTCTTTCGACCTCTCAACTAATATCAACAACTCAAGTACCAACCACCCAAGTGAAAGCGCGAGGTTCGTTTGCTTAAGGTTGTTACTTTAAACATCTGCTCCTTCAAGTTACTATCGCACATTTTACAATCTAACTAAATTTATGGGTGGGTGGCCATGCCCGTAGTCCCCCTAGCGGCTTAAGAACGTTTTTGGCGCTTACAACGTTTGCCTCGTCTGTGTCAAATGTCTGGCTACAGCCCTCAGCAGAGTTACAACTTTACTGTTACACCACCGTAGGATTTCAACCTTAAAACGTCAATGCTTTTAGAGCTCAAGTCAAGGATAATTGTTTCAAGTTACACGCGTAGATCCGCGTACGATTTGCACTGATATACTAAGGACTAATACAAAAACTGAAATGTTGTATGTAAGAGAAGTTGAATAAAGATGACAGATGTTCGATAATCCTGACAAAAAAATCAATTACTTGCGAGGTATACCACGTTAAATTAACGGTGTCCTGTAGCGCGGTTTCACAGAGTCCAAAATGCAAAATAATTAGCATTTTATTTGGTTTCCATTACTGCACTTAATGACCTTAATGATTGGTTTAAAACCCTTGCGCCACTTTCTAAACCAATCAGAAGCGAAACCAAAACCAATCGTGACTCGCTCACGTTTTCCCGCGCATCGTGCCAGCCGCATGTATTTGCTTTGAGTTTTGATTGGATCACTGGATTGCCTGTGTCCTTTGAAATTTGGTAGAGCGATTACTTTGGTTTAGGTTATTCGACGCTCAAACGGACGCTCTAACAGTAATGTGGTGTTTTATTTTTCAGATGCTAAAACCAATTATAGGACTACAGAATCAAGTGAGTGTCTGTAAATTTCAACACTGAACTGAATAAGTGTAACTAAATAATGCTCGAGTCGCTAGGTCATTCCAGAGTGGGGACTATAACTCCAATTCAACATGTGCGTTACAAAAATAAGATTTGGCAAAATCCATTGTAAGCCTGCCAAGATGTAGATGTTACATACCTTGTTCATTCTTTGCACTACCTGGTGAGGTATATAATTTATTTCTGATTTAGGAGCACCAACCTTTTCTGATCCAAGTATGTTAAAAAGAGCTTTTAGAGCATGGCCAGCATCACACTCGATCAGACTGAAGTGTTTGGCAACTGGAGCACCACCTCTCAAATACACATGGCTAAAAGACGGACGGAAAATGACAAGGCGACGAATGGACCCATATCTTAACACTACAATTTGGTACCTCAAACTGAAAGATCTTGTGCCCGACGATTCGGGGAAATACACTTGTATAGTGTCCAATCCATATGGCAATATAAACCACACTTACACGCTTCAGGTTGTTGGTAAGTCACACTAAACATAAAGTAATATATCAAACACGAGAGACAGTGCTTCATCGCATTTCCAAACCAAGAAGGGAGTTGAAAATACGACGCTCAGCGGAGTATTTTTGACGAACTTCGAGGTGTTGGGAAATGTAATGAAACACTGTCTCGAGTGTTTGATATATCTTCTCAATCGAAACTAAAACTACGGAGAAAACGAAGAAATAAAATCGTAAAAATCTATGCTAATTGAGATCACATTTCCAAACCACAGCTACGATTTCCTTTGTTGTAACGTGATGAATTATTAATGAGTTTGAGAAAGTAGATTCACACATCTACTGAAACAGATTGGAAAAGCCAGTAAAACGACTATAACTAAAATTCAATTTGCCGATTTTTCACGCAGTCAATCTTGACCACCTTTCATCTTCTAATAACAACACAAACATTTAATTTTAAAAATTCTCATCCTTTTTTACAGCTAAACCACGATCAAGGCCCATCTTAGAAAAAAGCCTCCCAAAGAACACAACCGTACAGATTGGGGATAATGCAACAATGACATGCATTGTGCTTGTCAGTGGGACACTTCCAGATTTTAGATGGCTGAAATGGGACAAATCTGTCACATCAATGCCAAAAATTGGCGACGATTTGGAGAATGGATCATATCACCTTATAGACCCACATTATTACAGGACTATTCAAGATAAGGAAAATTACGGTGTTGAGTTGAGAATAACTAACGTTACAGAGGACGATTTTGGACTCTACACTTGCTTAGTGAGCAACCATATCGGCAAGGATTACAACAGTGCTTTCCTTAGCAAATATGTGAAACCCACGACTCCCGTTAAAGGTTAGTAGATATGTAGTATTAATTCGCAAATTAATGATAGGAGACATTGACATTGTAGCCTCCTACGCAGACGTTCTTTTGGCAGAAGACTGCGTGACGATCCAAAAAAGAAAGGCTCGTAACATTGTAACTTTTCAGCTAAAAGAATGTCACCAATCCTTGAAGGGACACTATCGCGAGTGATACTATGTCTTAAAGCCAATGAAACACGGTTCAACATCTTTCAACTTTTGTTGACCAACAAATGTTGAACATCGTTGCGACTTGTTGAAACAACGCGTTTGCGTTTTTGAAGTCGTTCAACAACGGGCAACTTGTTCAACGGAATAGAGCCAAGCTCTGTTTTCGTTCAACAACGTTCAACATGTTGAACGGTATATTTCAACATTCAACAGCACATGATACACTGTTCAACATTTGTTGAACCCCAGTTGCAACATTTGTTGCTCAACAAATGTTGAACCGTGTATCATTGGCTTTAGATTTCAAATTGAAAAAGATTCTTTCAAGTTTTGTCCTTGTGATTTGGAAAAATTAATGAAAACTATTTACCTTTACGGTCACCCTCTTCCTTAAACAATTTGCTTGATATCAGGTCTCTTTATGTTCCAGGAACATTTCCTGTATGGGTGAAAGAACAGTCATAAGTTTCTGGCCATTTTACTAAAAAGGGCAAAAAATGTTCGTGACAATGTTCCTTCGAGTGGATATCTCTTTTGTTAATGCCTCTCAGACAAAAGTATATTTTTCTTTCAAGTAAGAAACCCAGATATAATTTTGAAAAGAAAAAGGACCGCTCCAGTACTTTGAATTTCATTTGTAAAAGGCTATTTCAACAACCTCCTTCAGACTTTTTTAACTGATTTTATTATGTCCAATTGCTATGAAGTGCCACTGCAATGGCAAACCAATTTAGCTGTTTCGAAAGGATAGTGCCCATACCATAGAATTTTAATCATCGTTTTACTCTTCTGTTAGTAGTTTCGAGACCCACAGATGGAAACGATGACCCTTTACACAATGGAACAACTTCACCGGTTGAGAAAAGAGTACCCCAGGAAGACAAGAATAAGTCAAATCAAGTTGCCCTCGTTGCCATCATTCTTCTGGCATCAGTTGTTTTCATTGCAGTCATATCAGTCATCGTGTTTGTTTTGTGTTATCGCAAGAGACTAAAGGAAAAGGTTCCTAATGATTCGAAGGCTCAAATGGAAATAACAATGCAAGACATGGAACATATACCACCATCATCAAGCCTTATACCATCAGAACCTGGAACTCCTAATCAAACTGATGGAAATACTAGAACGTTTTCTTATCCACTTCCACGGCGAAGATTAAGTTCTACTGGATCTACAAATTCTACGACACCTTTATTAAAATACAGAACTGGAAGCTATAGATCACGATTTTCGTCAGGAGTCTCGTCTAGAATTGACTCTAACATAGCTGAAGGTAAAGAACGATTTCATGCCTGTCACTGTTGTTATCGCGATAACCTTTCCACAGCGAACGCCAAGAGCGAGAGCAAACACGATTGACACCAAGATATACCGTAATGAATCGAAATATTTTCGCATTTGTCCATTCCCCTCCCACGCCAACCACCTTGCATTTACACCTATCTATTCTGACAATTCCGCGAATGTTTATTTCGCTCGCGCTCTCTTTTGAAAAATAATAGGACATCTAATCACGTTGGAAATGTTAATGGAACGTTTGCATTTTCAGTAATCTGTCACAAGGTACCTCTGGTAATAAGCCTTTATGCAATTAAAGATATTTATAGATTTCAAACTTTGTTATTAACAGACTTGATCTTGTAACGCGACGAACTTTATCAGACTGCAAAATGACTATGAAGTCTTAAAACTTAAGTATAATTTATATTCAACACAGAGCTTTTCGAGCTACCTTGTGATGAGGAATGGGAAATAGACAGGTCTCAAATAACACTAAGAGAACAGCTTGGTGAAGGTGCTTTTGGCTTGGTCATGCGAGGTGATGCTGTAGGGTTGCCTGACATTCCTTCGACATGTTCCGTTGCTGTGAAAATGTTAAAGGGTAAGTTTTATAGGTAGAATCCGAAATCTCGAATGTGCTTAAGTAAATTTTTCTAGCAATAATGTGCCAAAAATATGAAAAACAAAGTTCACCTGTCTTGTGTCCTACAAAGAGAAGAAAAGGCAATAGAAGGGTTTAAACTAAAGTAATATTTAACGATTCGTCATCTCTTCTAGCTGATGCTACTGAGAACGAGTTAGCGGACCTTTTGTCCGAAATGGACACGATGAAGGAAATTGGAAAGCACAAGAACATCATCAACTTGATTGGTGCATGCACGCAAAACGGTAAGGGACAACGTCTTCCTTTTCTTTAGTATACTTCACACAGTCAAAGCACGTTCTTGGAAATCCTATACTTACGTATACTAACTTCATTATCAATCTTATGATGCCTAAATACAAGCTGTCCGTTGTCGACTTTTCTTGCACGATATTGCGTCAGTGCCAACAAGCAATTCCTTAGCCTCATAGGGCACTGTTGTTCGTTCTTGATTAGTACATAAATGCATGCTGTGTTTGTGTCAGAAAAAAGGCAGGAAATTTACAAGTGAAACTGATATTTCAGGTCCATTGTTCGTCGTTGTCGAGTTTGCACCTCACGGTAATCTTCGGCAATTCTTAAGAGAAAGAAGACCTTCCGAGTACCAACACAGCAGACAGAGTTATTCTGGCCCCACCCTCACTATAAGGGATTTTGTGTCTTTTGCTTTCCAAATAGCAAGAGGAATGGAGTACCTTGGAACAAGAAAGGTACGGTACATTGGTAGCAATAGCAAGGTAGTATTTATGCGAAGGACGTTAATTGTTCATATATATTGGTGATATTCTTCAATTATTTACTGTAACAGGCTCCAGGACATTTAGCTGGACCATAAACGACCACATTTGCGGAAAATAAATTGAAGCTTTTGAGCGTGTTCACAACACCATAGTGAACCTTACCTTTAGGAACGCTGTAGCTCGTCAAGGCTATTGAGAAAGACACCATTTTATTTACCTTTACGTACCTCTGTTAGTCTACCAAAGGACATTAGAATACCCTACGCGTGCGGCGAGACCCGGAAACGCTCACCAAGACATACAAACGCAGGCGACAGTATTAGCTATGCTGATTTGAATGAGCCAATTTTTTAAATTTGTTTTCTTTTTACATACAGTGCGTTCATCGCGACCTTGCGGCCAGAAACATCCTTGTTGGGGAAGATTACGTTATGAAAATAGCTGACTTTGGCTTGGCAAGGAATGTCAGAGACCTTGAATACTACAGAAAAACCACCGATGTAAGTCAGGTTGTGCTTCACACAATGTAAATGATTTCAAGACTGGACCACGAACGCAATGAATAGGGAGAAAGAAAAACTTATGTTTCAGACAGTGAATAATTTCCGTATTTTGGTTAGTGTCTCACAAGTGGTTTTCGTAAAATTGTTTTGCCATCACAGGGTCGGCTACCAATAAAATGGCTGGCTATAGAGGCACTGTTCGATCGAGTCTACACCACGCAAAGCGATGTTTGGGCGTTTGGTATTCTACTTTGGGAGATATTCACTCTTGGTAAGACAATCCACAACAGAACTTGTTATGAACCGCTTTCATTTGTAAATCAGTTTTTTGACATCATGTTTTCCAAGAGAGGTCAACCGCTCCTCCCTTGACCGGCTTACAGGCCCACAAACGGTGCAACAACAATACGCAACGACGATTCCGACATCTTGTTTTCTCGCATTTATGAATCAAGAACCAGTCCCTCTTTTGATGAATCGGCAGTCGAATATAACCCATTTCTTAAATTAATGCTTAACCTTAGCACGCTATCATATCATTCTTGCAACTGAAGAAGGCACATCCTGTTGTTTTAGGGGGGTCTCCATATCCAGGAATACCTGTTGAAAAGCTGTTCGACCTACTGAAGTCTGGCTACAGGATGCAGATGCCTCAAAACTGCCCAGGCGATATGTAAGTACACCTAAAAATTAAAATTAAAAGGAAGCGACTCAATATAACTATTATGACTGAAACGATCTCCAGAAAGACGAGAAGCCATGACAAAAAACCCTCAGTATATTTTAAAATGCCCAGCTCAGACGATGAACTGAATTTGATAAACTCAGCAGTATGTGAGCTAGCCCCAGGGTGCTCGGTCGGTCGGTCAAGGTGTCGTAAACATTTGAATCTCGCTGGGCTTCTGCATACGGCTGACAAGTCGGACTGACAATAGTGAGTACTGTACTCACGTATCTCAGGATGTAGAGTCAAGTAATTTCCTGTACTCGTGACCATGTTATAATTGATAACGCAACCCCTCAGGAAGGCATACTGTGCATAAGCCTCCTGGGGGGAGGGATAAGTCTCCGAGTGACCTAGTCTCAAGATTCTCTTAATGGTGTTTTAAATTCTATAGGCGAGAACAGATATAATTCCAATCAAACCAAGGATTTTACGCACTTTCATTGCAGTGACTAACATTTGATGACTATCACACCATAACAAACGCAGCCCTCAAAACTTGAGTAAAAATAACCCTTGCCCTTTGTTTATGCTTGGAGCGAATAGTTGCCATTTTCGCGAAGAACTAACAGAAAGGAGTTAACAAACAATAAGACCATACCATGAATAGTAAACTGATACATGTGTTCTAACTATAAACCAGATACGACATCATGCTAAATTGTTGGGATGAAAACTCCGCCAAAAGAGCGTCGTTCACAGAACTTAGGAAACAATTCGATGCCATGTTGTCATCCATGGCAAGCAAAGTAAGTGTCGTATGTTCTTTTCATTTTAATCTTATTATTCGGTAGATCAGACGTTACTACGATTACTACGTTTCATAGTTACTACACAAGATCGAGAAATGACATTCGTAAATCCAGTGCCACTAGAAGATGGGGTCATTGATCAGCAGTAAATTTTAGCGCTGATATATGGAACGGGTTGGACACCTCATTAAGGAATGCTGAATCACCACCTGCTTTTAAACGTGGCCTGTCCAAAGTTATCTTTGATTCTTAACGACGTTCTATATTTGTTAATTAATGATTGTATTTATTCTTTTAATTTTTTATATTTTTATTGTTTAGCTAGTCTTTGATGTAATCTAGTATTCTTTTGAGGACCCTTCTGTAAACCACTTCGTGACGTTGGCATCCTCATTAAAGATTACTACCACTATTACTTTTATTCTAAACATTCAAGCTTCAGGAAGTTGTCCTTTCCTGTTAGGAACCCTTAGGTTTATATTTATCTTCTGTGGAATCCCTGTAAAACTAACTGGAAGTGTATTTCCACATTAAATAAAGTATCGATATTGTTTGGCGCTAACTTTCGGGGCAAGACAACTCTCACAGTGCCTCTCTCCACCCAGGTGTACAAATGGGTACAGGCAAAATACTGCCGAGACTTGAACCCATGCTAATATTTGTATGCATCTACATAACAGGAATATTTGGAAATCTTGGCCCAATCCATTAATGATCTAGCACATGATATGGAAACACCCATAACGGACGATTCTGACGTAAATAATGATGGTGTAACCGAGTCTTCATGCTAGCAGATACCCGGTGCAAGATCGAATTGTTTTTTCTAAAGACAGGAGAAAGTGTTACAGGTGAAACTCCTTAATGGGAGACGCTGATGGCATTGGCAATCAAATTTTTCCGGGACGCATTCGTGATCGGGGCCTTGTTATGAATTTGTTCACCGTGAAAACCGGAACTGCGAAGCTATAATTAACACAAACGGAACAAAATCCATCATTGTGTACCTGCTTGGGGGACATTTACAAGCGGCTCATCAACAAGAAGATAAATAAGCCAAGTTAACAACAAGTAACAGCGTGCAGTAACAGGAACTGCAGAGACAACTTGGAAAGTTTATTCCATGTATTTCCTAAGCCAATGTTTCCAATTGTAAGCTTTCACTCGTGGAAAACGGAGGCATGCTACCTTCAGCCACTGAAGTTCTTGCTTCGAGGCAAATACACAACGGTCCAATAGGACACAAAAATTTTAAGGCATCAGTGCATTTGATGAGACTAGTATAGACCTGGTCAATTGCACCTTTGCTCCTATCGCCAGCGCATACCCTGTTCAAATGTACCGTGATGTTTAGATAATCTAAGATTGTTTCCATTGCGTTTTTATGTGTTTGAAGTAAGTCACCTTTACACTCAAGGCAGCTCACTAGCTGTGCGGATAGCCTGCGCCGCAGACGGCCTAAATCACTGGTATAGAACGGACAATACCGAGGATTGTGTGACAAGGCCGGCAGCAACGCAGGCTATGTGCGGATGGAGTATCGAAAAGTTAGTGTCGAATGTTTCCTTCCTACATCACGCAACAAAATCACAACTAGACCGACTTCCTCTAAGCATTACAAGACTTCGTGAAGTGGAAGTGGTCTCGGGTACCCGAGACAAGCCTCCCCGAGACAACTTTATCATGCATTCATGACCCAGATTATATGACAAAAAATTGTCCCTGTCAGCTGAGTGACCATGTTTGAATCACCAGTTATGATCCTTCTTCCTTTGAATTTCTTTCGTTTATTCTATCACTGGAGGCCTTGCTGGGTTAAATTCCATTTCTTTAGTGCAATTTTTAGCTTAAAAACCTGAAATCCGGACAGTACGTGACTCTCGGCACGTTAAGAGTTGTCCCGGGTAGGCGAGCCAAAGTGTTTATGAGAAAAAGTTGCCCCGCCTATCAGGATTACCCCACCTACCGAGACTAGACAACTCGCCTACCCGAGTTGTTTTAAGACTCGAGTCAGCTAAGCAGAGCTTATACTCTTACCCTAAAGAACAAGCTACGTAATAGTTGTATAGAAGTAAAGAAACATTCTGTTAAATTGGGATGTTTTACATACAGATGTATCTATATTCATAGAGTGATCAGGTTTATTAATAACTAATGCAAGCTATTAAAATAATAAAAAATGTTTTGCAAGAAGGAACTTCTTTCATTGACAAATGGACTGGAAAGTAATTACCCACTGGCGCTGTTTCCCAGATCGAACTGGAAAAAAGAGAGGCGATCGTTTTCACGTAACGTCACGGCGTCCATGGGGTGGACTAGAACAACAGACTTTCTCTCCATTGGAGACTAAACTCTATTTTTATGCAAATTTTGCGCAACAATTTTGTATTGTTTAGTCCACCAGTATGGCCGCCCTATCACGTGAGTGAAAACCTTCAGAGTTCATTGTGAGAAAGTAAGATCTCCTTTGCTTCTCAGTCCAACTTGCAACCTACATTGTCACACAACTCCTTTCATACGACGGTTACCCTCGAGTTAAAATTTGCCGTAGGGCTTTATAAACTTCTCCCGAGTATTAGTCTGAAGTGTCAGACGTCTTCCTCATTCTCGTCCCCAGAGCCGCTTTTCCCTCTTAGCCGGCCGGGCCTGTGCACGAGGAACAAGTGGCTCTGGGGACACATGATTTGATTGGCTAGAATCTAACAAAGGGAATCCAATCAAATCATCCATTTTAAACTTGCTTACGACCAAAGGATTTTACAATGGCTGATGTGATTGGACTGCCTTTGTTAGATTTCAGCTAATCAAATCATGTGTTCCCAGAGCCACTTGTTCGTCATGCACAGGCCCGGTCGGCTAAGAGGGACAAGCGGCTCTGGGGCGAGAATGACGTCTTTCTGCCCTTATCCCTCGCCCGCGCCTCAGGGAAGACGTCTGACACTCCCGAGTATTGGAAATGTACAAAAAAGGTAGGTCGGTTTTATAAACTTCTCCTGAGTATTGGAGAACACCAAAAAAGATCGGTCATTTTAGCCGTAAAAGAGTAACCCAGGTTTCGCTGTCAATCCCTGCACCGAAAACTGCGTGCTACTTTCATCGTTTCATCCCGCATTCCACGACAGGTGGAAGCGCAGACATAGTTTATTTTTGTTTCGTGAAATAACGTGTAATACAAATGTATATAAAGAATATACTAAAGGGAACAATTAATGTGTTTTGTAACAAAGGACGGTATTACTAAAAGACTTCCCCGCGTATGATGAATATGGGCAGTTATTTTCATCTCGACAAATAATGGGGTAGGGTAGTTATCTTCTGCGTATACGTTTAGCACAAAGACTGCTAGATTCGCTTGCTGTTTTTCTTCCGTAGAGATGGCAGAGGCTATATCAAAATCTCTAGGTTATGGTTATCTCAATACAATCTACTCTTAACCATAACTCATCGAAACACAAAAGAGCAAAAAGCCTGGGCTCCAGGTTGCACGCGCGTTGAAAACTTTCAAACACAGATTCAATCGCTCAAACTGTTTACAGTTTTTGATGATGTTAGTTCTCAGAAATAAGCAACAAATTGCATCCAAAGGGACACCTTTAAAGTGGAAATCATCAAATTCGTTTTCAAGATGAATATGGATCGGGATTGGATTAATCTGTGAAGGGAACACTTCAAAGTTTGACGTGAAACTTGAAGGGATCGTTTATTTTGTTGCACGTGCAGATGTAACTCACAGCAAATTACCAGAGCACCACGCTATCAACAATTTTCGCCGTGTTCTGCCGAGGCACAGCGAGTGGACAGAACTTTGTATTAATTCATTTGGTTTTCGAGAATTTCCGAATGGAATAAGGGTTAGTTGTTAAAATTCTGTTTCTACAGTTTGGCTCATGTCTATTTGTTAAGTAGCTGCACCTGGTTTGTGTTTTGGTACGATGAGAAATCCAAGAGATCAGATGCAGTAAATGAAATCGATGACCAACAGAAATAATTAATCAATGCATGGGTCGAATAATGGTAAGGTAGTAGTTATCTTTTGCATGCTTTCCCTCCTTTGGTCTGAAGTGTCAGACGTTCTCTCGCCCTAATTCCCTGAGGCGCGGGCGCCCCCCTTTAGCACTATTGCTCGACTCGCTTGTTGTTTCACATTCCGTTGAAACAGTATTTTGGCATACCAGGACCCAAATATCAAGACTATTTTCCCCATACAATGTAGCTGCACCTTGTTTGTATATTGTTGGTACGATGCCACGAACGTAACCGGACGTAATGAAATAATCGATGGGTAAAGCGATGAGTAACTAAACTGATAAGTCCTTGATTATTGTCCGGCGATGAGCAACCAGTAATCGATGATAGATTACTTGTGTCATTGATCATGATCACTGATTAACGATATTGACTAGCTGGTTGTATTTAGAAGCAGAAAAGGAAAAGGGTAAGGGTGACTCCTGTAAGGGGCCTGTCAGTAGCTGTCTAATAATCCATGCCAAGCATGTAGAATCTCCCTGCAATAACAGTGCGGGCGAATGGGGTATCGAATGGTCGCGAGAATATGAGCCGCACTGAGCATTTTTATTTGCGAGCACGTGCATCCACAAAAGTTAGCCTTCACGATCAACGAGTGCTTTGCAGAAAAACACCGAATCCAATAAAAACCGAGCTCTCGAGCACTAGTAAAAATATGCGAGCGCAAGAAAACCAACATCCATTAAAATGTTGCGAGAATTTCGAGCAGAAGCCTAATTTGAACACGAGGGGCCATTCATGAG
>OX393562.1:18518045-18567540 GCA_947652115.1 Blastomussa wellsi | reverse complement strand
AAGACAAGCGTTCTACTGCTTTGATGTAAATTGAATTAATATCGAATGGATCTGGGCTGGAACTAATTCATAAGCGTCTTTTCGTGTTTTCAGCCGCACCAACTCAAGGAGTGGCCTCTGACCTGTCTCAAGTGTTTATGTCAAATTAAAAGTTAGGCCCGAAGCTTCTGGATCTATTGTGGTGTAAATTTTCAAGGAGATGATCAGAGTTATATCAGCTATTTTTAGACTGTCTAGTATTGAGAAAAACAATCACAACAAATCTACACAGGAAATCAAAGGGTTTATTCTACATATATTCTCATTAAAGCAGTCCACGTGGGTGGAGTAGTTTATCACAAATGGAGTTTCGTTACGTTCGACCCTCACAAGTTGTTTCGACGTGACTTTGAAACGCTCGCGCTTTCTCTTGTGAGAGGTTTAAATGCCATGAGAACAGTTAAATTTCACACGCTGATCGATTTGTTGACTTTCAAGCCGCGAAAACGAGTATTCAGTCTACACACACCTGCAATTATATTTTTGCAACGAGGGGTTGAACTTCGGTAAACGAAATCAATCAAATTAAAGCCAACTGAAGGCGTAGAACGCACTCTCATGATCTCTGATTACTCCTAGTTTATAATAATTGAATTCACTGTGGTGTAGCCTGTTCCAGGCTCTCAGATAGTGGGCCCGGAACACGCTAGCTACTGTGGTGAGATGGTAGTCGTGTGCGTTTGTTCGAAAGAGCAACTTTCGATTTGTTCCATTTTTACTTACTTCAGCGGCACTTGAAACCATTTCAGTAATAAAATGCGAGGGCGGATTCTGAACGGAAAACATAAAAGGGAAAAATAAAAAGGGGGAACGCTCTTTTAATTACCCGGCAGTTCAACGGGGTGCGCAAACGACAGAGTCACTGATAATACCTTCACTATGGGATTGCTTAGATTTTCAGACGATAAATAGCTGTGTTTGTAGTTACGGTCAAGATCACTTGGAAGCCAAATCCCTTGCTTGAAAGCAAATAATAACCATAAAAAGGCTTGGCTACACGTCCAGTTCGGCTCGGAAACATCAACATGTAAGAACCCGAGTATTTTCTCCTAGTATAGCTAATAGGACGGCTATAATATGTATAATTGCAGTTTGTCAATTTAAACCTACAAGGAAAAATATTTTCATTGTTTTTCTTTTGGGTTACCATAACAAAGAGGACAATGGTAGCAAAATTTACATACAAACGGGCTGGCGTATCTAGCCCATCTTTAACGTCAATGAAATGAGTCAATGTTCTTGTTTTCTTTTTCCTTACGTAGCTAGATCCCAGAGACGTTAATTTCAAATTGCACATTCAATAGTAGCAAAGAAATCCTTGTAGGAAATGAAAAAAGTATATTATTGAAACTTTTTGACCCATCTTTACGCTGCCAGCCAATAGCTGCACTGATGAAAAGTGCAGTGACATCTGTTTCACACCGCTGATGCGTCATTACCGTTAGATTAGCAGAAAACAATTTCTTTTATGCGCAAAACGAACTAAAACAAATCAAAGGCGTACTTCTCGAACCACTTACATCGATTTTAGCAATGACGAGTTCCATTTACGCACGCTTGGTCGCGATAATTGACTATTGACCAAATGGCTCCTTACTTGTGCACCTGCCCATGGCCTCGAATTTTCGCATTAATCTTGAATATTGCAAAAACGTTAACCCCTACAGCTTTCTGCGAACAACGTCAAAAGAAACAAAATTCAAGCTTCACTAATTGCCCATTAACAATATTTGCCCATGAAGTTAAACGGCACGCGCGTTGTTATCGACAATTAACTTTGAATTTTGTTTCGTTTGCGTTTCATATCCAGCCGTGAGAATTCAAACGCCTGCGCGCAACTAACTGCGGAAAATAGGTTACCACATAAAACTACAAAATCCTCTGCGTTCATCACAAAATAATTCCCTCTCAAGCGGTTCCTTTCATGGGGGCTTAACGTCATTAAACGCTTTTCGCCTCCGGCTAAAAATTGCCCAATGAAGGACGTGCAATAAAACTCGGAACAATGCACTTTTGGAAATTTGCCTTTGTCAGGTGTTGGCAAGAAGTGAAGTTCTGGCAAACGCGCTGAATTTCATGCAACTTTCCACGTCGAGTTCGATCCCCGGCCGGTTTGCAGGTTATTTTAGCTCATTTTGTTATCTATACAGAGACCTTTAAATGACAGTTTAGCCATTAGATTTCCGCCGATATTAGCAAGTACTTACGTGACACGGTGACTCAGCCGACTAACAAACCGACGGGATCACGGAGAGGACGGAATTAGCGTAAAACGCAAATCCGTTTTCTTCATTTTAGAAGCCCCAGATTTTTCGAGATATTCTTGTAAGGACGGCAGAGGAATGATGGGTTTAATGAGATACTGACAAGTAAAGAAAAAACTGGAATGGCCATCAAGCGCCGGGTGATCGTGCATCTTGTCTGGCTTTACGCGTCCTTGCTCGTCGGATACCGATTACAAGGTAAATTTTCTTGTTGTATGTTCTTTCAGACAAGTTCTTTATTTCAAAGTTGCCTTACATATTCGGGAACACACTTTGTGAATTTGTACATTTCTATTGATCCCACCTTCAGTGTTGTGCTATAAAGAGCTGCTGAATAGTTTAATTGTAACTTTGACACAAGACTTATCATTGTGACACGGCAATTCTTTTTCATTTCTGACAGCAACGGCGCAACCACCAGACCATTCTAGTGGCTGCAATGAAGAGCATGGAACCTGTGTCACGGATGCCCAGTTTCAAAACTGTAAGCTGAAAACGTTTGGTCATGTTTTTAATAAGAGTAAGAGGAAAATGCACGATGTGACGATAATTAGCTGGCTTGAGAAATGCAGCTGGGTAAAATAATTACGTATACATCAAAACCGATTGGATCGGGGGGATTCCGGACGGAGCTGATAAGGCGCTTGTATGCGCGCGTTTTAAAACTGGAGTGCATCAAATTGAATGGGAAGGAAAGGGGTCTGTGTTTGAATAAATTTAAATGTAAGACTTTACCGCAGCTTCACGAAAGCAGCGTGGTGGCCGAGGTATTGTTTACAATTGCAGTTGGGTATTCTAATTGCTGCATTGATGACAGGGTCATTTTGGAATAAAATGCCCTTCCCAAGTCATGCTTTGAAAAGAACTTCACTTTTATAGCATTGTGAGTTTGTTTAATGTCAAACTTGCGACGTAGAATTCGCCTTTGCAGACATTTTCTAGAGATTATACAGATTAAAGCAAATACGACTTGATGGAACGGATCAAATTTGCATAGGAGCATATCATCAGCGGCATCTACTTCAATATAAAGTAATAATCGGAAACCTTTTTTATTGGGAGAAAAAAGGATTTGAAGTGCTGTTACTTGTGATTATTCGTTAAATAAAAACATGAAGACCCGTGGCGTTAAGCCTTAACTCTTAAATGTCGTCATACAACAAAGTAATTTTATTTTTAATTATTTTTAATTTGCCCCCAGTTCGCAGCTTATCAGCTTTGTAGCTTTGGGGAGATTGTTTACGATTTAAAAACTGAAAAATGGAAATTAGCTAATTTATTATGGCAGGCAAAAGCATTCGTCAAAGTGAAAAAGCCAACCATGATTATCTCAAAGTTCCTGTTTGTTTTAACGCTTGCTGTTTGTGTAGGATTAATTTTGCCCCGTGTCGTCTACTTCCTTTGGGGAAAAAATAAAGCACACGCATCAATCACAAAACTCCCGAATCGCTTGTTGGAAATCACGGAAATCTTTTTTACAGTAAACATGAAGAGTGTTCGGCCTGTCTTCAAACTTTTTATACTGAGAGATCTTGCGGTAAATTTCTTGTTCTTGTAAACAAGAAAATCAGGACTGGCCTGGACTGGGATGGGATGGGAATCACGGCATTGGAAATTTAAAATATTATACTGCTCTCTGAGCACATAACATTTTCCCGTAAAAACGCACTTGTTTACTCGAGTTAAGAAATGTTTTGACATGTCTGGCTTGGTTAGATAAATAGTTTATGAATACTGTAAACTCTGATTGTAGCAAGCAGTCATTGCTACTTTTATTTAAAAAAAATGCCTCTACCATTTTGTCTATAAGAAAAGCAATAAAAAATATTGGAAAGCCGCCAAAAATTGTAACTTTTATTAAAAATTCACACCTTTTGGATTTATAGTGTCACAACCAAGACCCCATACAAACATGAACAATGGAAATAAAGGGAGCTTACCTTGATCATTAAATTACAGAGATGTATTATTTATCTGTTGAAAGCAGCTTCTAAGAATAGATAGGTCATCAAACAAGCTCATCTGCATTACACACAATTTTGCAAGCTGTCATAAAGAAAAAACCCTCATCAGTTTTAGCTGACTTCACTGTAAACTAAATGCAATATAATATTACATCCTGAAGTTTCAGCCTAAAGCCCATTTACATGTAATTATTCAATCCCATTTTGCAGTCTTGTAGCATTCTCGTGAATGTGGAAATTCTTTTCATTTTTGCCCCTAATATCTGGGAATTTGTTGATGATAGAACACATCAAATTGAGCCTTGGGTGAAATTAACTTGTCTAATAAATTACATATGTACAATCTTAATCGAACAATAACTGATTTCCTTTTGTAGGTTCAAATTTCAAGTATGCACCAACGATTTCAAAAGATCATCTACGGAACATCAGCGCCAAAGTAAATAGTACAGCAAAATTTAAGTGTTTGCAGACAAAGCACGAAGCAGGTTTTCCTCCACTCCAGTTTGACTGGATTAAATGGGACAACATCCCTTCTACAGTCTCAGAATTTGACATTGACTATGGCAACTTCACAGTTATACATACAAACACAAAGTACACAAATGAACCAAGAAATGAAGAGGGGCTAGATGTTTCATACCTTTCAATTCACAATGTTACACAGGCTGACATTGGGTTGTACTCCTGTGTTGTCTGCAACCAGTATGGAAGAGATTACAGCAGTGCCTTTCTTAGTCTGAACACTACTTCGCATCCAGGTTGGTTGATCATTGAATTCAGCAGGCATAGTGTACATGGATCACTTTTTCTAAAAGAAATTTCTTGCAGCTAGATTATCCTTTGACAGTATGGAACATGACATATTAATTTTGGCCACCTGGGAACAACATCCTTGTTTGTTCATTTCTCTACATACTTGTTCACCACTTATTTCAGAAAAAAAAACCCTGTGTAGAGAATTATAAACTAAGTGTACATTGCAAAATTTAACTATATTTTGAATTGTTTTACAGCAAACTAACATATATAAATTATATATAACTGCAGACAGTACTGTTTCGGCCTTCTGGGCCTCATCAGTGCAGTGCTGAAAGTATAGGAAGAAGGTTAAGCTTAAAAAGCCACCCCAAATACTACACATGTGGTAGCATGTAAGCCATACCAGAGTGCTCAAACGAGCAAGCAAGTGAGCATGCACAATGGCAGCGGCAATGACTCATCCTAGAAGAGTGCTCAATTTGGACATGAAAGCAAAGCTTTGTATGCCAAAGAGCAATATCTATATTGGGACCAGTATATAATAAAAATGTATTGAATCATGCAAATGCCAGCCTTATCCAAGCTCTTGTTCTTGTCCTGTGCTATTAGGCAAGACACTTAACTTTCACATTGCCTCTCTGTACCCAAGTGTATATAAATGGATAAAAGCAGAATGACCAGTTAGTCACTTCATGGTAGTCCGAGACCTTTCTCAGGCCCGTTCCAAACGCCGCTCCACTGCATCTCATGTGCCAAACCTAACTCAATATGGGTCGACTTTAGAGCGACACTGGAGCGACGGTTGATTGAGATGGCGTACCTGTGTCTAATTTAATTTGAGGAATCCAGTGGTTTATAAATTGATTCGATAGAACATCACATACGTCAAGAATGCAAAGATTCAGCAAGATATATGCAACATTTTCAAAGGCAATGGTTTTTGTTCGAAAAACAAGCTTGAAAACATCAACCTGGCGAATTTTGAGCTATTATCACGAAATAAAAACAAATATACTGAATCACTGCTAAAAACATTTCTCTCATAAATTGAAAGCTTCATTTCAAAGCCAAGCCAAGATGAGCAACAGAATACCCACTTTATAAATCTCACAAATCGGGCTGTTATAACAAACACAGCAAAAATGGGTTTCTGTCAAAGCAATTCGCTTGAATATTTATGTTTGTTTCTCATCGCTGAATTAACATGACTGGTTGCGCCACTCCACTTTGGGCCAATCACGAGTGCTGTTATATCGAACGTACATTACAGTAATTCATGAATTAGGTTCGGCACATGAGAAGAACGCCGTATGAATCAGCCGTCGCTCCAGTGCGGCAGATCATGCTGTACCTGACATTGTCTGCCATAGCTAACTAAAACTGCCAAACGGAACTTATTCAAACACCACTCTTCTGCCATACCTAATTCACCAGTTAGGTTTGGCACATAAGTGGAGCAGCATTTGCAACAGGCCTCAGGCTACTTGATCGATCAGGTCCCCAGTAAGGTAAATAATTTGTGACCTATACTAGAAAATAGGCCACATCTTCATTCTATTTGGTATAGTTAGGGTTAGAATTTGATTAGTCTAACAAAAAGATGTTTTTTGCAGTTTGGCCAACAACAACACATTCTGCAACAACACATTCTACAACAAGTAACATCAGCAACAAACGAATGAAAGTTATTGTGGGCTGCATAGGAGCATTCATAGGTGTTATTATCACAGCTTTTATAATCTTCTTTATTTGGAAAAGAAAAGAACTCAAGAATCAGGGATTGCCAACAATTCTACAAGAATTGAACTCACCAGGTGAAGAGCATGAGAGTGCACCTCCTCTTCCAGTAAAGTTGCAGAATGGACACTTGTCAGCAGCAAACCAAAGAGACTCGCTTATACCCCTAATAAGAAAAAGAAACAGCAGCTACAGATCGCAGCTATCATCATCCGCATCTGGTGGAACAGTCCTCACATTTGCAGATGGTATGCTTAGTTTTAATATCACTGGGTTTTGCAAGGCATCAACTTTAGCAAGAGCACTTCTTTTAGTCCCATAGGCCAGCAGAGTTTGTAGGAATTAAATCTGTGTCAGTATAAACATTAGAAAACCAGATACCCTTGATCAAAACAAGAAAATCAACAACCGGACACAATTTATTTCATTTAAATGACTAAAAACATGAAAAAGATATAGATGATCTCAGAATAAATTGCTATCCACTGAACAAAAGCTGACAAAACATACTATGCTATGAATTCACTGGATAGTGATTTATCAGAGATTAGCATATTATACATATTCTTTGAACAGATGCTAGGGCCTATAAATTTTCCCAGATTTCAAGATTTTAGAGGCTGGTAGAGTGACCCTATGTTTGCAAAATAAAGCTCTCTAAACCTGGGGTTTCAAAACAAGCCAGTGATGCTGGAGCTCCACCAGTAACATCATTATAACTGAGTAATCATTGTATAATGATGGTTAATTAACCAGTGACAAAGATATTGAGTTTCCTTTACAAGCAACCGCGTGGCCTAGCATCTCATCTTTTGTCAGATCCGGAGACGAAGAGTAATCTCTTACCCACCTCTCCCGCCCTAAAACAATTTTATTTTTCATTGTCACATTTTAGTCTTAGTTTTTTATGCCTAGTTGAGTTCCTGTTTATTGTCTAGTATTTTGTTCAGCAGTTTTCCTACCATACAATAAACTTATTTTTGCCCAAACGGTCGTGTCGTCTTGGTAATGTGGGTTGATTATGCTGTCAGTTAATTTTGTCATGTAGCAGCTCAGAACAATAACATGCCATAGCTGGCTAATCTTCAAGATGCTGACTCCTACTCAGGGCTGCAAATATTTTTTCCCGTGAATGGACATGTGTCTGACTACATCAACATTTTGATTGGACAAAACAGAAGTGATGTCATATGTCATATTACTGAATGTTATCAACACAAAAAATTGGCAGTTTCATTGGAAGGTGTAAAAAGTGTCCGACCACATTGTCCGACATTGTCTGACCACAGTTGGGATTTCATTGGACATTGGCAAATTTGGGTTGGTCATTGTCCAATACCCGACTGTTATTTGCAACCCTGCCCACTTCTAAACATTATGAAACCCTACTCTTACAGTGCGATGCGCCTTAGTGTGGCCACCCAGCGCAAATTTGTTTGAATCCTGTCTCCTTGTTAAAAGCGCGGCAGGTTTCTTTACAACAGCTTTAAACATAGCAAGGAGGCGGGACAGCTCAACAAATTCACACTCTCTGATTGGCTAATTTAACCTGTCAAAAAAGTTTGTTGGGTGGCCACACTAAGGCGCGTTGCACTATAACCTATCGAATGTTTTAAATCACGTGTCTAATGGTTGTATGTTTCAGATATATTTGAAGATCCACTTGATGAAAAATGGGAAGTTCCAAGAGAATCAATTTTTATAAAGGACCTAGCTGGGGAAGGTGCATTTGGTTATGTCGCAAAAGCAGAAGCTTTTGAACTGCCAGGCAACATTTCCACTCCTTGCCCTGTTGCTGTTAAGATGTTGAAAGGTTAGATATATTGCATGCTGCGATTTTATTTATTGACAACTGACCAAATTTTCTTCATGGCTGGAGCTTACAGGCAAGGTAAAATCATCATTTTCTCACACAAACGAGTATGATGACCTATCATTTTTCTCGTTTTGAATTGAGCTATAACTTTCACCCTTTCAAATGAATATAAAACAATCTTGTAGAATGAGGAACAATAATATTGTCAGAAACAAATATTTAACAAAACAGTCACAAATAATTTTATGATTAATAATGATTTGTTGTCTACAAATAAGGTGTTGTTGCCCCTTGATGAGCTTTTGGGGTGCCCCTAAAGCTAAACAACCAATTCATGCAGTAGACAAAGTTTGACAAAAATCACAATGTGGGTTCTCTTTCTGTGGAATGACCTTGATATGTTTTGCTTAGCCAGCACTCTATGTATTTGGCATTATGTATACTGTAGTCTCTGAACACCAACCTAAATAATTGTCAATCAAATTTTGTGCATAAATTATGTAGAAAAACAAGGGGTTTGGGAGAATTTGAGACAGTTATGCAAACTTGAGATGGACGAGACGCATAACTTCGAAATTCTCCCAAACCCCCTTGTGTTTAGATGAGGCTTTGTAAACACGGCAAAAGTCCTCTATTACTTCTATTGCTTTTATAAAATATTTCTTAAAGTGGTATAACGATGAAAAAATTTTGTTCTTGTTCTCTTTCGATTCCGATTTTATATTTGGCAAGAATGCACCATGCCAATTATTGCGCCTCAATTTTCGAAATAAGTCCCTTTTTTGAACAATGAATTCTTGCTTAAACTGTCCACCATTACCAGATTCGACTTCAGTCAAGTTGCATTAAGAGAGCTGGATCAAGAGAGAAAATGACATCATATACTCACTAGTTTAACTTTTTACTGTGAACCCAGATAATTTGGTATGCAGAACAGCAACTTGCTTCTAAAAGCCTGTGCTGCATACTAATGGTTCACACATTGCAAAAATAACTTAGTGAGTATATGACATCGTTTTCTCTCTCGATCCAGCTCTCTCAATGCAACTTGACTGAAGTAGAATTTTTCATTGTAGTACCACTTTAAGAATACGCACAAAACTAAAACGTCACAGCCATCTTTACATGCTTTCATCTAAACACACCCATCAACCTATGAGAGTTTGCGTATTATCTCAGTTATTTTATAAAGAATAATAGTGAAATAATATCAGACACTCTGTTTAAACCCACCTGTAAAATAAATAGTATTAGTTAACTAAGTTTAATATAAAGTTCTTGTTGTCTATTCTACGCAGAAAATGCTACTGATGCTGAATTGTCTGACTTAATATCTGAGATGGAAACCATGAAAGAAATAGGAAGTCATAAAAACATAGTGAACTTTCTTGGGGCCTGTACAGTACACGGTAATAATAATAATAATAATAATAATGAACTTTATTTGAGTGTCAACTGTATCTAGCACTGACGTACTAATTGGGGACACTAAAGCAAAAATGACACTCACACTCACTCACTCAGGTCGTCCTAAGACGGGACCTGACATGACTCCTGCACACCTTGCGGCAATCAATGTGGCCAGTTCGGTGACGCTCATCGCTCCCGTGTCCCTCTTCAGTGTTTCCACATAATCAGTTCTGGGGCGACCCCTTCCTTTGTGGTCGTGAGTTGGCTGCCACAACACAAGCTTCTGCGTGCTCAGCTCTGTGTGACGGTGACAGTGGCCAGCTAGTTGCAGTCTCCTGGCCGCGATCTTGTCACACACAGCTGGGGGATTACCATACAACTGGTATTATATTACATTAAATCAAATCAAACCAATTCATATTTAAACATTGGTTTTTGTGGAGAGGGGAAAACCGGAGGACCCAGGGAATAACCTCTCGGAGCAGAGTAGGCAACCAACAAACTCAAGCCACATATGGCGCCGGGCCCGGGAATCGAACCCGGGCCACAATGGTGGAAGGTGAGCGCTCTCACCACTGCACCAACCCTACTCCCCCAAATAACATACACTATAACTGAACTTCAGCTAACAATATTAAAAATGCAATAAGCTTACTGTAATATACATCCTTCATATACAATATCATCATTTTCACCTGAATGTACAAATATTTATAGCCAAGCCAAAAATGCACCCCTTCCCCTGACGAAAAGTATATATATACACAAGTTGGTGTAGAATCTTGTTGAATTTATTTATTTATAATTAAGTTTATTACTTGTAGACATACCCCATGCTTTTTGTTATGGGCGATAAGCCACTTTCAATATATTAAAATTCAGCGTGGTGGCAAGGCCTAGAGGACAAACAAAGAAAATAAAAATGCATGTTTATTAATTTCTTTTGTTTGTGTCCTCTAGGCCTCGCTTAATCAAGCTGAATTTTAATATAGCGAAAGTGGCATATTCTACAACAATACTGTACAGTCAATTAATTAATAATAATGTTAATATATAAGAAATAATTCATGTGCAATGTTTTTATACTTTCAGGTCCACTATTTCTGATAGTTGAGTACTGTCCACATGGAAACTTAAGGGACTTTCTCCGTGACAGTCGACCATCTTTGTTAGAGCTCACAGCAAAGAAGACAGAACCTCACTTAACTCTTAGGGATCTTTTATCAATAGCATATCAGACTGCTAAAGGAATGAGTTACTTATCTTCAAAAAAGGTATTCTTTGTTTCCAGCTGCCAGTTCTTGTCATATATTATGTAACAAAACAATCAATTTCTTCCATGGCAGCTGGTATTATTTTGGAAAGACCCTTCATCCTCTTTAACTTAAAAGACGCAACTGTATTAGCATTTCTGTGACAAGTAAAACCTTATCTACAGTAAGAAAAAGAAAAATAACTTTACTTGCATGATAAAATAGGGCACAAATAGGGTGCTAACAGAGAAGAATTTAATCCCCATAAAAAATTAAAGCTGATCCTATACCTAGAAATAAAATATACAAAACTATACATTTAATTGAGTAATTTTCCTTTATGCTAAGCACAATTACCTACTACATGTTGTAAACATATGGTATGACATTTCCTGAGTTTTGATTGGTTTAGGGGCAATGGTATGTATATGCCTTTTTTGCAATGTTTCTACAATATTTTTGGGGAGTTTTTAATAATTTAACAATTATTCCACTCACGATTGTTGGATATGAGATGGTTACAGCCAACTCAGTGCTACATGCCTCACCGGCTATCTACCATCTCATATCCAATGTGCCCTCATGGAATAATTTTCAAATTGATATTACCCTGGTAAAACAACTACCACAATTTAAAGACAGTTAAAATGGAAATTATTTGATCACTGAGGGTTGAAACATTTTTTCTAACTTCAATTTCTTTTCCTCACAACTTACTAGTGCATACATAGAGACCTGGCAGCCAGGAATGTTCTTATTTCAGAGGACTTTGTAATAAAAATAGCAGATTTTGGATTGTCCAGAAATCTTGGCAATACAGACTATTACAGAAGAACAACTCACGTAAGTGTTAACTCAGTTTACAAGTTCATTGATGAAATAATGTTCCTTTGACCTCATGAGCTAATTCCTGTTTTTATTGGCTTAATGACAATTATACAGGCAGAGTTTAAAAGGCTGGTAATTTTAATAAAATATAGAGGGGGTAAGTTTCTAAAGAAACTGTGGTGCTGCGTCAGCTCGAAACGTCAGCAATTGAATCTCTTTACAGTGGCCAATTGACATTATCAACCCAGTTGATAAAACCAAATTATATAAATAAAATATATTTTGCTATTCGAGAGATTCATTTTAAGTGAAATTGTAGTGTGAACAATAATCCACTTACAGCACTTTTAACCATTCCTGCACAGCAGTTATACATTCACACAATAAAAAGGAAAATTAGATTGATAACATCCCCACTCTCCCCTCACCAGAAACAAATATTTTTTGGAGGATAAAAAATTAAAGGGAATTGTCTATTAAATGCATACTTTTTTCACTTTATGTTAGGGGCGTCTTCCAGTAAAGTGGCTTGCAATAGAGGCCTTGTTTGACCAGCAATACACAGTAAAGACTGATGTGTAAGTTCAAATAACAAGACCAAAATAACTACAGTGACTGTCAGAAACCCTTATGGGTTTTTCACTATTTAAATGTACCGGTAGGTTATAATTTGTACCACCCTTCAGTGAAACATAAAGAAACCAATATAGAAAAGACCAATGAGCAATATTAAATATTTACTTAGGCTGATGACTTGGTAGGGCCAACAAATTCTAATAATTATTAACAATTAGATTATGAGCTCAAGATTTCTATGGGGTGATAGTTGATGAGGCCGCAGGCGAATCATGTGTTAGTGAAAAAGTTCTAAATCTTCCTGCGAAACTTCGCCAAAGCACGAAGTTATCGCAATTTTGTTGAAGACGACCTTCAACCACTACACTCTAATAGCTGATAGTGTGCACTAGCTCAGCCAATCAGATTGCAGCATTTGCATTAGTTTACTAGTAGATTTTTTCTAATTATCTTTATCTGTTGGCACTTTAGGTGGTCATTTGGAATTCTTTTGTGGGAGATTTTCACACTTGGTAGGTAGCAATTTAAACACATCAGACATAACCCTAAATAATTGTGAACCTAAATCAGTAAATAACAGTCAATTGTATTATCTTCAGATCTATCAAACTGCACAATATGTTGTGCCTATACTGTTGTGCAATGCCCATCAGAGAACAATATAAGAATATGGAAAAACTTCATCAAAATTGGAAGCTGTATGAATGTTTGCTGGTGGTTTACAATAAAACACCCAACAAAGCTCTGGTGGGTTTCACTAGTCTTATTGAAAAAAGTATTCAACTTGGACAAGGGTGTTAAGGAAAGTAACAAGAGTAGAGTTCTTTTGGCACTATCTGGCTAATGTTAGGGCATGTGTAGAGTAATGGTTAGTCATTTAAATGATATAATACAAGAAAAGATATGTTGATTTTTGCTGTCTGAACAGGTGGCACACCTTATCCAGGAATCCCTGTTGAAAGATTATTTACAATATTAAAAAATGGATACCGAATGGAATGTCCTATAAACTGTCCCCCTCAAATGTAAGTGGAATGTATATGCACAGATTAAGTATCAATTGTTTTTCACTTTAATTTTAATTCATCACTTGCAAATTAAAATAAAGCTTTAAAGACAATCATTAAAGTGTAAATCAATGGATCTTTCTGTCTTTCTTGTCTCAAAAGAAAAGGGATCATAATAGCTTTTCATGTGTACATGATGCAACAATGTCTGGTACAATTATACCATGCGTTTTGTGGCTAGTCTTAAAATATCTCTATTCATTAGCATCATCGGCTACTTATATCGCTACTGTAACTCTTAAGTTAGACCTCTAAAACAGTTGTAACTCCCACCCTCCCTCTCTTTGGAGGTTGGACTGCTGTTTTTCATTAAAAGATAATTGGAGTTCACCTGCTTCAGTTGCTCTGCCTATCAGTTAAGTCTAGCAGCAACTACCATTATGAAAATGCAGCCTGGCTGCTGAGAACTGTTTAATTAGGAAAACGGCTGAAACTTCAGTGAAAAGGTAAACTTGATGCAAGCTTTTTTATTAGCGTTGACAAAAACATGTGTTTTTTGGACTGACCTTCCCCTTTAAACCAAATTATGTCACGAGACTAGAGGTAACTAAAGTATTCTGTTATCTGCTGGAAATACTTTCATATCAAAAGTAGCATGTATACCTAATAATTAAATTGTTGCTAACAACTTGGCTAAGAAGATAATTACATGTTAACAGTTATAGTTATTAATAATGTTGTAGCCCAAAGGAGGGAAAACAATACCAAGTGTTTGGAGCAAATAGTACGGCAAATAGTACAAAGTCTGAAATTAGTTAAAAATAACAGGAGAGTTGCTCTGTAAGTTACCTGTATCAAGTTTGCCAAACAGTGATTTTCCAATTTTAATATTGGTTTCAGCTATGAAATAATGCTGAAATGCTGGAGTGAAAGTGCTAAAAGTCGTCCTTCATTTTCCGAGCTCTGTGAACAGTTAGATGCATTACTTTCAACAGAAACAGCTCAGGTATGGAATATTTTAAATTGCAGATAATCCCACTGTTCCTTTTACTTCCCTTTGAATCTCAAATCACAGTCACAGGGCTGCAAATGGTTTTTTCCCAGTGACAGGATATGTATCTGACCAAGTCACCATTTTGATCAGAGGTCGGACGTCATGTTACAGAACTGCTCAATAAAGTGCTGTCAATGCAAAACATTCCCATTTACCTTCGAAGGCACAAAAAATTGTCTGGACATTCTGTATGAACACAGTTGGGATTTAATCGAACATCGGCAAATTTTGGTCTGCATTTCAGCATTTTATTATCCTGTTGGTGTTTTTTGGCATTAGAAAACTCTTACTTTTAGATTTCCTTCAATTTGAAAGTAAATGGGGAATTGACTTCAAATGCCGTGACACTGCTCCTTTAATAATTATTGCTACACTGATATTCAAGTTGGTGTATAGCATGTGACTGATTCCAGAGAATGATAGCTTCGTCATGGGAAAAAATTAGTGCTGCTAAAGCCAATTAACGTGGTGTCCATGAAGTATCCAAAGTAACTAGAAAGATAGCACAGATATATGTTCATTGTGTCAAATATTTAGACAACAAATAAAAAACCATCTAGGGTCTAGTTACATTTCGGTAATAACTATACCATTGTCATACTAACTAAAATGTGCACAACAAGTTCTTATAAATTATAGAGTGATAACAACAATAGCAAAGAGAAACAAAGAAGTATACAAAGGATAAGTTCCCTGATCTTATGCTTTGCCATTGGTTGTTTAATAGTTGACACAATGAACATACTCGGGTTATCTTTCATCTTCTAGCCAGGGCTCGACGTGGCGACCTGTGGGGTCGCCAATGCGACTGGATTTGGTCCGCTGGCGACGAACTTTTCATGTGTGGTCGCCAGTGTGGCCACCGCGATTTCAAGTTATTATTTTATTTATTTATTTTTTCATTTCCTGAGACCCATGACGAAATGAATGAATGTTAATTGTAAACCACGAGGAATGCACAGACAATGTAATTTCTTATCACTTTCATGTAAAACGTCGTTTAAACCGCCTTAACTATAATTACTATTGTGAAATCAGTTATCTACATGTTTGGTTGAAAGCATTCCAGAAGTGACATTTGTTCCTAAAATGAGATTTTTGCAAAAAGAAAAATTCTTTACCATTTCATTGTAAACTATGGTCTGTCCATTTCAAAAGAAATAACATTCGTTTTCACAATACAATTGTCGCATGCAGTTTCCACACATTAATGAACACGGAAACCTGCAGAAACCTTCAAGTAAAAAGTTTTGGCTTTTGGCCCGAAAATTTTTGGCGACCAAAAAATTTGTGCTGGAGACCAAATTTTAAAACTTAGGAGCCAGCTGGCCCCAAGGTTTTTTTTTTCTAAAGTCGAGCCCTGCCTGTAGCGGATACTGGGTTTGGGAATAACAAGACTAGGTAATGTCTATTGTGCATCAGCATTGGAAGCCCCCTAAACCCATGTTGCCAACCTCCAATTTCCTTTGTAAGTTGGAGGATCCAGTCTTTTCCCAATTTTCTGTTTCCCTCGTTGGTCAGTAGATATGCTTTAATTATTCCACTATTGGAAAATACACCCATTTGTTTGAAGAAATTTACAAAGTAGATATAAACTTGTTACCTTCAGGAATACATCGAAATTCTGGCACAGTCAGTGGATTGTCTGGCAGAGATTGACATGGAGGCCGATGAAACTGCTGAAAGTGGAAACCCACCAGAGACAAAAATCAATGCCACAGACTAGAAACATGTTAGCTTAATAGTTCTTAGGCTGTGATGAGAGAATTCTTCTGTCTCATGGTTACCTAGGGCACACATGCAGAGTGACAGCCCCCAAAAGAGTAACTGTTCCATCACATGCTAAGATACGTCAGCCACATGAAAGAAACCAAAATTAGCAACAACATTCCAGCATTCCAGAGAATAAATACTGGTATATGAGATTATTACAGGGTTTATGCCAGGTGACCATATATTTTGTGCAAGCTCCATTGCATACTAGACCAAAGGTCTCTACTGTTGGCCTTATGTCATCTGTCACCTAAGCTAAGGGCATGTTCATTTGGGATCAATCCGGAATAAGAATAATATTTGAAATAATGCGAGTAAGCATAGAATACCTGGATTTCTATTCTTCCATTAGCTTTGAGAAGAAGAGCCGGAATATATTCCAGAATACATTCTTATTCCTATATAGCCCAAACGAATGTGCCCTAAAAAGATATATTCCTTGTTAGTCAGGAAAGGAAAAAATAAATTATGGAATTCATAATCACCAGGAAAATAGCCATGACTTCTTTATACTTTGTACAGGACCAGCTGTACAACATCAGTGAATAGACTTATTTTTCTCAAAAAATGGCTTTAGTGACTGTATTTTATCAATCATTATGACAACTTAATTATCCTGTCATTAAGTTAATTAATTTTCTTGAAGTAAACAGAAGACGAGGCATTACAGTAACTGACTAGGGAAACTGTAAAAAATCCTTTGATGCTATGTTAACAATGCCAAATCAGGTGCAGTGTCTAATAATCATTATTTATTAAAAAAAAGTACAAAATAAATTAAAAATATAAAAACTCTTATTTATTTTTTACAATGTCCTCCGTGCATCAGAATTAGCTGGTCATTTTCTGGAGGTTTCAATAAAAAAAATTAAATGTAAATGGAATGCATTCATGATTGGGACAAAAAATATTGGTCTTCATTTAGAGGTAGCCTGCGGCACAGATGTAATCTAACCCCGGCTACAAGGGGTTTAGTTCGTCTGCAGTATAGCCTATTTAGAGCCATTGAGGCTCAGTGTCACAAGTTAACGTTTTACTGACATGTAGTTTAAACCTTAGCACCTTAGCTCATTCACACACACGAATAAGTTTTAAAGCAGTTAAGTAAGATTACGAAAGGTTTTTAAAAACATTATGTTATTGTATCAAACACAAGAATACAAGAAATGTGTCAAGGGCAAAGGAAAAAATAACTGGCCCTTAACCATGGGAAACTACACTTGTCTATAGTTAGTACTTCTCAGTGCACAGTGCATAAGCAAGCAAGATGCTGCTAAAGAATTGAATCAGGTACTTGAACCTTGCCTTTTGGACAGATCTCACACACACTGTAGTTTCATTTCTGTAGCCTAGCCTTTACATTAGATAAGTCAGTGAAACAGCAACCCACGCTAATATATTTCTGAGATCTCACCCTAACTGCAGACTGGCAAGATTCTTGGCAAGATTTTGCAAGATGTATCAAAATCTCAGAGGAGCAAAAAACTAAAAAACTTTTAAATAATTAAGCATTGTTGTCAATCTTGCTCACCTCACTTGATGAATCTTAATGAATTATATTGTTATTATTATATCAAGGTTCTTTCACAAATTTTCATGATGTCCACATAAATTACAATCAGAAAGTCCTTGTTATCCATCATCCCTACACAACAGATATCCTGCTATATACACAGTTTGACAAGATTAATTCAAAGTCCTACAAAGTGTTGCATAACAACAGTTAACAATTTGTTTTATTCGGAATGAATAATAAAAAGATCATCCTGCTTAATCTTCCAGAATACCATCTGTTTATAGTTAACTTGGCTAAATATTATATTATGATTTTGGTTTCCAGTAGCTTGCGTAACCGGCAGGACTTATGGGCATGGGCAATTCAGCATTTGTAGGCAAGGCCCACAAGGTCGAGCGGCAAGGCAACGTTCAACTTGACCCCTCACCAATCCCCTCGTGACTTTGCTGCTCAAATAGATGGCTTTGCCACCAAAACAAAAGCACACGGTCGAAGAATCCCACCAGCTACACAGGCTAGGTTTCCAGTGCTAGGCAATATATGCCTGCAATACTAATTTATTAATAAATCTAACACCTATACCACAAATTTATAGGTTTAGGTAACAGGTATAGTTACATAATTTGTAAATAATGTCAGTCCTTGTATAATAAAATCCATTTTGAGTTGGTTTGTTTGTATTAAACAATGCACGTTTCTGTAATGGAGAACAGACCATAACCTGGTCATTCAACACCATTGTTTTTAGTTAAATACTGACAGAAAGTAAAAGGAAGAAAGAAAAACCTCCATTACTTAAATTAGTTATTTCTTGATTAATTTGGTAACTAAGACCCTGAAATCAATAGAAAAACATACACAGGGATGTAGATAATAACCGGAAGCCGGGGAAAATACCCGGCTGTCAGTATCGTTTTCCCGGCTGAAAAACAACCTGTGATCTTTAAAAAACTACCACTTCAGCCCAAAGTACCCGCCTGTTAAATCAACATTTCCATCTGTGACAAATACTAGCTACATCCCTGATACAGGTAGTGTAAGAGAAGACACATAATTATAGTAGACAAAATAGCCTGCATGGCTGGTGATATATTTTGGTAGCGTGCACAGTCTAAACAAGGAGAAAACTGAGTGGCAAAGCCGTGCGTGTGCTACTAAAATAAATTGCCAGCTAGACAGGCTGTAGGCAATGCTTTACACTCCCTAGACATCCTTCCAATTCCACCCTACCCCCACCACTGCCTTCTTTAGAACATATCTCGTGAGAATTTCATATCAGAAATGATGTCATGGCAGCCATATTGGTGCACCAAATTAATCCTCCAGAAATTCACTTTTTCTGCTTGTTTATAGTGTTGTTAAACCCTCGTAGCTACAATGTGAAGGGGAGTTCCTTTTCTATCAAATTTGGTATTTGAAGGTTGCAAACTGACAAGTTAAACTCTCTCAATTAGCAAATAATCAAGATATGATAGTGGCAAAGCTTAAACTTTCCAAATTAATGGCATAGTTTTATGTTAATCGCTACCTTCTAACTGATTCGTGTTTATAGTTTGGCTGTTGGAGATTGTTGTTTTAATACGTGATTAGCCTTCATACGTACTTACCTTCAGAAAGTGAATTGCAATCAGTCAACAGAGTCGTGCATTTTAAAAAGTTACTCTCAGCCGCTCCCGCTCCTTCCCGCCGATTTCTTGCTACGCCCAGGCGTAATAGACTGCGAAAATAGAGAGGCTCTGGGAACTACTCGCTTAGCAGAACCTGGAAAAATCGAAAAAAACGTTCATAAAAATTTCAGAAGCCTCCCTTCAAGCTGGAGAAGAGGTCGGAGAAGGTTGTTTGGCAACAGGCTAACTTTCATTGAGCAACTCTAAAACGAAAGTATACAGGTTTTTAACATACTGGCTTCAAATATTTGGAGAAGGTTGCATATTGGCGGAGGGGAGTGAATAGGTTCACGGATCAACGGATTTAGCCTTAAAAAACACATGGATTGCGGATTTCAACGAAAAATTATGCAGATTCGCGGATTTCAAAAATACAGTGGATCACGGATTAGATGGTAATTTTAGCTCGGATTCTGGACTCTGCATGATGTGAAGCTAGGACCTTGTCCATTTTCTGTATGGACGAGACTCAAACCACCACTTTACTTTAGAACTGCCGGGAAAAGAAGCAATGCAACGAAAGCTCTTGAAAATTTGCCATCAAAAACAACATCTACTGCCCTTTCAGTGAAACTATCAAACAAAAAGTTTTCGGACGTGGAAAACTTCGGAGTGGATGCGGATAGTGGAGGATTTACGGATTTGGCCAAAAAATAGCGCGGAATCCGCCGGCGGATTGCGCGTACCCCTATTCACCCCCTTGGCGTGAACGAGTGTTGTGTGGGATCTGGATCGCCGTACGATGGGAGCAGCTGCTCTAAAGTTAACTTGTAAACAAAAGTTTCTGCAAGTTTTAAGTATTAATTAAACTAATCCAACTCAATGACGTACTTTTCCCGCCCTTTGTTCTTTTCAGCATGTCATTTTTTATTTCTTTATAGCCTCGTGATTGGTTAGATTCTGGAAAAACAATAACTTTGACCAATTAAATGACGTTTCATACTGTATGTCTTCTGCAAATGCCAGAAGGTTGGTGGCTGGCAGCACAGGAATCTAGAAGTCCTGCTTGATCTATGCAGACTTCTCTCGTTTTATAGAAAGAGTCGAAGGTAAGTACAAGTGCGCATGGCTATATTAAAATATGTACTGAAAATCCGTGGTTGTCTGGTGTGAAAAGATCAGAAATGATGCCTCTTTTGTCCTCAAAAGCGACGTGAAAATAGGCACATGGGCCAGGCAGGTTTATCGAGCTCGTCTCCAAAGCAATCAACAGGAAAAAAGGTTTTCTAACCGGTATCCATCTAAACCCTTTTAGTTAGAGTAAGAACTTTCAAAATCGAGGATGAACTCTGCAGATCTCGAACGCTAAGACTTGCGTGAGATCGACAACAACGCAATCTATTGTTATTTTGGACCAATCACATTCTTGTTTTGGTTAGCTATTGCACTCGTGAGCAAACACTGGAGTCTTTGTTCCTTCGAAGCTGTAAAGCGAAGAAATTTCATTCAAAGTCGCAATCACCTACATTTTAAGTGAACAAGTGAAGCCCCGTGAAGCCAGTTAACTTGATGGAGTCAAAGACGGTATCCAACACAAATGGAGTTGAGGAATATTTGAAGGTAATAGTTATTTTCTCTGCGCGATGACGTGACTCACGTCGTTGAGCTGATTGAAACGATGAAATCATTGGGTTTTATTTGATCGAAAGCATTAGTTTCTAGCTAATCTGTGTCGTTATATTTCGTCTTCAGTCAAGTTTATAAGTCTAATTTTTGGCATCATCATGTTGAAGTTTGTGGATGCAGTTGAATTTACATATGTCTTCGTCAACATGTCTAAAATTTTCGAGTGTCACTCAGATTTTGTATATACGCCTCTTCAATTTTCTTTTATAAGGACCTCTTAACATAAATTTAACACAATCCTTAAAATTTCGGTTGTGTAACATTGCTGTTAAGTCTTGGCAGGGAATGTTTGTTAACCTGTACCTGCAGGTTTTAGGTGTGAAATGCTGACCTGTGAATATAGCAAGTTTTTGGAATATTTTTTCAGAAGCTTTGAAAGCTGAAATCCAGCTGAAATCAATCGATACACTCGACATCAATTGCCGATTGCCATCGATTGATATTGCTAATCAACAACAACCAATTCACAGAAAAATATTGATTGTCATCAATTGACAAAAAGCTATAACAATCTATAATGTGTAAGTCAAATCGAAGCTTCAACATCCCCCCCCGGCATACCCCGGGCAATTGATGCCCATGCCTTTCCCGTCGTGAGGAATTTGATCCTCGCTCATATAGGCTGGGGAATTTGAACGTTAGCCTCAGTTTCATGTTACGTGTCCCAGTGATTCCATGTGGGTTGATAAATCATGGCGGAGGCCGACATAGCGAGTTTTGAGGATTTTAAAGGAAAAGATTGCTGCTTCTTGGTGGCTTGGTTAAAAAGAAAAGGACTAAGGCTTCAGGCACCCTGTAGCTATTGGAGTGGTAGAGATATTATCGCGTTCTCGGAGCTAAAACTGCACCAACAGATGTTAGGGTTCTTTGGCAGTTTGATTACTCCGGTTGATCTCGACTTCAGGAGCATAATAGAAGCTGCTAAAATGTTGAAACGGTAATCTGGTCACTTATTAATTTTCCCGGGGGTGGGGCATTTGAACAGCTTTTTGGCAAACCAAACTGTATGTTGAATGCTAATTGTGCTGTCAAAAAAGTATCAGGCAACCAAGTCTATAGACAGTGAAAGTTATTGAAAGACCTGCACTACTTTACTGAAGTTGAAAACCTAACTGGTAACTGTGTTTTCCACTGCCATCGGTCAAGATTATGGCAACCTTTTATAAATATTTTAATTGTCAACAACCCTTAAGAAAGAAACAAACAAATGGAGTCCAGGTTCAAGTGCTGGTAGAGGTGTTTGTAACAAAGCTTGAGACTGAAATGGTAACCACTTGTGTGTTTACTGCTGTGTTACAGGGGAAGAGTTCTGCTGCTAGAGAATTGTTAGGTTTAAAGATGCCATACCCATCCCACCCGTATGACCATAACAGTAGCGTAGACACTCCTGATGGCTGCAAGGCATTCAAGAGAGACACTGCTAATAGGTGTGTCCATTTATGTTGTACTGCATTACATGTACACATGTACTTCAGCTACTACAGTCAGACAATTCAAAGGGGACAGACCACAATCTCAATGTTGACACAGTCATGTTTAGCAAAGTAATGTACTGGACCACAATAAACTTGATTCGTGACAGGGCCTAGACCTAAGTAACATATACCGGTACATGTACCAGTGTTTGACTACCATAAATCCTCCTCGCTTGGAGGAAAACCTTTATGAATCCGCTAACATTGTTCTCTGAAGTGGATGAATTTTTTTCCAGAGTGTTTGTCAATAGAAGTCTTAGTTTGGATAAAATCAAATTCTTTGGCTTTGACATGGACTATACTTTAGCAGGTACACAATAAAATATTGAACACTTTAATATAGCTACATGTAACTAAAAATAACTAAGTTAATTAATTAGTACTGCTTATTGCTTTTGGAGAGGTTACTAGAGTATGCTTTAATAACATAGCTGCCTGAGTCTCTTTACATCATTTGGCACTTTTAGGGGTTTCTGTAATGGTTGTGGGGTTCTTTGCATGGGGTGACTGGTGCTTTGCCAACCCCAAATTTTTGAGGGACAATTGCTGTTCATCGTTTTGCCTCTCTATTGAACAAATCTGGCATGCATGGTTGAACCCTCATATATCTGAAATCATTATTAACACATACAAGCTTCTCTATAGTGACAAGGCAACATCCCAAGGGAAAAGAACCCCTGAAAAAGCCTGTGGACTCAATCAATATGTCTGAGAGATTTGATAACCAAGATGAGGTCCTGCCAGGGTAATTCTGAAAAATAGAATGCACATTCCGACAGCATCACAAGGTAGAGAAATAAAGACAAAATGTCACCAGGGGGACCCCCTGGCAGGGTCTCCAAGATGGGAAGCCTGGAACTTAAGGAAACAAATTAACAATCTGGCTCATACTAAAATCAGGAACACCAGAATACTGAAACCTGGAGCACAAAATTTCTGAAATCTGGTAAGCATAAAAATCTTTGTACTTCCAAGAATACTAAAACACATGCTTCATGAAGGAGAGAATCCCAACACATCCCCCATCCAAACACCTCCAAAAAAGGGCCATGTAGCACCTCTGTAAGATTTCACATGAATTACGTACTACCCTGTGTGAAAACAATAAAACAAACAACAGGGACAATACCCGTCGCCCAATAGCAACTATAGCTACATGTACTATGTACACCAGAGGACCAATAGAACAATAAAACAAACGACAGGAACAATGCCCCTATCCCCTCAAACAATAGCAACTGCTACCCTAGAGGACCAGTAGAACCAGCAAGCTTACTAGAGCTGCTACACAACTGCCAAAAAAGCCACAGCTGCCTTATTTGTCATTGGTACTAGAGATTGCAAAAAACTTTCGTTGACAGTTACACTTATACATGTATTTGTCGGAATTCTTAATTTGCGGTGATTCTTTAACTTTTCAGACATAATTGTGTGTATGTGGTCAGTGATGTTTTCCCACCAGAAATATTATTATGATAATGTATTATTTATTAAAATAATTAATGTAGTTAGGTGCGTTTGGGACTGTGACCAATGCATTGCCTTTGCGTCTGCTATGCAGAGCTAGCCTGAGTATAAAATTAATAATCATGGTTATTTAATAACCTCTTGGTGATTTGCATGAAGGTAGCTGTACACCTTGTGGGTTTTATAAGCCTGGCGTTTTTTGGCATTCCAGGTGTCTGTTGTTCAGGATTTTCATGCATTCCGGGTTTATGAATTCAGTGATCCAGGTTTTAGTATTCCAACATTTTGGCATTCCGCCATTCTGCCATTCTATTTATTAGCACGAGCCACATAAAGTCACTTTAAGAAGGATGGCAAAGAAACAGTGATGGCATAGCCAGTCAAACTGATATACAACTGGGCAATTTAATTATAATAGTATTGCTTCCTACATAATGTAACACAATAGATCTACTGTAATTATGAGTCAAGTGTGATTGCAAGTTAGTAATAAGAAGTTATTTAGTTAATTGCAAGTACTGACAGCCTAATGTTCTATACTGTGATTACCATAGATTGTTTTAAACCCCTAATAAAAATAATTTATTTAGTACTTAATTGGTTCAGTGTACCAATAGACAAATTGCAAAAGAAATAAAGTTACATTTTAGTTTTGGATGTACATGTCCATCAGAGAAAAGTAAAAATTATTTCATGCTACAATGGCTACCCTGGGCAACAGAGTCAAATAACAATTTGACTTTATTGGAACTTATTTATAAGGAAGCTGAATGTTAATCATAAAAATAATAAAGTCAGAAATGGATAGTGCAATGTATTTTGAAGATAATAAAAGTTTTTCAAATACACACAAGGGTTTCGCTGCAATAAATAATACTGATGACCTCAATCTTTGGTTCTGTTTTAGTTTACAAATCCCCTGTCTATGAAAAGAAAGCCTTTGACTTAATCTGTGAGAGATTAGCATCAATTGGTTACCCACAGGTAATAGCCCAATTTCGATATTTTAAAATTCAGTCTAAAACAATAGACATCACTATGAGGCTCCAGGGAATAAACCCCACAAACTCTGTAGTTTTATATTCCCCAGAGCCTCATTCTGAGGTCTATTGTTTTTGAATTTTAAAATATCGAAATTGGTCTATTTAAGTTAACTTCAGTGTACTAATAGTCATGCAGTAGCACATAATTCTTCCAAGACGTTGACATGAAGCAAATATATCAAACACGAGAGACAGTGTTTCATCACATTTCCAAACACCGAGAAGAGAGTTGAAAATACGACGTGCAGTGGAGTACTTTTGAAAAACTTTGAAACTACAGAGAAAAAGAAGAAATAAAATCGTAAAAATCTATGCTAATTAAGATTACATTTCCAAACCATGGTTATGGTTCTGATTTCCTTTGTTTTGACGAGATGAATTATTAATGAGTTTGAGAAATGATTTTCCAAGACTTCCAAACATTGCATAATGTATTTTGTGTTTAGTAATTATCTTGCAGATAATATATGCCCTGCAGATTTTGAGAATGAGATACATGGAATCCATGTCTGTTTCCAATTTCAATCTATAACTTGACTAAAAGTATACTTTTCTCTGTCAGGATGTTCTCAAATTTGAATATAATGAAGCCTTCCCTGTCAGGTACATATTTATGCAATGTGATTTACATGTATCAGCATATTTTAATTTTTGCCAAAAATGAAAACAAACTTCAAAGCCTGCAAAGAATAATAAAATAATGTAACTTTCTTTATTTTTGTCTTAAGTCTAAAAAAGCTTCTCTGTAGGAAATTCACATTTCGACCAGTAGTAAGGAATTAATGACCACTGGTAGAGTGTAAAGATTAGAAAACTCTCCAAATTACATGGAGTGTATTGGACTGTGGATGTTGTGGTCTGGATCGTGTTGAGTTCTTGAGAAGACACAACTTAGACATCTGTCACAGTGTCTTGCTCCAGAAGTAAAATTAAGGCAACCTTGATTTTTAGCTCATGGATTGCATAGTCATGCTATGAGGTATAGGAATGGACCCCATTGGTACTCTCACTCTCTCACGCTATTTTGTTAGGCAATTAATTCATGCATTAAACATGGTTTAATCTCATTCATCCTTGAGCTGGCTCACTTCTTTTTTCTCAGGGGTCTCTTCTTTGACTGTGAACTGGGAAATCTTTTGAAGGTATGTGTTTTAATAATTTTATATACAAGAATCTATGATAGCAACATTTTTTTTAATCCCGCTAGCATTAGTATTCTAAGTAATCTACCAAATCCAAATTTATCCAAACTTCTGTGCACTGTACTCAAATAATATTGTTACTGGATGTAAAAATGATTAATTCAAAGCAATCTTGCTTGTTTACCAACAGCAAGAACTGTTTGAGGTCTTTGAAATAAACAAGTTTTAATTTATTTTATAGGTTGACACCTATGGAAATATTCTTGTTTGTGTACATGGTTTTGACTTCTTGAACGGGTTGGTAAAAATTCTTTGACTTTGTAGTACAGTAGATCCTTCACTAGACTGTTCACTCATTTGTGTTAAACAGAAAATGAGAGAAAGCAGGAGCATTCCAACTTTCCCTTTCAAACAAGCTTCTGTCAAATTTTGCTTGCCCTAATTAAGCAAGTCATCAGGTTACTTTGTATGATTTAGTTGGCAGACAACATACCTGAGTCCTTGTCAATCTAGCCTGTGAATACAACTGTCTCTCTTAGAGTTATTGTGTTTTCACAGGAAAGACTCTGTACTCTCACAGTGCCTCTCTATGCCCAGGTGCAAAAATGTGAACTGGCAAATTAGATAAACAGAACCCTGCAATAACTAGAGTCCCTAGAAATGCTCCTGGTTGCTATGTGCAAATGAAACCAGATATAACCAGTGCCAGCCTAATTAATGAGCTACTATATTTTATGCAAAATAAATAAATATTGAATAGAGGGGGTAAGTTTCTAAAGACACTGTGGTGCTGCATCGATGGGAAGTATAACAATATAATTTGGTTTTATCAACTGGGTTGATAATGTCAATTGGCCACCGTAAAGAGATTCAAGAGCTGACGTTTCGAGCGTTAGCCCTTCATCGGAGCGAATCAAGGAATTGTGTGTCGTGTGTTTTTTATATACAGAAAGATGGAGCTTCGCTATTGGCTGGTGCCTGGTAACGTGAAAACTTCGGAATAAATTAGTTGAATGAAAAGCGTTCGTTGATACCGTAAGGATTAAGAGTGCCGATTTGAAAAATAAATTTTTGTTCTAGAGTTTTACGGCTTTCCGTGTTTCCTTGGTGAAGGGAAAGGCCGCAGACTGCCATATGTTGCTTAGAATGATTTGGGAGATTGAAGTTGTTGGGTTGATCACTAGTTTGGAATGCACTTCTGACTAAAAAGTTACCTATGTTTTTGTCGCGTTTGAATGAAATTAATGGAGGTTGCAAAAAGATATTGATGTGTGTAACTGATCATTTTATTTGGTAAATTGCAAATGTTAAAATACTTTTTTCTTGCAGCCACGAAGTGAGAAAATTATACCCCAATAAGTTTGTCCAAGTAAGTAGCAAATTTTCCAGTTTTTTTTCTGTCAGCGACTTCAGACATATTTCAATGTTATGCTATCTTATAGGCCCTTTGCACGACCCAGTCACATGGTACAAAATAACACCCTGCTGGTGAGCAAGCTATGTGCTGGGACATCCAAAACAAAGTCACTTCATGTCCCAGAGCTTAGCTTGCTCACCAGCAGGGTGTTTTTTGAACCATGTGACTGGGTCGTGCAAAGGGCCTATTATTAATCATAAATAATAATTGTTATATTAATTACTAACCTGCTAATTAACTTTACAGATGGATAGTTCGAGATATTTCATACTGAATACATTGTTCAACTTGCCAGGTAAATGTAAAGCTGTTACAAATACAATTTATATATTATACAGTCATGCATGTAGCACTAAAAGAAAAATTATTAATACTTGCATTTAGTAGTAGCTGAGAGTATTTTTACAGGTTTGGTGCTATACTGCTATTCCTGCCAACTTTTTCTGAGTCAAAAGCATGAGATTTTTATTAGGGTTTTCGAAGATGATGTAGTTGTATCCATAGTTGTCCAAAGATTCCCAAGGAGGATCCAAACACTTCCGAAATAGTCCGAAGATTTCTGGATCTCAGTCCCAGGATGTGTTTTGTCAAACACAACATTGTGGATACATCATCTCAAGTACTTTTTCCTTCTAAAATTGGAGAATTTTTATGAAGTGCTGTCATTTATGTGAACCTTTCTTTTTATGCAGTGCTTCGAGTTTACCTAAATTATTTTTAAAAACCGTCAGTTTTTGTTTTGTTTTTGTTTTATTTTTTAATTTTGCCTTTCATGAGAGAAAACAATTAACACGTTACGCTACTTACAATGAATACATAAGACATTTTTCCTTTACTTCCACATTGCAATTGTTTTTATTTTACTCCTTATGATTTGTAAAGTACTAGTTAACAAAATTAGACCACTTTTGCAGAAAGGCCTTGTTATTGTTTGACATAAGAGCTATATAGCATTTAATTTCTATTGTGTCATGTAAGATTAACGAAATCTGCAAACTGAAATTTCACTTTGTTTAGTGCTTTGTAATAAAGAAAGTATTTGCCGATGAGGATGAGGTGGTTTAGAGTTCAACAAGAAGATCAACCATTTAGCACACCGTACATAATCTGTGTCAGTTGAAGCTGTAATATCCCAATTTTTTTAGTGAGGCATGAGAAATTGATCCGTAGGTGTGAGTAGGAGTGAGATCGACGTTTAATCTGCAGGGCATACCTGTAGGACTCATGCCTATAATGTATGAGAGTTTGCAGGCATACACTGCATGTATTACGATATTTTAGTGAAGAATGTCGTTTGCTTTTTAATGGTAGAAACACATTTGCTGGCCTGTTTAGTGAATTACTTTGACAACAGTCCAGATTTTAAACGGTAAGTTAAACTATTGTTGCTCCCAGGGAATTATCGTCATAAAAGATGTCCAGTATTGATTGTTAACGGATGCATACTTTATGATAAGCATCACTAAGTGCCCTTGCTAAAAACGTTTACCAATTGATACACATAGACTTCCTCACAGTCATTCACTATTTCTTTTTGTTTCCAGTTTAGCAGTAGACCGTAGTCCAATCTCTTGCGGTTTACATTCACTGTTTGGGAACCCAGCAGCCATTTCCCCCCACTCTGTAATTAGTCCTTGTTCTTGGTTTGTGAGCTTGACTTGTTAGCAAGTCTCAAAATTCTGACAAAATTCTGAGTTAAGCTGTAGAAATTGTTGACTGAGGAAGCTTCTAAACTTGAGAGGAAAGTAGAAGCGAAATTAAATTACTTCAGTTTATCAATTGTGCGTGTGTTTTTTTTTACTCATGGCGTATAAAATCTATATCATAAAGTAAATAAAGAAGCCTAAGCCATGTATTATGCTGTCATAAAGCACTCCGGACATTTGAGGACACTCAAGAAAAATATCAATGTAGAAAACACTCGCCTGCAGCTCGTGTTTTCTACATTTCCCTCGTTTTCTCAAATGCCTGTCATGTTTTATGACAGTATAATACATGGCTTAGGCTTCTTTCTTTGTTAAATTTATTTATTGTAGCATATTATGTAGTTCCCAGGTTTTCAAGGTAACTACTGCTAAGAACTCTTTCCAATAATTGACTTAATTCTATTCAACAGAACAAAAAATGGTGTAATTAGCTCAGACGAGTTGCTTTTAACTTACAAGAGCATACACCAAGATGTCAGAGCGGCAGTAGACTGGGTGCATATCAAGGTAAGTATAAAAATGTACTGCCATTATATAAATATTGCTATTTAGTATATTCTCACCTCCGACTATTGCATTTCTAGCTTTTTGATTGGCTAAAAAAACTCTGACTATGAGCCAGTAGTCAGAGTTTTACGTCATATGGAAAATAGTGCGCCAAGTTTTTAACTTCAGCCCTCTATAATGGCCAACACTGGCAGGTTTCAGGAGCTGTCTCCCACAAAAATTCAAGAGATATGGTTCGAGAATTTACTAAAACAATTATTCCATTTGCCCTTGTTGGATATGAAGTGATTATAACCAACTCGCGCTACGCGCTCGTTGGTTGTTTTATCACTTCATATCCAATGCGGGCTCATGGAATAATTGTTATATATCATAGTGGTGGTCATACCATTGCCCCTTGACAAAGTTTTATTGATTACATGTAGATAATTGTTAAGGTAGCATTCCACCCCAAATGTGACCATTGTGGGGAAAAAATATTTTACGATAGCAAGATAGATCTTACTCCTATCTTTGTTTTAAACAAAATTTTGAAAAAATATTGTTTCTACGGGAAGTTATGGATAAAACAGTGTTTTCGTTACTAATTGCTTTTAATGAGATGTTGACAAGTCATTGTGACAATCTGTCAACACGTCATTATCATGTTACATACCATCCTTGTTTCCACACGCAATTTTGTCACGGCCAGACCGCGCAACAACATTTGATCTACCAGTCAGAGGAATGAAAACTCCACAAACTGGGATGAAACACTTCCAATTCTACAGTAGCAACTTACCTTCAGAGCGAGCTATCCAACAGCGATACCTGGTAAAACTGAAATGTAGCGTTAAATTCCCGCACAAAACAGTATTTGACATATTTCACGCTTTGTTGTTTTAATCTCATTCAGCCGGAAGGACGTCTCTGAAACTGTTTTGCTCTTTTTCTCGTAACTATATTTTCAAGAAATTGGGCGCACGTTTTAAGTGCGCGTGCATCGATTTAGCTCAAATTTGGGGAGAAAGTTCCCATATAATGTGGCTCAAAAACCGTGTCGGCATTTTTGGTTTTTCCCGTTCTTTCTGGAGTTATAAACAAATGAAGGAAAAGGAGGGATATTTTTTCGAACCTCGAAGTTTAGCCGGGTGTAAAAAACTAACCAGGCAGGATATCAAAATTCGCCAACACGTTTTTTGAGACAAAGGTGTTAAGAACTCGGCGCAATGTTTGTCTCTTCCTCTAGATCACTTCCGAATGCACAGTAACTGAATATTGCAAGCCATGTACATGTGCAAAACGATCGCTATATTTTCAAGGCATTAAACTTTTTTCTTTCAATCAATATGGTATGGTAATCTTCATTTATTAAGCTTTCAGAAAATATATAGTTTGTCAGGGTTTTTATTTAACGTCTTACCTTAAAACGGTGCGAACGCAAAGCGGTCATTTGGGGTGGGATGCTACCTTAAAATGTGTTATTCCAGAAAATCTCCACACTACCCCCACAGAAGGGATTGGAAATTCCTGGTGGTTGGGGGTGCAGGATTCTCAAAAACTGAATCACGCATCACGAATCATTTTTTTTCTGTCACAATGACGTGAAAACATTGATTTGGCCTCATGTAAATAAGAACCACTTTTCATTTGCCAAGTTCGAACTTAAGCAGCAAAAAGAAAGATTTCTCTCTCTCAAACATTATTCATTTCTTACGTTTTCTAAAAGTGAACATACATGGAACAAAAATGCTAAAAACAGTTTTGAATTGATGCAAAACTGTAATTTTAAGTGTTTGGAGGGTTCAAACCAAGAAACCTTCTGTGGTGGGACTGGGTATGGACATTGTCACAGTTACAATTATAAAGGCAATACAAAATGTAATTTCACAAAATGTGTCTTTTCTTTTCAGGGTACACTGAAACAACTCACTGTTGACAATCTTGACACATATGTAATTAGAGAGGTTTGTATATTGTACTTGTACAAGTTGTATTGTATTGTACTAGTTTAATTTTTTCACATCAATAACCCAATATTTACCAATTTTATCCTCCCAATGCCCAGTTCCCTCACTGAGACACACATGCAGGGAATCCTGGTTGTTGTATTCAACATGCATACACCAGAAAACTTGACTAATTCATAACTTTTGGCATGAGTTTTGTCCTGATTTTTGCTTTCTGATCCGTTTTTCGCTTCTCTCTGAAGGTAATTCATTTTAAAATCAGAAAATGGCAGCTTATGGGCTTGACTCATCTTGTATTGAATGTGTATGACAAGTGCATGCAACAGTGCACACACAAAGATGGCAGCTGTTTCTTAATTTGTGGCTTAAAAATCGTCATACTCGTAAAGGAGCATGTTAGCCTACCAAGTTTTTCTCTTTTTCGGAGTCTACCAATCACCTTCTTCCTGTAAAACGAACATAATTTCTATTGTAATCAATGAAAACTTGTCAAACTTATTGAAAACAATGTGGCCTCATATCCCTGAATGCTAGTAATAACTTTGAATCAGTGTTGACTGAAAATATGTGCTTTTATCATGAAACATATCATTATGTTAAATTGATCCTTGATGTTGATACAGTATACCTACAGTTATATTTCTCATTTTTTTTCTTGATATTTTTCTACTCTCCAAGACATGAACAATATTACTTAAACACTGGGTTTCCAAGGAGGAAATATTTATTATTTTATAAAGCAATATGAATTATGCAACGTAAACTATAGGAATAAACTAGAATAAATAGAGATTACTTCATGGTTGGTGAGCGCATATGATTTTTATTCACGAGTTGTGAGGAATCGCAAACGAACGAGTGAGCGCAGCGAACAAGTGAGTTTGAGATTCTTCACAACAAGTGAATAAAAGTCGTACAAGCGAACTAACCATGAAGTAATTTGTTTATTTTATGAGCACTGAGATATTACAAATGTTTATAACTTTGTATCGCAGTCAAATGGCAACAAGACAAAGAAGTCGCGAACTCATGCAATATCGCCAAATTTATTTAAACACACTCAATGTTGTTAAGACGTCTAAAATACTGAATAATTTATGAATATGCTGAACGAGACGAACTGTACTTGAAAATAGCTCATTTCAGGAAAAAAGCAATGACCGTTCAAAAAGAATTAAGCTTACATTTGACAATTGATGAGTTTCTGCAAGTATTAGCTCACGTAAGATTCAGCTCCTTCGGGGGAATTTCTTCAATATCTCAAGATTTCGTCGTTCTTCAGCGCCAGAAATTCCTTGAGCAAAGCAACATTCTGTTTAGTTTTTCTTTTTGTATTCTCGTTTTCTCGATCGTCGATAAATCACTTTCATCCACCTTGGCGGGCCGCCCAAAAAGGTGGGAAAACCGATACAACTTTTTTCACTAGTGAAAAATTTCGTATGCAGACTGTGATTGGTCATACGATATTTTTCACTTGTGAGAAAAATCGTATGACCAATCACATTGTTTTTAGTCTTTGTCAGATCATTTTTATTTGACAGCTTTGTTTAGAGCAAATCCCAGTACTCATGTAATAAATGATTATATTTAAGTAATGAGAGTTATCTTAGGTAAATGAGTATGTTAAAAATGGTGTATAAGTAACTTATTTTATAATCTTTTGTAACCTTCTGTAAGTAATGTACTGTTATTTAAGTAGTGCAGTTGTAAAAACGATGTTTTAAATGTAGCAAGATTTCTTTTCTGCAAGTGTAGCTTGTTGGTGTTTAACATAAAGATTGTATCTAGCGTAACAAAAACCCCACCTACATAGCATTCTTGTTCTGGTATGATGCTGTACAATATGTAGGACTTTTTTTCTATCTCGCATTTCTTACGATTTAATTATGTCATTAAGATTTAAACTATACTTAACATACCTTATATCCACATGACAGTGACCACTTTGGTCACTGTACACTATTAATTATTGTCTCGACTAGTTAATTTCTACGAGTGTACCTTTATTTTTTCTGTAATAATTGTATAGTGTTTTATGTTTAGTTTTCTGTAAACAATGTGCAGTAAACTTGAACTTGAACTTGTATTTTAAAAGAAGCTTGTTTTAACTTTGACTCATGTAAATGAAGCAGTTTTTGGTGAATAAATACCATTTTACTAAAGTTCACTTTTCCATTTTCAGCCTAAACTTGCCGAGTTGTTAAGCAGGTATGTTTTAAAACCAGTTGTTCTTTTTGTAAAGGCGGTTTATAGGTTTTCCTTGTAAGCTTCAAAACTTACTTGAACGATGAGAGCTTTATTAACGTCACCTAAATATAATCTTGCTTGATCTCGCACAATGTTTTTATTGTCTATCGTTTTTGTTCTAGAATGAGAAAAGATGGACACAAAACATTTATTCTTACAAACAGTGGCTATTCATACACAGATGTAAGAAACTCAATTGATGATTTGATGCTGTTTATGTCATGTTTTTTTTAATCTGTAAGCATCTGACCAGTAAGGGGGGGTTCTTCTTAACTACCAATTCGCCAAGAATTTGCTGCTAAGGGCGGTTTCTAGCCATCATATTTTGAAAACCAGGCGTTGCGGTATAATTCCATTGAAGAGTGCTTCAACTGTTTCAAATCACGGCCTTATTTGACCAGTCATTTGAATAAAATAGAAAAAAACCGTAAAACTTCAAGGACTTATAAATCTGACAATTGAAGCCGGTACCAATAGTTTATAGACAAAGAACATTCACTTGCTTGATACTAAGCATGGGTTTTAATGAAATTCGCATTACCATAAAAGTGGTGACGTAATGAACACCCATATTTACAGACTTTACCAACAGTAGCATTTCTCTTTTATGCGTAAACAGTAATTCCATATACAACTGATGAAAAAGAAGTTGTTATTTCTGATTCCTAAGAAAAATCGGACGCCTGGCTCTTTCTCTCCGAGTTTTAGTGATATAAAATTCTAATTCAATTCAGTCCATGATCTCAATGTTGGCTTCTTTAAATATCTAATTGTTACATCCGTTCATCAATAGGATGCTAAAAATGCGTGAAACGCACAGTTTGGGACTGGCATTAGTTTCACTCATGTAATACTGCCTCCAAATATCATCTTGAGCAATCCTTTAGCAACTGCACTAGGACCCCTTAAAAATATTTTCTTTTTTCTTTCTCCAGAAAATCATGTCTTTCTTGTTGGATAAAAAAGACGAGGTTAGTGGAGCTGTGTCACAAATAACACATCTTGAAAATTTTAGACCCTAACCCAAATTTTTCAGGTTTGTTGATTACAATCATTCTCAATCATATGCATACGGGCCAGGGGGTGGGGAGGTGGGACAGACCCTCCCCCCAAATGTTGGGCAACTGACATTTTTTGAGCAGCAAGATAAATTTTGAAATTTTGGGGGCAAATGTTACACTGCCCCCCCCCCCCCCGACCAAAACTTGTCCATTCGCCTATTTCCTCAATCATCTTTCTTATAACTTTATTGTTACCTCTTTTGTGTGTTTCTACCTTGATAAAGTCTACATAAGAGCCTAGTGGCCCATCAGGCTCAAACTTATCCTAATTTTGTAGCCTAATCCGGGCCACTACTCCCCCTGGATGTAGCCTGCGTAGCTGGCTGGATTCATGACAAAGTGCTTTTGTTTTGGGGAGGCCGTCATGGGGGGATGGAATGCTAGTCCATCGTAGGGTTACCCCCCAGCAGTAAATTTGCCAGCACCCATTTTTCACCTGGTTTGAGAGAGGCACTGTGAGAGTAAAGTTTTTTGCCCAAGAATGCAATGCAGTGTCCAAGCCAAGGCTTAAACCTGGACTGTTTGATTTGGAGTCCAGCGTACTAACTATTAGGCCACTGCGCCTTCTTCCCTTTTTCTACCTGGGCAAACTATTATTTCGACATTTTCTTTGATCTGCAGTCAATTTAGTGCCTGAATTCAATTATGATGAGAAAGCTCCTTTAAATACACATAACCACTGATATGTGGTCAAATTGCTTTTTACACCATTTAACTGTTCAAAAAACAAATTGTTGTCAGTGACAACAATAGATCCTATCTTGCTCGTGGCTGAACCATTATTTTTTGTCATCTCTTGCATTTCAGTCAGGGAAGACAACCAAGAAATGGACGTCCTACTTTGACTACGTCGGTGTGGATGCTAGGAAACCACTTTTCTTTGGAGAAGGTTAAGGAATGCTTACGTGTGCACATGTAATGCACCTATCGATGTTAATCCCGTTGGGGGGGTCGGACTACCCACGGGATTTTGAGTGCGACGTTTGTCCCCAGGGTGGAGATTTTGATCGGAAATTTTGACATGGCCGCCATCTTGGATAGTGGAGAGGCGGGGGATTTTGATACTTTTAACCAATTACGTTGTCTCGGGGATGGGGAATTCGACTTATTTTTTCAGAAAATGTCAAAACTCCTACCCGATCCCGACCCCCCCCCCCCCCCGCTCAAACACGAGTGACAGTGTTTCTTCACATTTCCAAACACCGAGAAGAGAGTTGAAAATATGACGTGCAGCGGAGTATTTTTGACGAACTTTGAACTTTGATAATATCTTGTCAATAAAAAAACTGCAGAGAAAACGAAGGAATCTAATCTAATTAACATACAGTGGCGGTTCTTGTTTCCTTTGTTTTAACTTTATGGAACAAACAGAGAAAAGACAAAAATTAGTGAGGTTGGTTAAGGGCTATGTGTAGAACTAAATACAAAAATGGGAACTTGTTTGTATTTTCACTCTTCTTCCGTGCGTGTTGTGTTTGCCCTCTTTTTTTCTTGTATTTTTCTTTAATCGTTGAACACAAGAAAAGATTTTTGTTGAAAAAATAGAGAAGCTGTGAACAGTCTACAACAGTTTCCAGATGTTATTATTCTGACAACAAACAGTATTATTTAATTCACAACTGTTACTTTTCGTGACTACCTTTAGGTACTGCTTTGAGGAGAGTGGACACGGTAAGACTTCTTTATATTTCACCATCTTACAGCCACCCAACGATTTTTAACTAATTACAAGAAGAGTTCAGAGCAAAAGAAGCAAAGTGTTTTCATCAGTGGTAAATTATCTACCCCCATTGTGATTGGTCTGCTGATGAAAAAACTCTGATTTATTTGTTCTGAATTCGTCTTGTGATTGGCTAAAAATGTTTGGGGTGGCCTCGGTTGAGTTACTTGCAGTGCAAAAGCATTTTTAAATCTAAAATTTATTTGAGAACAAAAACCGGAAAAGTTATTAGACCAGACTACCATTTGACTTCTTATAATGTATAGCTTTCCAGCCCAGTTGTACGAAAGAGAAACTAAGCGCAGTCAGGGTCCGAGTCAACTTTCAACGCAAGGTATTCATAGGTATTTATTCTTGGCGCCTTGTTTAACTTCTTAGGAGACTGGAACTCTAAGCATTGGAAGGTACTCTGGTGAACTGAAAGAGGGGCAAATCTTCTCTGGAGGTAATTTAACTGGCCCTAGTTGTGACTTGTGGCTTCATGAATGACAGGACAATCGTTGGAAGTATATTCCAAGTTAAAGGGGCCTTGTCACGCTACTGTAGCGTCACTTGGAAAAGCTAAAAACTGTCCATGTATCAATGGAAACCAACAATAAGTGCCTAGTTTTGTTGCCAAAGACTATTAGTACTACAATGAAACTATTAACTCTTGTGTGCTGTTAGGAATGACAAGGATGGAAATGGCTCATTCTCCCTAGGTGTCCCCAATTAGTATACCCTGTATGCTAGCGACCTCGACACGATAATCAAGTTCTTATCTTATCCCTGCTAAGGTTTCACTCGAATTTCTTTTTGATAATTCTGCAGGAGTATTTTGTGCACAATAACAGGCACCAAAAAAAATGGGAAAATGATCCGAAAACAGAAAAAAACCGTCACAGTGCCCCTTGAAATCAAATAAGAACTGAAACGTGTAGAGGTGAAAACACTAAAGAAGAAATTAATAAGATTCTCTCCGTTTTGTATTTTCCCTTTCAAGTGATGATAGTACATCAGTCAAGAGAAGTTTATCGTGATTTTTCATGTTTTCTTTAGGTTCATCTGATGTTTTCTGTAACCTTCTTGGAGCTGAAGGAAAGGTAATATGCAAACGCTTAAGAGGACTTAAAAGTGTAGCAGATTCTATCTCTGTGTTACTGCGAATGGCTGCGTAATTTATTTTATGTCTTAGGACATCCTGTACATTGGGGACCACATATTTGGCGATATCCTTAAGTCCAAGAAAAAGCAAGGATGGAGGTGCGTGAGATAACGTGAAAACAACATCCTTGATTTCTTGCTTGTCATGATATCAAGTGAGAGGGGAATGAAAAACTGTAAAAATTAAGCAACATCTGTAGCTTTTGACATGAACGCCGCATAGAAGGGTTGTGTCATTTTGTGTATGGCGACACACCAATGATGTATGCTATTAACATTTTGTTTTCTATGTGATCTTTCAGAACGTATCTTGTGATTCCAGAGCTGACTCAAGAACTCGAGGTGTGGCAATCTAGACAAGGTTAGTGCTGAAGCCGGCTGGATATTTATTAAACTCGTCTCCAGCAGGGGCGGATCCAGGATTTTTCGTAGGAAGGGGTGCACCACTAAGAAACGTAATTGATGGGTGACGTAATCAGAACACTAGTTATATTAGAAAGCCGCAGGTCATCCCAGGGAGGGGTGCGCACCCCCTGCACCCTCCCCATGGATCTGCCCCTGTCCAAGAAACAGTTACATCTAGAACAATGGAGACTGAAGCATCAAAAAGCGCCAAGACACCATGCTAGAGATACTCTCATGAATGAACTAAGAAATGTTAATAAGTGTTCGATATTATTATTCTGAAGCCTGGAACTATAATCTAATAATATTTACTGCTCCTCTAAAGTTGTGCGCTCTCGGAAAACAGTTCCACGCATTGGCACTTTGCATTTGTAAGTGTACGATATCGATGTTTTGATTGCTTATATCTTCGAAAGGAGTTATCCTTAAAGGTAAACGCATCTGTTCGCAGTGGCATTCATTGAAGAAGAGCATAAATTCAGTTTTTTTAAGACGGTGACTACCACACAAGGCTAACATTTGCGGATATTCATGTAGGATGATACTCGTCTTTACTTTCTGCTTACAACTCTCAAAAATTATGCTGTCCTGGTTTTGAGTCGGTGCGATCTATCGCAGATGCTGAGAACGGGCATGTGCTTTCTATTACTTTTCAGATGTTTTTGAAAAGCTTCGTGATCTGGATGTCGCCTTAGCGGAAACGTACAAGTAAGTTTCATAGCAGAAAAGGTTTTTAGGTCTAATTCAACTACAGGGTAGTGCCGGAGCATGCACTCGCCTCCAACCAATGTGGCCCGGGTTCGATTCCCGCACCCGGCGTCATAGGTGGGTGTAGTTTGTTGTTCGTTCCCTCCTTGTTCGCTCCGAGGGATTTTCTTCAGGTTCTCCGGTATTCCTCCCTCTAAATTCCAATTTGAGCTTGATAGAGGACCCACATGAAAACCAGCTGAAGCTGATGCGGCTTTCTCTCTAAATATCGTTATTTATTCGCTCCTGATTTGTCCTGCCAGTTGCGAGGAGCTCTTCAGATGTTATAACGTGTCCATATCTAATGGTATGTGCACTGTAGATGTTAGACTGAATGAAAAAGTTACTAGCAGTTGCGTCCATCATCATCATCATCATCATCACCATCATCATCACCACCATCATCATCACCATTATCATCATCGTCCGTCCTTGTTGCGCCATGGGACGCATAAGGCCTCAACAACAACACATATACAACATCAGTCAACAGTTATCCAGTAGCATGGGTCTTGACGCTCTCTTTATACTCCTAGAAATTTGGACTCAGCCGCAACTGACAAACCAGATATTACTGAAATAAAAAACTCAATCAGGGTAAGTAAGCTTGTTGTGCCGTTTGATAGGACATGTGTAGGCCACCTTTTTGGTCTTTCACTTTTGATTCACTATTTCTGGTCATACAATCTTTCACGAAAGATTTAGCCTGATTAGCACGCGTTCGCGTAGAGTGCGCACGATCCGCTCGCGCGCGCGTGATCCGCTGCACGCTTTTGGCCCTCGCCACGTTTTCTCTGCCCTTGCAGGCCAAAGAGCCAGAAGGGATCGTACGCGAGCATTGACGGGACGCTTGCTACTTAGGAGCCGAAGAAAGATTGCGCGACGAGTCACGACAACGTCTGCATTGCGGGCTAAAAGGAAAGCCACTGGTGTGTTACTCTTTCCCAGCTCTGTTACTCCAACTTAGAGAAAAATGTTGTTCTCCAGGAGTACCTTACAGAGCTTTTCTTGCCTTTAGGATGTAACTAACTTGATGGAGACGTGTTATGGCCAGATGGGAAGTCTCTTTCGCAGTGGTAAGTTGAAACGTCTCACTAACCTTTTTCTTAAAAGAAGATCTTAGGAAGTGCATGTTGCTATTCCGTGACTGGATACTCGCCGAGGCAAAGTGATGCTAGTGCCGTTCTTACACATCCTCGTTGGTTGTCCGGCAGTTTTCCAATCAGAAGTCATCGCGCTCTGTTCTTATTCAGGAAATTGTTTCTTTTGCCGGCTAACTTGCGCTCGTGAATTCAGTCTCGTTTCCAGGGTCTCACTATTCTCGCCCTGGCCATCATCTTGTCCACAACCAACCTCGTCCCCACGCAGATGGCCCTCGGGACAAGGTTGGTCCACAATGCTTCACGTTGCATAACAGCAAAAGTGGCAAGAGTTCGTTTTAAGTTAAATACATATTAATATGCTTGTCAAAAGTGTAATTGCAGTTTTTCGTGTATTTTTAGTTAAGTATAGTATATTTACGGTGGCTCATATATGCGATGTACATATATAATATATTCAAGTGCACAAATATTTCTTTTAGAGCATGTGGTTAACTTATCAGTATGCAAATGTATGATCTCAGTGCATGGCAAATATTTATGTGAAGAACGGTGCCTGTTAAACCTAAAGACCATTATCGGAATCATATTGTCCCTTAAGTCCTGAAGCATCACAGCCCGCGTACTATAAAAAATAAAGTTAAAAACCCTATCTTGGTCTTTAGTCTCGTGGTTTTGTTCTTAGGCAAGATACACTACTGTTCTATCAAAAGTCCCTCACTGCTCTCAGATCTATGAATGGGCTGGGTGAATTGTTCAGGCAATCTTACCCGTCACGAGGGTAGCCTGCCGTGGGGTGGCATGTCATCCATGAGGAGTAACAACACAGAGTACTCCCAGTTGTTCATTCCACAGCAACATGACGGAATTAAGCACTAGCAGTGATGAGCCAACGGGCCACTATAAACAGACTTTGTTCCTGGATTAGTGAGAGCTCGTTGTAAACAACACCGTATTAACAAGTTTGTCATATCCCAGCCTCGTGTGTTTTGCGATCTTAAACAAATGCTTCAGAGACGCTTCAGTTGAAGCTCTCCTTGGCAACACTTGCAAGCGATGACATCCTCAAGAAACCCTGTTTACATTCTCAGTTAATAGGTACATATGCGCTATATAAATTTGTAAATTTTTGCGTCCATCCTTGGGATTAAAGAATTGGAATTATCATTGCTTTTATGCTTTTCAGACTAGAAAGCTACCACATTTGAGAGACTGATGTCAATCAGACAAACTAATCCATCTGCATCAGTGTTGCATCAAAACCCTCTTATTAACAATCTCTTTAGTATGTTGGAAGCTTTCGTAGCTTCTGTCTCAGTTTGTGTTTCCTAAGAAGATTTAATTCTCATAACTAACTAACTCCAGTCACCAACACTTCTTCCTGAAATCTCCGAGGTGGTCGGCCTTGGACTGACATTGGTTGGGGAATCGTTGGGGCTGTCGCTGTGAAAATTTCTAATTCCTGATCATAGGGACATTCCGTGGAGTATTACATAAAAGAAAAGCAAATCTGGCGGTGATAACCTGGGAAATAGTGTGTGTTTGGCAGCCATCTTTGTCGATGGAGTAGAGATTTCGTAGAAAAAGGCGGTCATTTTTCAATCGTATAGGCTTCAAACCTTCATTTTAAACTCGAAACAGTGAGCGTAATATTCAGAAAGAACTCGAGACTAGAAATTCATGAAATATGTGGAGAAACCTTAGCAAAATCCTTCGCCTGACTAGCTGGTCGAATGGTGACTGTCTTCCAAGGCGCCATTACACAAAATCCGAGCTTGATGTAGTTATCCTCAAGACGATGAAATTGAGGCGATACAGGTGCTTTGAAAAAGCTAAAGAAACAATCTCTGGTCTCGAACCACTCAAGACCTTTTACCACGAACTAGATGCTATCCACGTTCGTTTCAACCAACCGAACTTGTTATTCCTGAGATCGGAACTTCTTCTTCAACGGCTGGAATACTTGAAACCATCGGGCTTGTTACCAAGGCAGAAGAAAAAGCTCATCGAGCGGTCTCCACCGGTTCTCGTCTTCACCGAAGATCACGAAAATAGGAAGGTGAATTACCTACGCGGGGTGATTCGCACGGAGAAAAAAGGAGTAATGGAGAATTCGCACTTGCTTCACCCTTGTGTCAGGATGATATCGATGTCAAAACGCGAACTTGATAGCCGTGTAAAAACTATTACAGAGGAGCTTCGAATGGCTCAGGAATCGGCCTTAAAGATGCTTCTGGAATTGCCCTGTTTTTTGCTTCACAACACTGAAAGCTCACCAGAGAAGTTTGTTGTCCTACACAAGTACGATCTCCCTAGGGGTTACAGCTTAGATGATCATACTGCTAACATTTATCCTCCTGTTTGTTCTGCTGGTCTTCAATTAAATCCTAGACTATTCACAAGAGATTCTGATGAGGAACTGGCCCAAAAATTTCCAAAAATGCTGCTCGGAGATTTGCTAGATTATTCTTATCCTACCCACCATGGAAAAGGGAGGCCAGAGGACTTGACCAACTTTCTCATTGGTGCTGAAAGAAGAGAGCTGAGGCCAAAGTACAACAGAATAGTCTAAAAAGAAAGAAATCACTGTCAATCTCTTTTGTAATGTACTTTGTTGTACAGACAATTTCTTCTCAAGCAGACATTTGTATTCATAGTGCATGTATTAGATTAGAGCCTGAGTTTCCTTGGAACAAATAGTGAGTCGCAGCCAAGCTGACTATTGCCCATAGAAAACAAGGGCGAATAGTCTAATTGTTTTAGTAGAAACTCTAAAGGATTTCATTCCGAAATATACCATCGTAGGTATTTTTAACCAAAAACTCAAGAAAAATATTGCATTCAAAGAGCAATACGTGCGTGATCATTTTCTATCGGCAAATAGAACACAGTTAGAGAACCAATCAGATTCAAGAATTTCCAGCTGAGTTTCTGCTAGAATTAATTAATATAAACTCTGCTGGAAATATGCAAATCTGACTGGCTGCACCTCGTTGACTATTCACCCATTGAAACTTGGGCTCGTAGTCTAATTGTTAAATAGAAATTGGTATCAACAGACTAGAAGCCTAAAGTTTTACTGAACAATAAGACTACAAGCTTGAGAACAAACTGAAAACAAGTGATGTAGCAGTAATTGTCTTAGCAAAACCATCAATACATACAAGTATTACCTAAATATTCTGCAATGTGGTATCTTTGTATGAGAAAAACTAATGTAACTCGGACACTTTCCACATGAATGTGAATAAGACAAAAAGAATAAAGACATATGATTCTGGGCATGTTTCTTTTGTTATTTTTTAATAAAGAATTCACTTGTGTTAATTTTACTGACAGGAGTACAAATGGCGCTTGTAACAACCTGGCCTTCATTTCCTCATTGAGAAAATGTTGTATCCAAACTCTTTAATTTCACTATTTTACTATCATGAAAAGTTTGGCTATATCCCTGGTAATGTCTGTTAAACATTTCTTGAATTACAATAAAATGACCTTGGGAACATCAACACCAACAAAAACAAAACAAGATCATTATGTCAACAGTAACAGCAGAATAGCTCTTAGAAGCTGTTCATGTTCAAAGCTAATAACATTAAGGCTAAAAAGGCAAAATTTAGGAACTTTCTGAGAACATATCCGTACCAAAGGCTGAAATTTGGGTAAAACTATTTTTATAGTAATGGACGCAATAGCAGTCACTTAATTTTCATGTCATCTTACATTCGTGACACTTATTTTTCGCGATATTTTTAAAATCATGAAAATCACGAAAATTTCTTGTAATAAGGTACCTTAATTCAGATTTTTATCTAATCCGAAGTCAACTGGAAGCTGTTCTTGCCTTACAATTGGATATTCACCTCCACCAATTCTACCAAACAAGGCAATCACTGTTTACGTTTTAACTTGAGTAGCATAATCTCATTTTCAAGATACAAACAGGTTTCACATGCACCTCGAAAGTCCTTGAAAGTTCTTGAATCTCAAATTAAAAATTCAAGGCCTTAAAAGTTCTTGAAAATTGCAGCCAGTGCTTGAAATTTGTAGCTAATTCTATTTTCAAAATGAATCTCTTTCAGGTAACAGACAGACGTTCTTTGCCAGCCAAGCTACACGCTATGCTGATTTGTATGCAGCTTCATGTGTAAATTTATTGCATTACCCATTCAGCTATCTCTTCAGAGCTCCACCACAGCTGGTAAGTGAGAAGATTCAGTAATAGGCTCAAGTACTACAGACCTGTACTTCAGTGTACTGTACAGGGTAGTGTATAAGGTGCTATATCCGTGACGGTTATCATGAAACTATTACCAAAGATTCACCTAACCCTGTCTGCAGTAAGGGATTTTGGTAGTTGGTGACAACTTTTTTACCCATTTAAAGGGGACAGATCACAGTCTCAATGTTGGCTCCCAAAAATATCTAAATATTGCCATAACCGTTCATCAGTAGGAAATCTAGTAAAATGCATGTCATTCCACATCTGCAATCGGTTCAGACTCCATTAAATCTTATACCAATTGCAGAACATTTCAGGTGGAGCCACCCACAATGTGAGCGCACTTTCCAACACGAAAAAGCAATAAAAGGAAAATAATTCAAAATAAGTTTAAGCCGTCATATTGCAGCCAGACAGTCAGAAAATGATCCTTTGACAAAGAGTTGCGTCAAAATAATATAGTCTGTCATGTGAAGCATTCAGATGTCACAAAAAGCTTATCGCACTGCATCACTTAAGTGAAAATCATGAAATTTAGCAAAAATCATAAGAGAAGTGAAAATGAGCTTTAATGTGGACCCTAAACGAAACTGTGAATTTCACAAATTTTGGGAAAATTGTGCTGTGTGCATTTCTGGACATACATTTAAGTGTCCTCATGATGGCTGTAGTAAAATTGTAAACCTGATTTGGTGTATATCTATGCTTAACTTTAAGACATTCATGTACTGAGAGAGATTTCATTTCACAGATGCCTCATGAGTCCACGGTGGAGCACACAGGCGAGCTATTTGAACCCACAGAGAGTAGTGCATTTGCCCCAAGAGGCTTCTCCTTCAGTGATGACATGGCAAGCAATCTTCAAAGGGAAATCTCAATAAGTTCCGCAGGAAGCAATTCTTCTGGGTCAGCTTTTCTTCCACAAACACCACGTAGGTGTGATGATGAGGATGAGGATGAGGATTCCCCAGAAGAAAATGGAGGCGAACTTGCTCAAGATACCCTTGACACAGTTTTTGAAGAAAAGTCCAGCACTTAAATTTGCCTCAATGAAAGTCATCATACCAGCTGAAATTGCCATGGTACAGAAACAAGGTATCACCCCAGAAAATAGGCCAATGGGTGTCTGCTGTGCATAACCTTATTGTGGTTTGAAATCACAAATTCTTGGCTCAGGAGGACATCAATTTATAATAACGATTTATACCATATTAATGCACTGGGCACTCAAAAAAGCCAGATACTGTGCTGCTCAAAACTGGTTGAGGGTTTGAAGACTGAATTAAGGTTTTGGATCAGGTTAGTCCAGATTGTTTAAATCTTCGATAGCTGGATGAAAATTTAAAGAGATCAAGCAAGCTTGGTAATGGGCCTGGGATTCACTCTGCTGTATTTGCCACAAATGGAACAGAAATCTGAAACCAGCTTCAAATACCTCTCTGTATGACCACCTTCGGAGGTGGATAGTTTGATTTGCCCATAAATGTAATGGGGAATCTACTTTTTCATTGCAAAATTCTGATTTAGATTGGTTAAAGAGAACCCCCAATCTCTTGAACCTTAAATTGTTTCCAATACTGCCTTATCTCCAAATTTTACCAGACAAAAGAGAAATAAGATTTAATAGCAACAAAACTGGAAAATATAATCGCTTTTAAATTTCCTGCACGCCACCATTTTGGATCTTATGAAGTGTTACGGTCGCCATTATTGTTTTGAAGCATAGCATCTTTTGTGTGAAACAATTGGGCAACCACAACACATCATCAAATCCAAAATGGTGGCACACAGAAAATTTAAAAGAGATAATATTTTCAGTTTTTCCTCTATCCCGCAAAATTTGAAATTTAGGCACTATTTCGAACAAGTCAGTGTCAACTTGTCATTGGCGGCTCCCTTTAAAAGAACACTATCTAACTTTATGTTCAAGGTTTATCACCTTAGTTACTGTTATTTAACCAGCCTGCTACTGCTACTAATATACTGATTTGGACGGCTGTCAGCAAAACCCGAGTATCTGACCATATAAGTGAAACATGTACCGGTAATAATTGAGAAGTACTTTATAAATCTGGTATTGTTTGTTTTTACATTGATTTCCTAAATGAATTTTTTTTGTGGGTGCTTTTGTGAATGAGGGTTAAATCCAAAGTATTTTTAGTGAAAAAATGTTGTATTTAATACTATACTGGGACAGAAACAGATAGGACGAACATCCAACAAGGAATTTTTAAATATTGAATTTTTTACCAACAAACAGTATTGTCAACCAAATGATTAGTATTTATCAAAGTGATATGTATGTGTACATGTATTTGTTACACAATTTACTCACCAATTATACATCAAAATAATGTTATCACTTTTAAACAGCAAGCAAGTAAAGCAAACTATGGGAATTAAATATTTTAAATTTAATTATTCAAAGATATTATTCCATTGCAAGATTCTCTGAAAAACATGCAATGAATTGTAGTACAATGGCATGGCGTTTTAGTCAATGTTTTGTCAGCATATAAAGGTTGACTTGCAAAAAAGAAAAATATTGAAATATTTTTCTAAGCTTTTTAAATATTATGGGATTAATTAAAATCTAAAATCATAAAAACAACAATGGAAATCATATTATATTCCATATGTTTGAAATGAACAAATTTGTAGTCTAATGGCCAATTCCCTCTATGGGACTTTCATTCAGGAAATCAAAGTAGTTGTATTCAACTTCATCAGCCAAGTCTCGAAGATGTCATGCACATGATCAATACAACTGCCATGATTCCCTGTGTGCAAGTCTCCTAGAGGGAATCAGGGATTGTTAAATGAGCTATTTCACGATATTTTGAGTCTTTTTTTGCGACAAACCAAATTACCCTTAAAATGCTAGGAAATCTAAAAATGATAGTTTACTGAGGAAGAAAAACAGCAAAGAGGTGATTCTAAACCAGAAAGGAACAAGGATGGAGAAGATTGAGACGGATTACAAATGACAAATTTGCAAAATTTCGGCTAAATGCACAAACCATGACATAGCTCCTTTAAATGATATTTCTTACTTAAGAAAATGGCAGTACTGTGCTGTAGCAATTTTTATCATACAATTGATTTTACCATTGATAGGCTGTGTGCAGGTTTGGATTGCGTGGCAAGTGGTGAAGCTGCTTGCTGTTTCTGTATGTGACCCAATACAAGCCTGTTTGCAGCCTAGGCTTTGTGATTGGTCATTTTGTTTGGGCTATACATTATTCATATAATTAAATATTAAAATGAAAAGGGAACATTTGAGTTTTGTCTTTTGCTGTTGCCCCAGTTAACTGGGGTCATTACCATTTGCGCAAACTGTTTCGTTGGAGATTGCGCACATAAACATTTTGTAACTGATCTTGGCTTAACAGAAGAAGGAAATGGTTCAAAACATAATCAAATTCACTGAGAAGAGTGCAACCAGTCTATTGCCCCAACCAGAAGCCCATAATTGTTCCAAACAGAATGATGCAAACCATCCAATTGTTGTTTTTCCGTTGTTTACCACCCTGATCTTTTTCTAACTTGCCAACTGCAGGTTGAATTTCATACCTCATGCAAGTTATTGCCATTTTTCAGGCAGACTACCCTTTCAATGGTACAACAAAAGAAAGCAAATGAAAACAAAATAAAATTTAATGCAAAGGAATTGGCGGTGCAGATATCACTGACAAGACAGTGACTTGGCCTTCTTCACAGATGTCCACACAATATTGTGTAACGATCAAAAGGACGTCTGTGAAGGAGGCTAACAGTGACTCAGAAGGGGTAAGTGAAACTGTGGTGCTGCGTCGGTGGGAAGTATAACAATATAATTTGGTTTTATCAACTGGGTTGATAATGTCAATTGGCCACCGTAAAGAGATTCAAGAGCTGACGTTTCAAGCGTTAGCCCTTCGCTCCGACGAACGTCAGCTCTTGAATCTCTTTACGGTGGCCAATTGACATTATCAACCCAGTTGATAAAACCAAATTATAACAGTGACTCAGATGTGGCACTAATATTTTTTTTCAGAATTACATGTAAGAGCCTAGAGTGGGTCTATTTACATAGACATGTGGGTCATGAACATGACAAACAGAATTTAGACAGCAACATACAAATTCACGTTAATAAACTGCACTCCCTGGAAGGTGCGTTTCCATTGTGATGGACATCAGATGTGATCAGCCAAATTTATTTCTGGCATGTAGGACATTCCTCAGAACTGAATTGTTCCTTTTATGCATTGTCTTTTTGCATGGTTGTCTAATAGCAAGTCCTCTCTGTCCTTGATCATAGGTCTCTAGTTACCAGGTTATGATGCCAATTCAAAACAGTATATGCCACAAGCTTGTACTTTTCAACTGGACAAGTTCCATTCTTTTAGTACTTGAAATGCAACAAAGTACGATATTTACAGCACAGTTTAATATGAGTTCATATGAAATAAAAATAGAAAAGGAACTGAGTATGACCATAAGGTATATACATAACACTGCAGCTACTGTGTACAAAAATTCAAGATGAGTTCTTTTGCCTCTTGTACTCCATGGACCTCTCCATTAGCTAAGATTTCAACAGCAGCAATTGCAGTTGTGCGGCTACGAGACAGTTCCGGAAGTCCAAAGAATGATGCTATGTCCTGTGATGGTTTAGCTCCTGCTGTGTCTTGTTTGCAAGCAAGCATCAGTAGGGGGATTCCCTTGAGTGAGTCATCTGACAGAACTCCTAACAGAGCATCCTTTGACTCTTGAAATCTTTCAGAAGCACTACTGTCAATGACATACACAATGACACTGACTTCAGTGAGAAAGTTAGGCCAGTAGGATTGAAATTTTCCCCCAACTA
>OX393562.1:18488045-18513045 GCA_947652115.1 Blastomussa wellsi | reverse complement strand
GTTTCCGGAATATCTCTAAAGTTCTATTAGATCTGCATAATTTAATCATTATTAAATTTCTTTCACATTGCAGGGAAGAGGCAAAAAGCCAGAAATATGATTTCATTGCCTTAGATGCTGTATCTTTCAATTACCTAAACATATGTGTCAGATTGTACTCATGTCATGTGTTCCTAAGTCTATAAAATAAGAATTAAAAAATATAAAATTAAGGTGGCCAAACACAGTTTTCGCACACGCTCTGCAGTCATTGACAAACATTAACAAACATGGAGCCAAACGGGGGACAAGTTTTTGTTCTAAGGTGGTTTTATATGAGGCATTTTTACTGCAGAGTGCACTATTGGGATGATGTTTGTGGGCTGTCATCTTCTAACCCTCTAATGCACTAAGGAGTAAACTTCGATGTTTGTTTAATTAATTACTATCAATTAATTAATTAGTTTTGCGGAGGGGTTGGGGAGTTAGTAGGACCTGTGTGCACTGTACCCCGTAAAATGCTTGTATCTGTGCTACTCCTTTAATATCAAAATGTATGTTTCAGAAAACACCATACCCTACTTGTGGTACTGTCCTTTCTGCAGTTTATAGAACAAAGTGCTTTGCTCCCAACGCATGCACAGGCGATTAGTTTGCGTTACTATACTGCACACTACAAGATGGAGGATAAAGTATGTAAATACGGAATCACACAAGAACGTCTTGTGCTCTTCCTTGCTTTAGAACACAACGTGTAAGGTGCATTTGTTTTAATACACTCTGATTTTAGTCAGCGAGGGGGAATATTTTGACTTATTTCGGGTATTGACACTTCTCCTTTTAATTGTGAGTGCGTATCTTTTGCGTTGAATAACCCAAGCTTGTGTAAAGAGAGTTTTTTTCTGCAGTTTTGAAACTGCAGTTGTAATAAAGAGAAGAAACATATTACTAATCTCCAGCAGCTTGTCTATTTCTATCTTGTTAAATTTGAAGGTATTGTTACACACTGCCTGGCACCTTCAGAACTTAAGTTACCACTTAAGTCTCTGCCAGGGTTTAATCTTTGGCAATATTGGGTAAGAAGAGTCAAAACATTGATGTTTGGACAATATTTTTTACGAGTTTGACGCAAGAAAGCTTCCCAGTTATTGCTGCAAACTCTGTGGCCCCTTTCGAAACCGCAAATAAATTTAATTAGTGTGTGAGGTGTTTCGTTTTCACCAGTGCAGGAAACTCTTGGTGAAGCAAAGCTCTTTACCATCAATACTTTTCCTTGAAACAATTCCTAAATAAATCAATATCATTGTGTAGAAGTATAATTTTAAGTGGTTTTTACAGAAGATAATACAAACGATGGCGGCAACAGAATAAGAACGTACCATTCCTTGACTATTCAATAATTAAATTAGTTCTTGTTATCATTTCAATGAAAAATTACTTTTTCAAAGAAACAAAATCTTTTCTCTTTCAATTTTTTCATCAGATATTTAATCTTCTATCAGTATATCCGGTCTTGAAAAAAAGAAACGCATCTTAAATTAATCGATGACTCTGTCTGCTCACATTTGGCAAGCAAATGGCATAATTATAACCAAAGGCAATACAGGCTGGGAGTAGGTGGGAGGGGGACCTGCATGAGTACTGTCACCTATGTAGATGCGGACACAAATGTTTCCCTGTTTGCCTGATAACAAGAAAAATGTTTCTGTTTTTTGTTTCGGAAACATTTTGTGTTTGCAAAAAATGCAAAAAATGTTTTCCCAAGAGAATGTGTCCTTGATCATTTGCCGTGGCCTTATGTGTCAGTTGTAGATAACACTCTGCACTATCGCTTTAAACAAACTTACACAAAAAAATTTCAATATACTTTGAAACATATACTTAAACCTCGGACAGGTAAAATATGAAAAGAAAGTTAGATAAACATCCAGCAGAGAAGCTCTAATTTTGGTGTCACATGAGTGTGCGCTAAAAGAAAAGGGCATGCACAATTCAATTCTCGTCCAAGGTTGTGAAAACCTGTTTTTGACTCAAAATTTCTCGGAAACCAACCGTACAACCGATGATGAAACTTTCACAGTTTATGTCCATGAATCACGTGCACAGCCAAAAATATTTTAAAAAAATCTGTAAGACAGATTTTGAGAAATTTTTTAAAAGGGCAAAATATCACATCTTCCTGTTTTGTGAAAAATCTGCCCTAAAGATTTTTATTTTATTTTTGCATGAATGTTCAATTAATGCTAAGTTTTAATTTGTGAAATTTTGAGGTAGGGTTATGTGGGTAACTGCTAGTGCCCAGTCCACTCTGAAGCACTCGGTCCTTCATTTTTGTTGTTCAAATAGTGCATGTGATGGTTGTAGACTGTAAAAAAACAAATAAAAAGATTTTAAAGTTGAGTTCTTTTAACCCCTCAAAGCTGTAGTAAGCCACCTTAACAGAGGAAATTGTAAATAATGGAGATATCTTTCAAGTATGGATAGCTAAATTTGTATTGTGACAAGTTTGTTTCAGACAAATGATAGAGAAAATCTAACAACTGAATTTTCCCCAAATATATATATGTTTATATCCAGTCACGTTACCATGGCAACAGTGCATACATCAGCGTGGCTATCGAAATTCAAAAGTCTAGCCTTTTAACTTATATCCTGCCAATTTTGGGGACCTAGAGTTTAACGGTTTTAGAATAAAAGGCAAATGCAACACGTTCAGCCACCTTAAATTAAATCAGTGCAGTTCCTTGACATAAATTTAATACAATTTACAGTACTCAAGACACAAGAAAATGATCAATGATTATATTTTGTATTATGGAAATGGAATAGAACTATTTAAAAGAGACAGGTTTGTAAATCACTCTTTCACCTTTTGATCAGAAATTTGTATATTACAATTGTCAAAACACATCCACCATTAATGAGTGAGTACTAAAGTTCCAAATGCTTTATTTCTTTTATCTTTTATGATATAATTTGTTAAATAAAAAAGCTCGCGGGATAAGAGAGACTTGGATGTCATCAAAGAAGAACACAGGTGTGTTGTTAATTCAGAATTATTGTTTATTATTAACAACTTATTAGTAGAAACTCAGGCAGGTCGTATTGGAAATCCACAAATCTGATTGGTTCTGCCATTGCTTTCTATTCTGTGATTCATTGCCAGCAGGTAAACACCAACATGCTCAATGCTTCGTATGGGTTTTGTGAAATATGCATTATTCTAAAAGTTAAGACATAAGAAACATCCATATTTTCAGACTTCCTGTAGTATCTTTTCCTTTTAGTGTAAACAGCAATTGTATACAAAGCATTAGAAAGAACACTCTAGTTGTCAAAAATATCACTGAGAACTTTACCCTAAGTCCTCCAAGTTTTGGAGATTTATGACTGGCACTTAAGTTACGCACATGCGGAATGGTGTTTTGTTTCAAAACAGGTGTCACCACAACTGTATTTAACCATTAAGCGTTAAACGACACTCCAAAATCGTTTGGAAGAAAATACAATCTTTGGAATTCCTTAGAATAGATTAATAGTTATTAATTATTATAGTTACCGGTTATTAGGTTGCCCCTAACAGTACAAAAGTAGATCAGCTGTGTTGGCACTGATGTGCAGTCTAGGCTTGTTTACAAAAGAATTTTCCCCTATTATATGGATCTCTGTGTTGCAGGTTTATTTGGAATGAAGAAGATAACCCAGACAATACATGGTAAGTGGGTGATGGTACAGACCCCGGAAGGGGGAGGGGTTCTCCCTTAAATTTTGGATAGGTGTGTGCCATGCAGGTTCTTAAACCCTGGCACTATTATTTTAAGGATAAGTAAATGGAATTTGATTCCCTATTTAGGTCCAAACCCAAAAAATTACACCCTTTTCAAGGAGAAAACAAAAACTAAGAAAGGTGTAAACCGGTCAACTTTTTGTTGTTCTGTAACGTTTTCAGTTTGACAGACCTTTTTTTCTTTTGTTTAGCACGTTTACAAACTGTAAATTGCAAAATAGCTAAATAATACAATTTAGGTACCCTATCTAAGGACCTTGAAGAATGCCAAGAGAAGCAAGGACGAAAACCTCTATAAACCATACCCTAACCCGTGGCACATACCTATATAGCCAGATATGGGGGTACCCCTTCCCCTGGGGTACAGACATGATGAGTCGCAAGATTGCTTACAGTCTACAAATATTCGAGTCTAAAATAGGGTATCAAATTTTCCAGAAATATGCGTACCTCTATAGAAGTGTAGTGTTATCTCAGTTGAAACAAATTTAATATGGGAACTTGTGGTAATGAGGGACATTTGATTCCAGATAGGTACATAACTGATGGTCTTGTACAAATCAAGGGCTGCTAGGGTCTAGCAGCACATTAGTTAGGGCCATTAGTTCACCTACTTTGCCAGTAGAGATTGACTTCCCTGGGCAAGTATCCTTTATTAAATGGAAGAAACTATAAGTTGTACATTATTCCAGTGGTACAGGTCTATCTTGACTCTCAAGTGATGCCCTTTTTCATCTTTTCTTCTTTCCTTTTTCAAGGGAAAAGCGTTTAGCTAAGAAGTATTATGACAAGCTGTTTAAAGAATACTGCATCTCTGATCTTAGTAGATACAAGGAGAACAAGGTGCGAGTACAATGACAATACAATTTGAACACAAAATATGATTACACATATTGAAAAAATATTGGACAGAAGAGCTTTTGTTGCTATAAGTTAAGCTGTAATTTCATCTTACTAGCCCAAATTAATGAGGAGCAAGCTCGAAAAATATTATCATTTTAATTGATTTTGGTTGATTAATTTTTACGTTTTAAAAAGTTTGCCATTTAAAAAATTAATATATAGATTTAGCCAAGCCTAAAAGCGGAGCTCCGTGCTTTTTCTGGTTCTTAATGATTTCTGAAATTGCGTTCATTAAAAGTACTAGCTTGGGCAACTACTCAAGCAAAATTCCACACCTGAAATAAATAAGAATAACTAAAAACATCAACTCCAATTGCAGAATTTCCGCTTAGAATGACCATAAAAATTAAAAACTGCTGCCAGAAGCAAAAAAATCGGACCTGAGCCTGCAATCAATGAAAAAATACCTGGTCAGCGGTCAACTTCAAAAAATGTTACCTCGATGAGTTCTAAATCTGAGCCCGCGATCTGGTCATGTGATACTGGTCAGCGGATGCCTTCTTTTGACAGCTGTCAATTGACCATAACATGGCAAAGATATAAGCTTATGGTAACCTTTAAAAATATCAACCATGTCGAACACTGAACAAAAGCCGCCATATTGATATTTGGGGCAGCGTCGTACGTAGATACGTATTTCGCACGCGCCCGCGAGTATGCCGCTTGCCATTTTGACCATGACAAATGAAAGGCATGGTTCTCCTTTTTGTAGTTTGTGTGTGCGCGTAGTTCTTCTATTTCTATAGGTATGGGGCTCTGCTCTGCGGCCCTTTGGGCTGCCGGAGCTCCGCTAAAAAGAGAGCAAAAACATTGATTCACTCATGTCCACTTCATGCTAACCTGAATGATCATCACTAGTCCCAGGTTGTCAGACAGCCTTTTTTTCATGCCCTGGCAGTTGAGATTTTTGTGTTTTGAGAAAGCAACTCAAATTTTGATGGTCCTAATAATGCTGTGTAGAATTACTGTATACTACTAAAAATTCATGCAATTAACGTTGTCAGATCAAAGCTGCAAGCTACAAGACAAGACCGAAAGGTAGTATGGGTAGATGTAGAGGTCTGACTCATGCACTGAAAATTATATACTAATGAGATATAAAGAAGAGGCAAATGTGTTGTCTCTCGCTTTAGACATGTGGAAACAAGGTATTTTAGCCACAATGAATTTAGAACAATTTTTCAAACTCAAAGCTTACATGTAGTGACAGAAAAACCATGAAAGAAGTCTCATATATGAGAGCAAAAACATAGTCTCACGCACAAAAATACAAACTTGTAGATTCCTTTTACACTGATCATGATATGCAAATTTTCAGTGAATATCCAGACCACTACTCAGTCTAACAAGCATGGGCTTATAACTCTTTCTGTATTGCTTTGAGTTTGGAAATTATTCTAAAATTCAGTGTGGCTGAAAATACCTAATTTCCACATGTATGGTCTGAAGAGAGAAAAAGACAACCTACAAAATCACATTGGTGTTCTCATTATCTTGTTAGTATGAATTCAGCACATGTACGTAGCACCCTTCCACTGTTACCCACACTACCTTTTGGTCTTGTCTTTTAGCTTGTAGCTTTGATCTGACAGTGTAAAATAGCTGTATGTACAGTACAGTAGGTGTATGTCTTGAATCATCTGGAAGATTAATATTTAGTTTGGCTAAGACTAAAAGAAGAACTCCACACACGGTTGTCCTATAATTCAAAGAAATTATGTACATGTCACTACTGATCATAACTGCACAACAAACAAGTCCAACATTTTTGAATGTGACAAAATGACACAAGGATTGTTTATACTGTACTGTCAGTTAAAGACTAAGTGAAGCTCTGGGAAAGTGTAAGCATAGAGTTTTTGAACTAAGTTAATAAGTTTACAACATACGGTAAATGTAAATGGGAAATCCTGTTCCATTATTTTCTTATTGCAAATAATTACAGGTTGCATTAAGATGGAGGATTGAAAAAGAAGTAATTGAAGGAAAAGGTATTAAACGAGAATTAACCCTTTTCTTAAATGGCTGCCAATTAAAATTATTTTGTATGCATTTAAAATTAGCTTCACTAACCTCATTTGAGAGAAAAAGATGCTTCTGAATTACCAACTCAAAAGCAAGGTTAGTACATGAAGCTTATTTAGATGCATATAAAAGAATATTGAATTGGCAGCCAGGGGAGCTACAGATACCAGTTCTGTAGTCAAAATTTCTTGTTTAAATGTTAAACAATGACTATCCTTTGCTAAGTCAGAGTATTTCCTGACCCATACAGCCCTGTGTCAAGACTGAATAGCACTGGGACAATACATACAACTTGACAAAATTTGATATAGCAATCAATAATTACTGTAAAAGTCATAATTACTTACAGTAGACAAAAGATCACCTAATAGCAATTTTCCAAGCTTTAAGGAATTAGGGCTCTAAGTTGTTGTTCTTGTTAAGCAGTGTAAGAAATTAATTACCCGGTATTAAATACATGCATTTCCAAATTGTGTACATACTGAAAAAGAGTGACTTTACAATTTTTTAGGGCAGTTCATCTGTGGTGACAAGAGATGCACAGAACCTGAAGGACTTCGTAGCTGGGAGGCAAGTAGCAAATAAAGCTTAAGGTGGCTGAACACAGTTTTCGCGCACGCTCTGCAGTCGTTGGTGCTGATGCGAGGCAGTGCACGCACAAGGATAACACAACAAATATGGAGCAGAAAGAGTGATGAGTTTTTGTTCCAAGGTGGTTTTTTATGAGGCCTTTTTTTTTCTTAAATGATAGTATGTTCTAAACTTAGGTCTTGTTAGAATGGTATGTCAGAAAAAGTCAAATTTGACAGGTTTTTAGTGTTACCGTGAGTACTGTAAGAACCCAGTTGAATGCAGCGTATGCGTAGTTAGTCAAAAAATTGAGATTGAACTCTTTAGGTCCAATCTTTCCGAAATACGTGTATTTCTCGAAAACCGCTCGTTAGAATTTCACCAAATTTGGCAGGAAAATACTTCAGGAAACAAGGAAGAAAGTTGTTGCAAAAATTCTGAAATTTGACAGAGGAAATTGTAAATAATGGAGTTATCATTCAAGGACGGATAGCTAAAAATCGGTCTGTTAAAATAACATTAGAATAGTGTCCGCATGTGAGTATTGTGACAAGTTTGTTTCAGGCAAATGACAGAGAAAATCTAACGACTGAATTTTCCGCAAATAGGCATATCCAGTCAAGTTACCATGGCAACAGCGCACGCATCAGTGTAACTATCAAAATTCGAAAGTCTATCCTTTTAACTTATCTCTTGCCAATTTTGGGGACCTAGAGTTCAACGGTTTTAGAATAAAAGGTGAATGCAACACAGGTTTTAAAAACTGTGTTCGGCCACCTTAAACAATATTTAACCAGTCAATTTAGTGTCATAACCAGCATACCACAAAGGTTAATGCAATAAAAAATCAAACAAAAATCTTACTCTTCACTGGATTAAAACACACATAATTTTAACCCTCAAATCAAATGTGGTAATATCAATAATTTTTTTCATTCATTTGTGTTTCAATTTTAAGGTTAATTTTGCTTATGTGGAACATGGAGAAAAGAAAAATACCCTCATAAAACTCAGTATGTATCATCAAATGATTAGAGTGTTTCCTTTTTCTAACTCATTTTATTGTATTATATCAAATTAATAGAGATTCAGTATGCTACATGTACAGTACATTATCGTCAACAGAATTGTTTCTGAATTTGCTTCACACAGGGCTCTGCCCAGATTGTTCCTACAAACTTAACTATCATCACAAGTAAGTTAACTGAGTGACAATATGCATGTCAGGGTCACCCCCTTTTCCCTGCACAATGTTGGAAATCTAACAAATCAACATTATATCTAACAAAACAATATTGAAAGGTGGCAGATGGAGATGGGATAAGGATGTAACAAAAATATGGTAACTTTGATCATTATTGTTGATTATCATTTATGAGTGTTACTTTCAATGCATACGAGGTGCAGTGACCTTTACTCCCATAGTTCTCTCCACCCAAGTGTATAAATGGGTACCAGCTGATTGCGTCTTCAGCAATTGCAGATCTTGCCTCGTCCTTACCAAAAGTGTGGGTGTGCATGGCCCTGTATAGTACTATACATTTTAATTACCGTATTTATTCCATTAAGCACTCAGCCTCGAATAAGCACCCACCCGGTAGGTGGGTAAAGCTAAAAAGTACCCAGCCTCTAATAACCGCCCACAACCAACCCCCCCTCCCCCCCCCCAAAAAAAAAATAAATAGATACATAAAAAAGAAGAAGAAGAAGTGCACAAGAGGAGTTGCAACTGCAATGTCCATGCATATGTGGGCGCCTCCTATCCATTGCTTATCCATTGCCAACCGCTGACCGGTTAGCTCAGTTGGTAGAGCGCCGGACTACCGTGCGGGAGGTCTCAGGTTCAAGTCTCGAGACCGGACCAACACTCAGGGTCTTAAAATAACTGAGGAGAACGTGCTGCCTTTGTAACTAAAATCTGCAAATGGTTAGATGTTCTAGTCTTCTCGGATAAGGACGATAAACCGTAGGTCCCGTCTCCTGCATCTTTAATGTTACAGGTCAGCAGGGGACGTTAAAGAACCCACACACTTATCGCAAAGAGTAGGGCGTGGAGTTCCCAGTGTTGTGGTCTGCTCTGCTGGTTTGGGTTCGGGTGAGATCATGAATGGACTGATAGTGGCTGCTATGAGCGCCTTTACATGCTGACGTCCGATCTCACCCTGATTAGCTATGTAAATTGGCCCTGAAAAGCCCTATGTGGGATGGGTCAATCAAGTAAAATGAAAAAAAAATAAAAAAAATTTAGATGCCCCTGGTGAGGTGTTGAAGTTTGAAGTAGACGCCCCTCTAATAAACGTCCCGTTTCGTATAGACGCCTCCCCTATAAACCAAGAAAACACTCTGAAAATGTATTTAATAGAGGCCCCAGGCGTTTTGAAAGATCATTTACAGTACTGTTCAATGTATACACTTACAGGAAGAAACTTGCAAAGCAGAAGGAAAAGGAAAAGAAAACGTTGTCAAAGAAGTCACATTCTTCAAAAGAGAAAAGGAAGAAGGAAAAACATCGCAGAAATAAAGACAAAAACTTGTCAGATTCCTCTGAAGACTCTGGTGATGATGGTATGAAGAGTGGTAAGTATTTGATGGTTTTAAACATTAAAATTGTTTTGTTCAATATCTCGTTATCTCTGTCATTTTAAAGCAAATTTGTCAGTCACAGTGGTCAATTTGTTGATTTAACAGAACAATACTTTTTTTGTGGTTAGTCTTGATATTAGGTTCCCTGGAGAGGCTTCTTGGTAGGCAGTATCAATTCTCTAGTATACAAATCTGAAAATTAGCTTTTTTGTTGAGTTGGCTGAGCTGATCTTAACGCTCCACATACAAGAAAAGCTCTGAAAGCATTCACTTTTTACATAAACCGTAGACCCTGTCTCTGGCCTGTTACAGTAAGCTGGGGACGTTAAACAACACACACTCATCACAAAGAGTAGGGCATGGAGTTCCTGGTGTTGTGGTATGGTCTGTTGGGATGTGATGGTTGGGGTGGAAAAATGCTCAGCATATTAGCATAGTATTGCTAGAGGCCTAACAAGCCTTACCAACCTGAGGGTAAATAAAGGAATGAAATTTCTGTCTAAACCTTTCACAAGGGTAGCATCTGATGTCTATTTTAAGTTGTCAGACTCATCATTGTTCCAACTAATTAAGGCAATCAGAAAGCAATTTTTTGTTTTGATGTTATTAATGATAACCCATTACTAAGTAAGGAACACTGCTGATGCTGTGGCTAGTGGATCATCTAAAGGTGTTGACCATACAAGCTCTGGGGAAGATATCTGGAAAGGCCCTGCAAAGATTACTGTTGACAAAACAAGGTATGTGCACATATCAAGTACGAAACACCCCTTATCCAGGAAATTCAAAAATATGTATTTTCAGATGTATAAGCAGCTAGCTATTTATGATGCATGACTAACAAAATAGTCACACAATATTTTGTAATATGTGCAAAGGGCTTTGAAGGTGTAGTCATACTGCATCATAGGTAGCCCTTTGAATGAATAGCCTCTGTGATCCTACATAACAATTTAATATAATGTAGCAACATAGGCAACATGTGCAACGTAAAGAACAAACTGTGCAGCTCAAACCCTTTGCATGTGTTGTGTTCTGTGATGCTACACAATGTTGTTGATGAGGAGACATTACAAAATGATGGTAGAACTTTTATTGTCAGGGGAATTCCTCACTAATTTTGCCAAGCTACTTACTTGTCCTAATTAAAATATGTAATTTCCTGATCACAATGTCTCTATCTCTGATTTTGGATTTTGCTCTTTGTCTGCAGGGAAGAGGAATTTGATGAGTACTTCCAAGATATGTTTCTTTGACAATAAACACTTACAGAAACTGTAATATTGGCATATGACTTAAAAGCCAATAAAATCTCTCTGCCACTGGATTTTAATTTGCTATCTAAGACCATTCATATGTTGAAGATGTACTACAAGTGTACAGACAGAGATCATAGTTGGATACACCATGATGTCAATTTTCTGGCTGAATTACATCACTGGATTTGCCATGCAGAAAAACATCATAACCTGATTCAAAGGGGACAGGAATAGAAACTGGCAAAGCCTGCATTCGAGGAAACACACTGGGTTTTCCTTTTACCACAGTTGAACAGTATCTTTCCCAGTCCACTGGTCCGTGGTTTGTAAACTCATGTCCTGCGACACCAAGCAAAGGCCAATTATCTGCACTGCTGTAATTTAAGCATAACATTCGACGGGAACGACCTGACAGATTTGCTGAAGAACCGTGCACTGTGAAGGCATGATGAAATGACACTCCACCTGCAGGAACCTCAACACGGACTGCAGAACTGGGATCTAAAGCAGGGTCTGTTACAGCTGATACAAATGCACCATCTTGGATGTGAGAGTATAAGGGACCTTTGTGTGAACCAGGGATAACTTGAAGACATCCTATTCAAATGGTTAGACAGGATTTATCAACACTTCATTGGCAACTGTTATATCACAAATAAAGCAGCCTCCCCTAGCTCCAGTATTACAATGTAAAGAAATGCACATGAAAAACAGCCACCTCTGTTAAGCTTTCATAGCCATCTCTTTATCATGCCAATGCCACAAGAAATGCTGGAATCTTAGAAATCTGCCTGGTTTAAAGTAGCACTGATGACACACAGGGGTTTCAAAATGTTTTGAAGTAGGTGGCTGTTATAGGTGAGCTTTTTGGTCACAAGCTGATTGCTATGACCAGAGTAGCCAGTTGCACAATAGTCAAGTAGCCGGCATAATAGTCAAGTAGCAGTTGCCACCTTGTATTGAAACCCCTGGGACACACCTAGAAAAATTTGGCCTATCATATTCAAGCGTGTCTGTTACAATCCTTCTCGATATTCCTCATTCATAGCCACTATTTATTGTTGGGTTTCATCATTACGGTAACCTTAATGGTGTGTTTCTACCTTGGTTAACAAGGTTTCGAAGTTTCCTTTGAAGGCAATTTTATACACTACCAAAGAAAATTTCTTTCATGTTTACTGAGCCTTTTTTAAGCTAGGCAGACATGTTATTTTGGTCTTGTTGAAAACTCTTGAAGAATTCAACAAGAAGAACTAAACTTATAAAGGGACAACTGATAAATATAGAATAATACATGGGTGTGCAGAGATATGAAATTTCTCTTTGAGTGTTCAACTCGATACATCTCACAAGTGAGCACAACGAATGAGTGAGATATCAAGTTGGACACGAGAAGAGAAATTTCATATCTCCAAGCAACCATGTAATACAGTATTTTTGTCTATTTTATAAACATAATTTGACTGAGATTTTGACAATTTTCCTCAGATTTCTGACCATTTTCCGAAGATTTCCGAAGATTTGAAAAATGTTGTCCAAAGGTCACACAGATGTTTCCGAATATTTTCTGAAGATTTCCGAGGTTTGCTGGAGACTTCCGAGGTAGAACCGAAGATGTTTCGAATTTACACCAAAATTGAAGTACAGTAGGGTCAAACACGTTCTCAAATGTGAAGTCAGTGATATCATCACATAAGACTATCATCATTTTACACGTGTGTTCAATTACCATTTTACTCAGGGGCGAAAATCCTTATAAAGCACTGCAGTTTACATAATAAAATAATTCACACATGTTTCCTGACATCTTGTCATAATTTTGTTAAAGGTGTGTTTGTGTAGTTTCAACCTAAGTGGGCAATTGCCATTTTAGCAAGCGTGGCCCCCAAGAAGAGTGCTCACTGAGTAAGGGACTCCTAGCATGCAAATTCATAATCTTTTTAAAGCACTCTACAGTTCCATTTGAATGGTCTGTAAAAAAAGGCGTACCATTCTTCTTGGTGGAATCATCAATAGCAATGCAAACTGTAACCAAACTGTCATTTGTGTAAGGCAAATTTGCCCAATCTTGGTGCCACCTGATGAGTGAGCTGCTACTTTGTGGTGGCTTCATGTTGACTTTCTCTTGGTTTATGTATCGGACTGTTGGACCAATCTATAACAGAAAAATAAAGTCTTGTTGCCAGATTGGTGTCCAGGTTTACTATGGATGACCACTTTGTAGAGACAAATTTGATTGCTGTATTGAGAGTAATTTTGTAGCAAATTTTGAAATCTCCAAATAGATAATTTGCAATCAAAACTTCATCGATACACCTTACGTGTACATGCTCCTAGAAGGGTGAAGTCAATCCTTGTTGAAATTCTTGGATCAACCTCGTTCCCAGGGTCTTTTCCCAGGGAATAGACCCTGGGAACGAGGTTGTTTTTGGATGCCCAGTTTTCAAATCCTGGCTAAAAGCCTGATTCAATGCAAAGAAAAATCTAAGTCCTCCTGGTGCAATTATCATGTCTGGTATCCCAAGGTCGGCATTATCAGGGTCGTCCACAACTTTTGAAGTTGCTGGCAAAAAATTGGAAGTAGCCGGATGGTGATTATCATTTTCATATATCTGCACCAGTATTTAGGTGGCTCACTATAGTTCCCAGCACATTCCAGCTCTTATACTTTGTTGGGCCAGTTCTACCGCTGTTTATCAGTTGATGTTACAATAATAGCATCGAAGAAATTCTCAATCATTGGTGAACAAGTTGTGATAATTTTTGTGACATTCCTGGTTACCATAGTAACATTATAACCTTTTAAAAACCCCTTAATTCTGGCTTTAAGTGGTTATAACTCAAAAACAAGCTCAGTGACCCCCATTTTTTATTGAATATTGATTAGCTTACCAAGATGCAACTTTTTGCACATTTAAAAAAATTCATAGGAGCGGTTTCAGAGCTACCTTAAATTTTTAAGCTAGCTCCGAAACTGCCCCTAGGAATTTTTTTTAACTTTGTAAAAAGCTGCATCTTAAAGGAGCTACGTCAAGTTTTTCGTTTGACATTGGAAAACTCTTACTTTTAGATTTCCTTCAATTTGAAAGTAAATGGGGAATTGACTTCAAATGCTGTGACACTGCTCCTTTAATATGCTGATTAAAATTCAGTCATAAAAATGGGGGTCATCAAGCTCGTTTTTGAGTTATAAACACTTAAATCTAAAATTAACTAAAGGGTTATACTGTTGCTATGCTCACAAAAATTATCATAACTGTTCACCAATGATTGGGCATTTGTTTGATACTGTTATTGTAAACTTATAAAGTGTGGTAGTACTGATCCAACAAAGTATGAGAGCTGGAAATTATAGACGCATTTTGATTGGTTCCTACCCATAATCTATTAAAGGGCATGCATACTGATGACATTTATATTTTGTTTTTTTTTTACATAAAACAGATTGAGTCCAGGTTACAATGCCTCTGTTCAGTAATAGATCAAAACTGAACGATTTTTAAGGAAGCTGTACATGTCTAGATGCATTATGAACAGAATATAGGAATGAATAACTGCTTTGGATACTTTTAAGGGGTTTATTTTATTAATATAACTCACCAGATCAGAAACAATTTCTACCAGCTTAGGATCACATATTGCATTTTTGAATAGTTTGCTGTGGTTTGCTATGCAACGAAGCCTGAGTAAAATGGGTTTCTCTGGAGTGTGAAGAGGGTCCAGAACAAACAGGCTGTCTGTCTGTTCAAGTTTGCGAGATCTAGAACAAGATAATATTGAAATATTTATATTATATTTACTGGCATTAATATACAGCAAGTAAATAGATGCCAAGTTTTCTTTGGCAGGCCTGAGATTTTTCCAAATAACCAGAGGGTCAGGGAAAATGTCCCGTCCCTCAAAGTGTTAAAAATTGAGAATCTGAATTATGCATGCCGTTCTTCTGTCCACTGCATTACCTGATGTCACTTCAGTTCAATCAGTTTTGTACATTTTACAATGTGAAAATATAAGATGGGAAATTAACAGTTTACAGATTGTTATGTATTGGAGTGTGAGATAGAGTAAAAAGGTGTACAGCTTGTTGTCTGCATACAAGTGTGGCGTTGAATTTAATGACACAACAATACAATATAGCCTAGTCAACCTGTTGATTTTCTTGTTCTCATCACCAATGTGCTAAAACTCTGGAGGATTACTGTTTACTCACTGTTCAACATATCCATCCAAAATTTTGTTCATCTCTGCAACATGTTCCTTGCTGAAGACATCTGGGACAACAACATACCCGTCTCTTTCATACTATATTTGAACAAAAATAGCAAATTGACTTATTAGGTCATGGGGGGTGGGGTAATCCTTTACATACGTTATGTAGGTATGTGCAACTGAAAGAAAATTTGTAAGGAACCTTACTCTTTAATGCCAGGGTCTCAATGCTATCAATGCTACAAAAATGTTTTTAGCAAACATTTTGTCATGTGACCCCAGCTGGAAAGGGCTTATTAGACATTATTTTTGGAAGCTATTTTTAAGGGTGTTATATTTCATCCCTTGAGATGTAAAATGTTGGTGGCTTTTTATATCCCACAAAGGTGGCTCACAATAGTATAAAAGCTTTCCAGGTTTGGCATTCTGTTATAGCTAGGCCGATGATGCAGATTAAAAACATTTACTGTAAAATGATCTTGTAAAGTATTCATCAGAAAACAGAGGCAGCCAAAACAGAGACAAACTCTGTTGCCATCAGGAGAGGTCAACCTGTATTTAATGATTTTAGGCTAGTAACTTAAAAACTGCTCAGTGAAATTTTTTTTAGGTCAATGAAAAGAACATTTCCTCAAAAATTTTTTACCCATTGGCTCCTATGTCGACCAAAACCAGCCATGACAAACATTTCCTTTTGTTCCTCTTCTGACATCATCATCTTTTACTGAAAAAGGCATCACTTATACTCAATCTCTGGAAGAGGAAAAGATCTTTCCAACCCAGATCAGAGTGACAGAGTTCATTGAGCATGAAATACACATGGAAATGCTTACAAATTTGAGTGAAAAAACTAGGAGAGAAAAATTGTCTCAAACTCTTGGCTACTCCATGGCAAGATTTTCCTGTTTGGATGACGCTTTCTCAGGAAGTTTTGGACTGAAGGCAAGCCCAGTAGAAGGCCAACAACTGCAGCAAAACGACAAGAAACGAAGAAAAAGGAAAAGCGAAAAAATGGAAAAAACAAAAAGCAGAAAGACGTAGGCCAATAACTATATAGCTTCAAATTTTCCCTTTTGTTTTGTGCATGCCCAAGCAAACATGTCATAAAACATGACGCTCATGGAAGTCACATGGAAAGTCATTCATGTTTTCATGGTTTAAAAAACTCTGTCAATAAGTTTCAGAGCCCCTTAAATTTATTAAAAGATAACAAAGCTCTGAAACCTATTGACAGATTTTTTAAAAAAAAATGAAGACATGTTTCTTTGATCTCCTTTTGTTGACCTAACAGAAATATGTAAAAAAAAACAAAAAGGCAAATACAGGGCATCTTTGACTGCTTTTGACATTGCCATGGCAACAGATTTTGCTGCAATCCGAGGTGAAATAAAGGTGGTGTATGTATTTGTGACGTATGTTACATGGGCATTAATATGTTCATTGGTAAAATCTATACACATTTACCCTTCAGCATCATTGGCTTTGCCACTTTAATGGACTATAACATCCCATCCACGAGGGAGTAGCAATACTCTGTTGCTTCTGGTAGTGTAGCAGCTTCCGTAAACTTGTTATTCTACTGGTAGCAGTTGCTATTGTTTTAGGGGCTAGGAGCATTGTTCCTGTTGTTTGTTTTATTGTTTTCACGCAGGGTATTGAGCCATTTATGTGAGACCTTACGAGAGCTGCTACATCGCCTGCTGCTACATGCCTGGATAAGCTATGGCCTGATGGGCCACTAGGCTTGTATGTAGACTTTACACTTTTTTACCATGGGGAGATAGAACAGAAGCTTACTCAAATTGCTTCAAACTTCAGACTTCAGTTGAGGAATTTTTTTCAAAATTCCTTCATGCTGCTGTGGACTCTGTTGCAGTCTTACCAACTGCAAATTAAATATGGGTCATCAGTGGTTCTTTCGCTTTATATAAAGCGAACAAGTGACATATACATGCTCGTCACAGAAATTGTCATGAAAATTACATTTTCAAATAAGATCGAATGGTATCTACAGTCATTTGGAGTTGTATCTGATTGCTGTAATTTGTTCAAACATTTCATACAAGATCTGTCATCGATTTAACTTAGAGATCGTAACCAACTAAACTTGCTACCTAAGAATTTTCATTCTCTTTAAACAAATATTTAACACTGCTAAACATGCGCTAATTGTTTAAAGTGCACCTAACCCCAAAATATTTTTTGCTAAAATATACCTTTGCACCAGTTTGAAACGCATTGCACCTTTCGTTTCTCCTTTTTACCAAATTCTGGCTATTTATAGCATTCAAACGTCATGAAAAACTGTGCATCATTTGTTGCACGACTGAGTCAGAAGGGGTGTGGGTCTATTCCTGATTTGACGTCACAAAATGATTTGCATTGCCTGATTTCATACACGGGTGACTGGGTACGAGTCTGTATATTATGGGATTATTCAAAACAAGACCCACCTACTCAGAAAGAGTACACCGAGCTTTACAAGATCCTCACATTTGGTGCTTATTGGTCTAATATTGGACAAGATACAGCCAACCAAAAACTCCAAAATGTACTAATATATGGAGTCTGGACAAAGTGTGCGGCAATCCATACATTTCTTAGCAAATTTTCAAGTTTTTGAATGGCTATATCTCCTTCAATATTGGCCTGATTAACACCAAACTTATGGATTTTGTAATGCTCGGTGTGCATTTGCTGACTATGTGGGTCTTGTGTTGAATAATCCAGTCCCCCCGTATGAAATCGGGCAATCACATCAAGTCTTTGTAAACATGCATGCAAATCAGTTTGTGACGTCAAATCGGGAATAGACCCACGCCCCTTCTGACTCGGTCATGGAACAAATGATGCACGGTTTATCGCAACTTTTGAATGCACACAATATTTTGGGGTTAGGTGCACTTTAAAATGCAAGCCAAACAAAGATTCTTGCACGCATTGCGTGCCTACGTACTACCCGGGGCCAAACACTACAAAACAACAGCATAATTTACCACAAATAACGCAAGCTTCCTTGTTCCAAACAACAGTCGGTACAGTAACTAAAGGCAGTAATCTTGTAATGTGCATTTACAAAGCTTTTGAATGTAGAATACAGGAACCATTGTATTACACGGCAGATTTTTCGACTTTAATCTCACCTGGTTTTTTTGGTCGTAGGTGAGTACTTGTAAACCTATATGAGCTTTATCTTCATTGTAGTGAAGGAAGTTTCGTTTTAACTTGAAAAAGCATCTGTTTACCGCCCGAATAAGGCTTCTTTCCGAGAAACGTTCACAAGTATAACGTAGCATTGCTGTCTGTTCGGCAGGTCAACAAATTCGGAGGTGAGGGTGGGGTAGTGGGTGCGGGGTGAGATGGGGGTCCAGGGTTACGAAATTTCATCAGTGACGTTTTCCGTGTTTAGATGGCGTCATCTTTACACGAGGGTGGTTGGCATGGGACAATTCGAGACGTGTGTAAACCCGAGACGCAGTCGAATAACTTTCGAGAATTCTCCCCCGAGTCTTTAGATGAGGCTATGTATAAAGCCTGCTTCACACTAGCGACATAAGGCCGACATAACGACATAACGACTAGGTCACGCAAATGCAAAAAAGACCTTGCACTTATGTTTTATGTCACCAGTGTGAACAACACAACATAACGACGTAGTAGGAACATAATGACATACATACATACAGCTATATGAACATAACGACATAAGGAAAAGATTGATCTTTTCCTTATGTCGCTATGTCCATGTCGTTATGTCGCTAGTGTGAACCAGGCTTAAAACACGGCCTTCTCATCTAAAAACACCTATCGACCAATGAGAGCGCGTTTATTTAATACATACCGGATAAAAGAAAATAATGAAAGCGCCAAATTTTGCAGAATGATTCCTCGAGGGCTCTTAAAAGATTTTATCCGTGCCATTCAAATTCTAATTCTTAATTTGTTCAGCATTTAGAGTCCTTGTTGTGTGCTGTTACAAACGCCAACGAAGAGAGGACTGGGTACGAATGCCTAAACTCGATTGGGTTCGATTGGGTTGAAAAGTGAATCCTACCACATGAAAGAGCATCCAAGCCTTAGTCAGATTGTGAAATTTGAGCGTGATTGGAGAAAAGGGAATTCATTGGTGGGTCTTCAAAAATCCCTGAAACAAGAGAGTTTAGTATGGAATGGAGGGGCGCCTGTACTGTCCCTCCAATCCAAACAAAGCTCTCTTAATTATAAGATTTTCAAGTGCACTACGTCATTGGGTTTAACCTAATAACACTCAAATTTGGCAAACCTACTGTTTGAATGCTCTTTTCGGTAGCATGACAAAACATGACTGGTTTTAAACATTCGTTCCCAGTCCCCTGCCCGTTTAGAAAATGGCTAAATGTCGGTGTAACAGGAGAATATGCATGTTTCTACTCCTGCTTATTAAAATGTTGCAATTATTTAACTTTAAAAAGTATATAGGTAGCAACGAGAGCACGATATATGTTTAAGAGGGTATGTTTTGGCAGAAAAGCGTGGGCCTTGAAAATATTTATAAAGTTACCAAAAGCAACTTAGTATTAAACCAGTTGCAAGCTCCAGCTAGACATATTCTACGGCAATGTGCAACTTGTTTTTACGAGAATAGTTTCATTCGATGCCTAGCTACTTGCGTGAACAGCCGTTCACCACGAGGGGGTTTATTTTTCGAACCGTTTTTCGAGTGGTTTTGGGCTGCCAGGGAGGGTTGAGTTAATGGGGCGAGGTAACGGTTAACACTGTTTCGGTTCCCTCTTTGTGAATTCTGTAGATCTTCAGATGTTCACTGTTGGTGCCTCAGAGACTCGAAACGAAGTTAACTACCAGACCACCCAAAGCTCTTTTCGTGCGTGTTATCTGCAAGCTTGGTAAAAATAAGCCCACACATGATTATGAAGCGATTGTTATCCGTCATCTGTGCCGGGTCGATATTTGTTTTTCTTCGGACCAGAGCAACTCGTTTCAAAAAGATAACCACGAAAGAACATAAGTTACCAACGATCAAGCACAGATACCACATCCATGTCTTCTTTTCAGTGTCTCTTGTTCGGTTTTAATGTCTAACGCCCGTATCTCGCTCGTGCGAAAATCCACCTGAACCTAAAATTGCTGTGTAGTCTAGCAGATTTAGACTAAGACTACTGGCAGACCGGAGGGTGTAATTTGCAGGTTGTTGGTTGCAGGTCGAAGGTCGCAGGTTGCAGGTTGCAGGTTGCAGGTTGCAGGTCGCAGGTGAAATAATAATGAAAATGATAATAATTAAATTATGACATAAAACATGAAATAAAAGATAACGTGAACTTTATTTTCAGAGTTTATCACATTCTAATTACTTTTCAAACAATGACACTACTTTAACTACTTTAGAACTTGGACGTATTACAGATTTAACCTTGCGATGTTTTGCAATTGAAGATTGAAGTCCATGATAATAATTGTTACTGTTGTAACCCTGTTGATCTCGATAATAATTAGCATAAAGATATTTAATTACCCGGAAATTTGTGTAATTTTTACTTTGCTGATGACTGTCACAACACCAATATAAACACCAACGCAAACAACTTAAGTAGAAGTCTGGGCGATCAGTCACGATCCGCCACAAGCTGTGAATAAGCCGAACACAACAACAACTTCAGACGACGAGTGTAGTGGAATCATGGGACATTACGTCATATTGTGTCACGTGACGAGGATGTGACAGAGAGCATGTGAGGATTCGAGTTCGGGTGTCATGGCGTTTGTTATTCCTGCTGTGTGCGAAGTCTTCATTACAGATTTGTGTTGAGTTAATCGAGTCTCAGTCTCTTCATCTTGGCTAATTCCCCCGCAAGCACATTTACAAGTGGTGGAGAATCCGTCGAACATGGCAAAATCAGTTGAAGAACTTCAAGGAATCGTGGAGGGACTTCTCGGTGTAGTCAAAGAGCTTTCAAAAAACGTCTCTCAAGTTAACAAAACAGTGAGTAACATTGCAACAGCTCCAACAGCGACTCAGTACAGTAATTCTCAAAGTCTTCGTATGCCTTCCATTCAACTTCCAGCGTTTCGTCGAGACAGCGCAGTGCAAGACGACATTTCAGAATTCCTCGAGCGCTTCACACAGCAAACGTCAAATCTTCCCGCCGAAACACGTCTTTCGCTCCTGGAACAACAATGCGTAGGCGACTGGCCAAGATCTGTCTTGTCTATAGCCAAAACTACAGAGGGTTATGCAGAAAAAGCAACGGAGGAAAAACTTAACATTTGCATCGAACGGTTACGTGCAGAGTTTGGTGAATCGAAAGAAGACAAGTGCCGCCGATTAGCTGCCGAGTTGAGCGCCATCAAACAAGAACGTGGTGAGTCGTTTGAACAATTCGCGTTTAAATACAAGAAGCTGCTACATCAGTTGGAGAAGCTTGGCGAGAAAATGGCAAAGGATTGTCCTACCTTTGTTATTTCACAGTTTATTTCTAAAGTTTATCCCATTATTGCTCAGCAGCTCGTCGTGAAAGCATCAGAATTTGAAACGCTCGACAAGACCGTCAAAGCTGCTCGTCGTGTTGAGTTGTCATTTCAAACTCCGCCCACCGCCTCAAACACAAATCAGCCGCGATCGCTCGATGAATGGAAAGTAGCGCCACCGAATGCGTTTGTTTCCTCGACCGCTTTGAAACCTCAGGATCAGCACTCTCATCGACAGCAAAGGGTTTGTTACAATTGTGGAGAACCAAATCATCTGTCAAGATATTGCCCAAAGCACCGCAAGGATTCTTCAAAACAAGCCGAGGTCTGCAAGAATTACAATCGATTTCCCAAATCTAATTGCGAGGAAGATGGCAATAAATGCTCAAACGGCCGACAGCACAAGTGCTTACGTTGTAATAAGTGGGGATGTAAAGCCTTCAGACATTCTGAAAATCGCCCACCAAGCATGTCTCGCAGTAGTGTTCCAACCGATGAGGTTTCTTCTCTCCGGCAGCAACTTGTAGTCTTGTCAACTCGTCTGGAAAAATTTGAAGCTCAGTGTTCAGAAAATGCTTCATGTACTGTTCCTGTGGGATCTTCAAACCAAACCTCAGCCTTGCCTTCACGACCAGTTGCTTCTCCTGTTACTTCACCAGTTACTTGTGATCAGCTATCAACCTCTACGCCATTGTTTGGTCTTCCTGCTGTTACCATCCCTGCACCTTCAGCAAAACCAGAAACTCAGTTACAAAATCGTAATATTCTGTGGACCTCCATCACTTCTGCTGGTGAGCGTCTGCCCTTGCCATTAGACAGCTGCTGTTCTGTATCTCTTGTGAGCAAAGTACATGCTGATTTTGTGGCCTCTAAACGTCCTGACCTCAAGTATCGTACCCTCGAGGAGTCCATTTCTGTTACAGCTGCAGATCCGAAATCTGATCTTAAAGCAGTTGCTACCATGGAAATCCCAATCATGTGGGAAACAAACACAGAAACTGTCTTCACTATGCTTGTAGTTCCTGGTCTTGTGTGGCCGATGCTCTTTGGAGAGAACCACCTTCACGCAACGCAAGCATTGGTGGACCATTATGTTCCTACTGTCACCTTTTGCCATCCAAGCATGCAGTTTCGTGTCAAGTGCTCCCTTGACAACCCACTTGAAGGCTTCACTTCACATGACAGCGGACCAACAGCATCCAAGCCACATGTCAGTGTTACATGCCTTCTTACTGGGGCACCACCGCCAGGTGTTCACAAGCGTTCACAATCCCTGCACCGTGGTCTTAACTTTGTTACAGTATATGTCACCCTTTCTGCAGCTTTAATGGGATACCAAGCAGTGCGTCAACCACTTTGGATTGAAGGAAAACAACTTCACCCGGGTGTTAAAGTTCTTAGTGGTCCCTTTGATGTTAGCCAAATTTCAAGTCATGTGACACCGGAAGCCACTCGCTCCAGCAATGATTCATGCTACAATGCACGGCTTGTAGACCTTCCTGAAACACCAGATTCTGTTCTAGAAGAAGAAGTTCCTGACATGCCGGTCACATACTGTACAACCTTGGCAGTGGAGTCTAAGTTGAAGAAGACGAGCATTCCTGAGAATGTCATTTTAGGTGATGTTAGGGACATGACAAATGATGATGATGCTATTCTTGAAGAAGCAGCTGACACTACTGCAAAGCAACTTGCTGATGGTTGGCTTACGTGGGCAAACACGCAGCAACCACCTTCATCACAAACTCCAAAGAACACTAGGCAAAAACATTGTGACTTAGACTCTTGTGCACCAAAGCAGTGGAAACGTTCAGTCCAAACAAAAGAAATGGAAGATTCTGGTCTTAGCTCATCAATGTTGTCTCCTTTCTGTGATGACTTACCAGAATTTGACAGTCAAGGTCCTGAGTTTCCTCCAGTAGAAGAATTGAGTTGTGCCCCTTATTCATCTGCTTACACTGATGCTATATTTAACGCCTTGGATCTTGACGGCCCAGACTATTCTGCTGTCGATCCAGATATTATGAAGCGATTCAAAGAACTTATCCGTCAATATCCTACTGCATTTCTCCTCCCAGGGAATCCACTCACAGCTGTTAAGGGGTTTGAGCACAGAATTGACACAGGTGATGCCCCTCCCATTTACAGTCACCCATACAAGAAAAGCTCAGCTGAGCTAAGAGCAATCAAAACTGAAATCGAACGGATGCTTAAACTCAAGATAATACAACCCAGTCAATCTGAATGGGGTTCTCCGTGCATTCTGGTTCGCAAACCTCCAGAAAAAGGCCAGCTTCAACCTCCAAGATTTGTAGTGGACTATCGTCGCCTGAACAGTGTGACACAAGGAGATGGTTACCCCATTCCGTCTATCTCAAGTGTTCTGGATGCTGTAAGCCAAGGAAAAGTGTTCGCCAAATGTGACTTGGTCAGCGGCTATTGGCAAATTCCCATTCGACAAACGGATCAACATAAAACAGCATTCTGTACACACCTTGGCCTGTATGAATTTCTCAGGCTCCCTTTTGGATTAAAAACAGCCCCAAACACATTTCAGCGGATTTTGAACACTGTATTTGCCGATTATCTGCACAAGTGGCTTGTTGTTTATGTGGATGACATAATTCAGTGGACAATGACAGACGAGGAAGCCCTTGCACATTATTCGTTGTTGTTTCAAAGACTGGTTAAAGTTGGGATGCAACTCAAACCTTCTAAATGTACATTCTTCGCAAGGGAAATTGAAATACTGGGACATCGCATCACACAAGACGGTCGAACACCGATCAGCAAGGGGGTAGAAGCAATCCTATCTATGCCCACACCAACAAACGTTTCTGCAGTCAAACGTTTTCTTGGACTTTGTGGATATTTCAGGGACTTTATTTCATGTATGTCTACTCGAACACATACCCTGCGAAACCTCCTCAAGAAGGGTGTATCATTTCACTGGACAGAAGAAACAGAAAGAGAGTTTCAAGACTTGAAGCAATCAATTACTGGCCCAGATGTCATGTTGTTCCATCCTGATTGGAATGCTCAGTTTGAATTACATGTGGATGCTAGTAAGCTTGGATGTGGAGCCATGTTGGCTCAAGAGAAGGATGGCAAGCTTTGCCCCGTGAGATTTGCATCCCGTGCATTTTCACCAGCCGAATCACGTTGGACAACTATGCACCAAGAACTCTTTGCTGTGAAATGGGGACTGGAACAGTTTCGCTCT